>JAQIUQ010007141.1:205000-755916 GCA_030378365.1 Hybognathus amarus | reverse complement strand
TTTGCATGCTTTGATTCAGTTACATCTTGCTATTGTGATTTAACGGAAAAAACGTACAGGGGTACCCCTTGGTTTTTTTTAGGTCAAAATTTTGATTTTCTTGAAACTCTGGATTCTGATAGAGGGCCATGTGACTTTGAGATCTGAGTGCAAAAATGGAGGCTCTAGACCCTTCCAGAGCTGAGATACTGAGATTTCACGTAGCATTTATGCCATTGTAAATATCTCAATATCTACAGCTATGTGCCATTATAAATATCTAAATATCTCAGCTCTGGAAGGGTCTAGAGCCTCCATTTTTGCACTCAGATCTAAGTCCCATGGCCCTGCTATCAGAATCCAGAGTTTCCAAGAAAATCAAAATTTTGACCCGTAAAAAGAGAAACGTAAGGGTACCACTGTGATTTTTCGAGTCAGAGTTTTAATTTTCTTGAAACTCTGGATTCTGATAGAGGGCCATGGGACTTTAGATCTGAGTGCAAAAATGGAGGCTCTAGACCCTTCCAGAGCTGAGATATTGAGATTTCACGTAGCATTTATGCCATTGTAAATATCTCAATATCTCAGCTCTGTATGCCATTATAAATATCTAAATATCTCAGCTCTGGAAGGGTCTAGAGCCTCCATTTTTGCACTCAGATCTAAGTCCCATGGCCCTCTATCAGAATCCAGAGTTTCAAGAAAATCAAAATTTTGACCCGAAAAAAAGAACGTAAGTGGTACCACTGTCGTTTTTTTTCGGGGTCAAAATTTTTGATTTTCTTGAAACTCTGGATTCTGATAGAGGGCCATGTGACTTAGATCTGAGTGCAAAAATGGAGGCTCTAGACCCTTCCAGAGCTGAGATATTTAGATATTTATAATGGCATACAGAGCTGAGATATTGAGATATTTACAATGGCATAAATGCTACGTGAAATCTCAATATCTCAGCTCTGGAAGGTGCTGAGGCCTCCATTTTTGCACTCAGATCTAAGTCACATGGCCCTCTATCAGAATCCAGAGTTTAAGAAAATCAAAATTTTGACCCGAAAAAAAAACGGACAGTGGTACCACTTACGTTTTTTTTTTCGGGTCAAAATTTTGATTTTCTTGAAACTCTGGATTCTGATAGAGGGCCATGGGACTTAGATCTGAGTGCAAAAATGGAGGCTCTAGACCCTTCCAGAGCTGAGATATTTAGATATTTATAATGGCATACAGAGCTGAGATATTGAGATATTTACAATGGCATAAATGCTACGTGAAATCTCAATATCTCAGCTCTGGAAGGTCTAGAGCCTCCATTTTTGCACTCAGATCTAAGTCACATGGCCCTCTATTAGGAATCCAGAGTTTCAAGAAAATCAAAATTTTGACCCGAAAAAAAAACGTACAGTGGTACCCCTGTACGTTTTTCGGGTCAAAATTTTAATTTTCTTGAAACTCTGGATTCTGATAAAGGGCCATGGGACTTAGATCTAAGTGCAAAAATGGAGGCTCTCAGACCCTTCCAAGCTCGAGATATTGAGATCTACAGGCAGTCGAGCATTTTATGCCGTTGTGAATATCTCTGTCTCTCAGCTCTGTATGGTTATGAGAGGGGGTCTCAAATGTCTCAGCTCGGAAGGTCAAGCCTCATTTCACTCAGTGTAAGTCCCATGGGCCTGGGTTCCAAGTTTGAGGAGTGAAATTTTGACCCAAAAAAAAAAAGGTCAGTGTCATTTTGAGGGTCAAGATTTGATTTCTTGAAACTCTGGATTCTGATAGAGGGCCATGGGACTTAGATCTGAGTGCAAAAATGGAGGCTCTAGACCCTTCCAGAGCTGAGATATTTAGATATTTACTAATGGCATACAGAGCTGAGATATTTGAGATATTTACAATGGCATAAATGCTACGTGGAGTCTCGATATCTCTCAGCTCTGGAAAGGTCTAGAGCCTCCATTTTTGCACTCAGATCTAAGTCCCATGGCCCTCTATCAGAATCCAGAGTTTCAAGAAAATCAAAATTTTGACCCGAAAAAAAAAACGTACAGGGGTACCACTTACGTTTTTTTTCGGGGTCGAAATTTTGATTTTCTTGAAACTCTGGATTCTGATAGAGGGCCATGGGACTTAGATCTGAGTGCAAAAATGGAGGCTCTAGACCCTTCCAGAGCTGAGATATTTAGATATTTATAATGGCATACAAGCTGAGATATTGAGATATTTACAATGGCATAAATGCTACGTGAAATCTCAATATCTCAGCTCTGAAGGTGTAGAGCCTCCATTTTTGCACTCAGATCTAAGTCCCATGGCCCTCTATCAGAATCCAGAGTTTCAAGAAAATCAAAATTTTAACCCGAAAAAAAAAACGACAGTGGTACCCCTTACGTTTTTTTTCGGGTCAAAATTTTGATTTTCTTGAAACTCTGGATTCTGATAGAGGGCCATGGGACTTAGATCTGAGTGCAAAAATGGAGGCTCTAGACCCTTCCAGAGCTGAGATATTTTAGATATTTATAATGGCATACAGAGCTGAGATATTGAGATATTTACAATGGCATAAATGCTACGTGAAATCTCAATATCTCAGCTCTGGAAGGTCTAGAGCCTCCATTTTTGCACTCAGATCTAAGTCCCATGGCCCTCTATCAGAATCCAGAGTTTCAAGAAAATCAAAATTTTGACCCGAAAAAAAAACGACAGTGGTACCCCTTCGTTTTTTTTCGGGGTCAAAATTTTGATTTTCTTGAAACTCTGGATTCTGATAGAGGGCCATGGGACTTAGATCTGAGTGCAAAAATGGAGGCTCTAGACCCTTCCCAGAGCTGAGATATTTAGATATTTATAATGGCATACAGAGCTGAGATATTGAGATATTTACAATGGCATAAATGCTACGTGAAATCTCAATATCTCAGCTCTGAAGGGTCTAGAGCCTCCATTTTTGCACTCAGATCTAAGTCACATGGCCCTCTATCAGAATCCAGAGTTTCAAGAAAATCAAAATTTTGACCCGAAAAAAAAACGACAGGGGTACCACTGTCGTTTTTTTTTTCGAGGTCAAAATTTTTGATTTTCTTGAAACTCTGGATTCTGATAGAGGGCCATGTGACTTAGATCTGAGTGCAAAAATGGAGGCTCTAGACCCTTTCCAGAGCTGAGATATTGAGATTTCACGTAGCATTTATGCCATTGTAAATATCTCAATATCTCAGCTCTGTATGCCATTATAAATATCTAAATATCTCAGCTCTGGAAGGGTCTAGAGCCTCCATTTTTGCACTCAGATCTAAGTCCCATGGCCCTCTATCAGAATCCAGAGTTTCAAGAAAATCAAAATTTTGACCCAAAAAAAACGACAGTGGTACCCCTTACGTTTTTTTTTCGGGTCAAAATTTTTGATTTTCTTGAAACTCTGGATTCTGATAGAGGGCCATGGGACTTAGATCTGAGTGCAAAAATGGAGGCTCTAGACCCTTCCAGAGCTGAGATATTTAGATATTTATAATGGCATACAGAGCTGAGATATTGAGATATTTACAATGGCATAAATGCTACGTGAAATCTCAATATCTCAGCTCTGGAAGGTCTAGAGCCTCCATTTTTGCACTCAGATCTAAGTCCCATGGCCCTCTATCAGAATCCAGAGTTTCAAGAAAATCAAAATTTTGACCCGAAAAAAAAACGACAGTGGTACCCCTTGCGTTTTTTTTCGGGTCAAAATTTTGATTTTCTTGAAACTCTGGATTCTGATAGAGGGCCATGGGACTTAGATCTGAGTGCAAAAATGGAGGCTCTAGACCCTTCCAGAGCTGAGATATTTAGATATTTATAATGGCATACAGGAGCTGAGATATTGAGATATTTACAATGGCATAAATGCTACGTGAAATCTCAATATCTCAGCTCTGGAAGGTCTAGAGCCTCCATTTTTGCACTCAGATCTAAGTCCCATGGCCCTCTATCAGAATCCAGAGTTTCAAGAAAATCAAAATTTTGACCCGAGAAAAAAAACGTAAGGGTTACTGCTGTCGTTTTGTTTTACGGGTGAAGTTTGATTTTCTTGAAACTCTGGATTCTGATAGAGGGCCATGGGACTTAGATCTGAGTGCAAAAATGGAGGCTCTAGACCCTTCCAGAGCTGAGATATTGAGATCTCACGTAGCATTTATGCCATTGTAAATATCTCAATATCTCAGCTCTGTATGCCATTATAAATATCTAAATATCTCAGCTCTGGAAGGGTCTAGAGCCTCCATTTTTGCACTCAGATCTAAGTCCCATGGCCCTCTATCAGAATCCAGAGTTTCAAGGAAATCAAAATTTTGACCCAAAAAAAAAACGTAAGGGGTACCACTGTCGTTTTTTTTACGGGTCAAAATTTTGATTTTCTTGAAACTCTGGATTCTGATAGAGGGCCATGGGACTTAGATCTGAGTGCAAAAATGGAGGCTCTAGACCCTTCCAGAGCTGAGATATTGAGATTTCAGCGTAGCATTTATGCCATTGTAAATATCTCAATATCTCAGCTCTGTATGCCATTATAAATATCTAAATATCTCAGCTCTGGAAGGGTCTAGAGCCTCCATTTTTGCACTCAGATATAAGTCCCATGGCCCTCTATCAGAATCCAGAGTTTCAAGAAAATCAAAATTTTGACCCGAAAAAAAAACGACAGTGGTACCCCTTACGTTTTTTTTCGGGTCAAAATTTTAATTTTCTTGAAACTCTGGATTCTGATAGAGGGCCATGTGACTTAGATCTGAGTGCAAAAATGGAGGCTCTAGACCCTTCCAGAGCTGAGATATTGAGATTTTATAATGGCATACATGCCAGCTGTAGATATCTCAGATATCTACAGCTGGCATAAATGCTATCGTGAATATCTCAATATCTCAGCTCTGGAAGGGTCTAGAGCCTCCATTTTTGCACTCAGATCTACAGTCCCATGGCCCTCTATCAGAATCCAGAGTTTCAAGAAAATCAAAATTTTAACCCGAAAAAAAAAAAACGACAGTGAGATCTACCCTTACGGTTTTTTTTCGGGTCAGAAATTTCTGATTTTCTTGAAACTCTGGGTACTAGATAGATGGAGCCATGGGACTTAATCTGAGTCCAAAAATGAAGGCTCTAGAGCCCTTCCAAGCTAAGATGTGTAGAATATTTATATAATGGCATACAGAGCTGAGATATTGAGATATTTACAATGGCATAAATGCTACGTGAAATCTCAATATCTCAGCTCTGGAAGGGTCTAGAGCCTCCATTTTTGCACTCAGATCTAAGTCCCATGGCCCTCTGTCAGGATCCAGAGTTTCAAGAAAATCAAAATTTTGACCCGAAAAAAAAACGTAAGGGGTACCACTGTCGTTTTTTCGGTAGGAGTTTGATTTTCTTGAAACTCTGCCAAGAAACTGATAAGAGGGCCATGTGACTTGAGTCTAGAGTGCAAAAAATCCAGGCTCTCAGGACCCACTCCAGAGCTTGAGATATCTGAGATCTCACCGTAGCATTTATGCCATTGTAAATATCTTCAATATCTCAGCTCTGTATGCCATTATAAAGTATCTCAATATCTCAGCTCTGGGAGGGTCTAGAGCCTCCATTTTGCACTCAGATCTAAGTCCCATGGCCCTCTATCAGAATCCAGAGTTTCAAGAAAATCAAAATTTTGACCCAAAAAAAAACGGACAGTGGTACCCCTTACGTTTTTTTTTCGGGTAGAGTTTGATTTTCTTGAAACTCTGGATTCTGAATAAGGGCCATGGGACTTAGATCTGAGTGCGAAATATGGAGGCTCTAGACCCTTCCAGAGCTGAGATATTTTAGATATTTATAATGGCATACAGAGCTGAGATATTGAGATATTTACAATGGCATAAATGCTACGTGAAATCTCAATATCTCAGCTCTGGAAGGTCTAGAGCCTCCATTTTTGCACTCAGATCTAAGTCCCATGGCCCTCTATCAGAATCCAGAGTTTCAAGAAAATCAAAATTTTGACCCGAAAAAAAAACGTACAGTGGTACCACTGTCGGTTTTTTTTTCGGGTCAAAATTTTGATTTTCTTGAAACTCTGGATTCTGATAGAGGGCCATGGGACTTAGATCTGAGTGCAAAAATGGAGGCTCTAGACCCTTCCAGAGCTGAGATATTTAGATATTTATAATGGCATACAGAGCTGAGATATTGAGATATTTACAATGGCATAAATGCTACGTGAAATCTCAATATCTCAGCTCTGGAAGGTGCTAGAGCCTCCATTTTTGCACTCAGATCTAAGTCCCATGGCCCTCTATGCAGAATCCAGAGTTTCAAGAAAAATCAAAATTTTGACCCGAAAAAAAAACGTACAGTGGTACCCCTGTCGTTTTTTTTTCGGGTCAAAATTTTGATTTTCTTGAAACTCTGGATTCTGATAGAGGGCCATGGGACTTAAATCTGAGTGCAAAAATGGAGGCTCTAGACCCTTCCAGAGCTGAGTATTTAGATATTTATAATGGCATACAGAGCTGAGATATTGAGATATTTACAATGGCATAAATGCTACGTGAAATCTCAATATCTCAGCTCTGGAAGGTATAGAGCCTCCATTTTTGCACTCAGATCTAAGTCACATGGCCCTCTATCAGAATCCAGAGTTTCAAGAAAATCAAAATTTTGACCCGAAAAAAAAACGTACAGGGGTACCACTGTCGTTTTTTTTTCGGGTCAAAATTTTGATTTTCTTGAAACTCTGGATTCTGATAGAGGGCCATGGGACTTAGATCTGAGTGCAAAAATGGAGGCTCTAGACCCTTCCAGAGCTGAGATATTGAGATTTCGCGTAGCATTTATGCCATTGTAAATATCTCAATATCTCAGCTCTGTATGCCATTATAAATATCTAAATATCTCAGCTCTGGAAGGGTCTAGAGCCTCCATTTTTGCACTCAGATCTAAGTCCCATGGCCCTCTATCAGAATCCAGAGTTTCAAGAAAATCAAAATTTTGACCCGAAAAAAAAACGTACAGTGGTACCCCTTATCGTTTTTTTTTCGGGTCAAAATTTTGATTTTCTTGAAACTCTGGATTCTGATAGAGGGCCATGGGACTTAGATCTGAGTGCAAAAATGGAGGCTCTAGACCCTTCCCAGAGCTGAGATATTTAGATATTTATAATGGCATACAGAGCTGAGATATTGAGATATTTACAATGGCATAAATGCTACAATGAAAATCTCAATATCTCAGCTCTGGAAGGTGTCTAGAGCCTCCATTTTGCACTCAGATCTAAGTCCCATGGCCCTCTATCAGGAATCCAGAGTTTCAGGAAAATCAAAATTTTGACCCGAAAAAAAACGACAGTGGTACCCTTGCTATTTTCGGTCGAAGTTTTTGATTTTCTTGAAACTCTGGATTCTGATAGAGGGCCATGGGACTTAGATCTGAGTGCAAAAATGGAGGCTCTAGACCCTTTCCAGAGCTGAGATATTTAGATATTTATAATGGCATACAGAGCTGAGATATTGAGATATTTACAATGGCATAAATGCTACGTGAAATGTCAATATCTCAGCTCTGGAAGGTCTGAGCCTCCATTTTTGCACTCAGATCTAAGTCCCATGGCCCTCTATCAGAATCCAGAGTTTTCAAGAAAATCAAAATTTTGACCCGAAAAAAAAAACGTACAGGGGTACCACTGTTCGTTTTTTTTCGAGGTCAAAGTTTTGATTTTCTTGAAACTTCTGGATTCTGATAGAGGGCCATGGGACTTAGATCTGAGTGCAAAAATGGAGGCTCTAGACCCTTCCAGAGCTGAGATATTGAGATCTCACGTAGCATTTATGCCATTGTAAATATCTCAATATCTCAGCTCTGTATGCCATTATAAATATCTAAATATCTCAGCTCTGGAAGGGTCTAGAGCCTCCATTTTGCACTCAGATCTAAGTCCCATGGCCCTCTATCAGAATCCAGAGTTTCAAGAAAATCAAAATTTTGACCCGAAAAAAAAACGTAAGGGGTACCACTGTCGTTTTTTTCGGGTCAGAATTTTGATTTTCTTGAAACTTCTGGATTCTGATAGAGGGCCATGTGACTTAGATCTGAGTGCAAAAATGGAGGCTCTAGACCCTTCCAGAGCTGAGATATTGAGATTTCACGTAGCATTTATGCCATTGTAAATATCTCAATATCTCAGCTCTGTATGCCATTATAAATATCTAAATATCTTCAGCTCTGGAAGGGTCTAGAGCCTCCATTTTTGCACTCAGATCTAAGTCCCATGGCCCTCTATCAGAATCCAGAGTTTCAAGAAAATCAAAATTTTGACCCGAAAAAAAAACGAGCAGTGGTACCCCTTACGTTTTTTTTTTTCGAGGTCAAAGTTTGATTTTCTTGAAACTCTGGATTCTGATAGAGGGCCATGGGACTTAGATCTGAGTGCAAAAATGGAGGCTCTAGACCCTTCCAGAGCTGAGATATTGAGATATTTATAATGGCATACAGAGCTGAGATATTGAGATATTTACAATGGCATAAATGCTACGTGAAATCTCAATATCTCAGCTCTGGAAGGTCTGAGCCTCCATTTTTGCACTCAGATCTAAGTCCCATGGCCCTCTATCAGAATCCAGAGTTTCAGAGAAAATCAAAATTTTTGACCCGAAAAAAACGACAGTGAGTACCCCTTCATTTTTTCGAGGATTCAAAATTTTGATTTTCTTGAAACTCTGGATTCTGATAGAGGGCCATGGGACTTAGATCTGAGTGCAAAAATGGAGGCTCTAGACCCTTCCAGAGCTGAGATATTGAGATATTTATAATGGCATACAGAGCTGAGATATTGAGATATTTACAATGGCATAAATGCTACGTGAAATCTCAATATCTCAGCTCTGGAAGGGTACTAGAGCCTCCATTTTTGCACTCAGATCTAAGTCCCATGGCCCTCTATCAGAATCCAGAGTTTCAAGAAAATCAAAATTTTGACCCGAAAAAAAAACGACAGTGGTACCCCTTACGTTTTCGGGGTCAAAATTTTGATTTTCTTGAAATTCTGGATTCTGATAGAGGGCCATGGGACTTAGATCTGAGTGCAAAAATGGAGGCTCTAGACCCTTCCAGAGCTGAGATATTTAGATATTTATAATGGCATACAGAGCTGAGATATTGAGATATTTACAATGGCATAAATGCTACGTGAAATCTCAATATCTCAGCTCTGGAAGGGTCTAGAGCCTCCATTTTTGCACTCAGATCTAAGTCCCATGGCCCTCTATCAGAATCCAGAGTTTCAGAGAAAATCAAAATTTTGACCCGAAAAAAAAAACGTAAGGGGCTTCACTTGATTTTTTCGGGTGGAAAATTTTGATTTTCTTGAAACTCTGGATTCTGATAGAGGGCCATGGGACTTAGATCTGAGTGCAAAAATGGAGGCTCTAGACCCTTCCAGAGCTGAGATATTTAGATATTTATAATGAGCATACAGAGCTTGAGATATTAGAGATATTTACAATGGCATAAATGCTACGTGAAATCTCAATATCTCAGCTCTGGAAGGTCTGAGAGCCTCCATTTTTGCACTCAGATCTAAGTCCCATGGCCCTCTATCAGGAATCCAGAGTTTCAGAGAAAATCAAAATTTTGACCCGAAGAAAAGCGTAAGTGGTACCACTTCGTAATTTTTTGGGGTCAGAAGTTTTGATTTTCTTGAAACTCTGGATTCTGATAGAGGGCCATGGGACTTAGATCTGAGTGCAAAAATGGAGGCTCTAGACCCTTCCCAGAGCTGAGATATTGAGATTTCACGTAGCATTTATGCCATTGTAAATATCTCAATATCTCAGCTCTGTATGCCATTATAAATATCTAAATATCTCAGCTCTGGAAGGGTCTAGAGCCTCATTTTTGCACTCAGATCTAAGTCCCATGGCCCTCTATGGAATCCAGAGTTTCAAGAAGAATTGGAAAATTTTGACCCGAAAAAAAAACGACAGTGGTACCTTACGTTTTTTTTTCGGGTCAAAATTTTGATTTTCTTGAAACTCTGGATTCTGATAGAGGGCCATGGGACTTAGATCTGAGTGCAAAAATGGAGGCTCTAGACCCTTCCAGAGCTGAGATATTGAGATTTTTATCAGTGGCATACAGAACTGAAATATTGAGATATTTACAATGGCATAAATGCTACGTGAGATCTCAATATCTCAGCTCTGGAAGGGTGTAGAGCCTCCATTTTTGCACTCAGATCTAAGTCCCATGGCCCTCTATCAGGAATCCAGAGTTTCAAGAAAATCAAAATTTTGACCCAGAGAAAGACGTAAGGGTACCACTGTCGTTTTTTTTTGAGGGTCAAAGTTTTGATTTTCTTGAAACTCTGGATTCTGATAGAGGGCCATGGGACTTAGATCTGAGTGCAAAAATGGAGGCTCTAGACCCTTCCAGAGCTGAGAGATATTGAGATTTCACAGTAGCATTTATGCCATTGTAAATATCTGAATATCTCAGCTCTGTATGCCATCTATAAATTCTAAATATCTCAGCTCTGGAAGGGTCTAGAGCCTCCATTTTTGCACTCAGATCTAAGTCCCATGGCCCTCTATCAGAATCCAGAGTTTCAAGAAAATCAAAATTTTGACCCGAAAAAAAAAACGACAGTGGTACCCCTTGATTTTTTTTCGAGGGTCAAAATTTTGATTTTCTTGAAACTCTGGATTCTGATAGAGGGCCATGGGACTTAGATCTGAGTGCAAAAATGGAGGCTCTAGACCCTTCCAGAGCTGAGATATTTAGATATTTATTAATGGCATACAGAGCTGAGATATTGAGATATTTACAATGGCATAAATGCTACATAAAATCTCAATATCTCAGCTCTGGAAGGTCTAGAGCCTCCATTTTTGCACTCAGATCTAAGTCACATGGCCCTCTATCAGAATCCAGAGTTTCAAGAAAATCAAAATTTTGACCCGAAAAAAAAACGACAGTGGTACCCCTTACGTTTTTTTTCGGGTCAAAATTTTGATTTTCTTGAAACTTCTGGATTCTGATAGAGGGCCATGGGACTTAGATCTGAGTGCAAAAATGGAGGCTCTAGACCCTTCCAGAGCTGAGATATTTAGATATTTATAATGGCATACAGAGCTGAGATATTGAGATATTTACAATGGCATAAATGCTACGTGAGATCTCAATATCTCAGCTCTGGAAAGGTCTAGAGCCTCCATTTTTGCACTCAGATCTAAGTCCCATGGCCCTCTATCAGAATCCAGAGTTTCAAGAAAATCAAAATTTTGACCCGAAAAAAAAACGACAGTGGTACCCCTTGATTTTTTTCGGGTCAAAATTTTGATTTTCTTGAAACTCTGGATTCTGATAGAGGGCCATGGGACTTAGATCTGAGTGCAAAAATGGAGGCTCTAGACCCTTCCAGAGCTGAGATATGTAGATATTTATAATGGCATACAGAGCTGAGATATCTGAGATATTTACAGATGGCATAAATGCTACGTGAGATCTCAATATCTCAGCTCTGGAAGGTCTTAGAGCCTCCATTTTTGCACTCAGATCTAAGTCCCATGGCCCTCTATCAGAATCCAGAGTTTCAAGAAAATCAAAAATTTGACCCGAAAAAAACAGAGCGTAGTTGTATAATTTTGATCGGGTCAGAAGTTTTGATTTTCTTGAAACTCTGGATTCTGAATAGAGGGCCATGTGACTTAGATCTGAGTGCGAAAATGGAGGCTCTAGACCCTTCCAGAGCTGAGATATTGACAATTTCACGTAGCATTTATGCCATTGTAAATATCTCAATATCTTCAGCTCTGTATGCCATTATAAATATCTCAAATATCTCAGCTCTGGAAGGGTCTAGAGCCTCCATTTTTGCACTCAGATCTAAGTCCCATGGCCCTCTATCAGAATCCAGAGTTTCAAGAAAATCAAAATTTTGACCCGAAAAAAAAACGACAGTGGTACCCCTTACGATTTTTTTTCGGGTCAAAATTTTGATTTTCTTGAAACTCTGGATTCTAGATAGAGGGCCATGGGACTTAATCTAGAGTGCAAAAATGGAGGCTCTAGACCCTTCCCAGAGCTGAGATATTTAGATATTTATAATGGCATACAGAGCTACGATTGGCATTTGGATAGTGCTGCAGGTGACTCTCAATATCTCAGCTCTGGAAGGGTCTGAGCCTCCATGTTGCACTCAGATCTGGGTCCAGGGTGTGGCCCTACTCTCGAATCCAGAGTTTCCAAAAAAATCAAAATATTGACCCGAGAAGAAGAACGTAAGGGGAAAACACCACCTCGTCGTTTTTGCGGAGTCGGAGTTTTGATTTTCTTGAAATCTCTCGGATTCTGATAGGAGGGGCCATGGGCTTCGATCTAGATGCAAAAAGTTGAGAGTCTCAGACCCTTCCAGAGCTGAGATATTTAGGTATTTATAATGGCATACAGAGCTGAGATATGAGATATTTACAATGGCATAAATGCTACATAAGTCTCAATATCTAAGCTCTGGAAGGTCTGAGGCCTCCATTTTGCACTCAGATCTAAGTCCCAGTGGCCCTCTATCAGAATCCCAAGTTTCAAGAAAATCAAAATTTTTGACCCGAAAAAAAAAACGACAGTGGTCCTCTTTGCGTTTTTTTTCGGGTCAAAATTTTTATTTTCTTGAAACTCTGGATTCTGATAGAGGGCCATGGGACTTAGATCTGAGTGCAAAAATGGAGGCTCTAGACCCTTCCAGAGCTGAGATATTTAGATATTTATAATGGCATACAGAGCTGAGATATTGAGATATTTCAATGGCATAAATGCTACATGAAATGTCAATATCTCAGCTCTGGAAGGGTCTCGAGCCTCCATTTTTGCACTCAGATCTAAGTCACATGGCCCTCTAATCAGAATCCAGAGTTTCAAGAAAATCAAAATTTGACCCAAAAAAGAAGCGTAAGGGGTGCACTGTGATTTTTTTGAGGGTCAAAATTTTGATTTTCTTGAAACTCTGGAGTCTGATAGAGGGCCATGGGACTTAGATCTGAGTGCAAAAATGGAGGCTCTAGACCCTTCCAGAGCTGAGATATTGAGATTTCACGATAGCATTTATGCCATTGTAGATATCTCAGATATTTCAGCTGCATGAATGCCATTATAAATATCTAAATATCTCAGCTCTGGAAGGTCTAGAGCCTCCATTTTTGCACTCAGATCTAAGTCACATGGCCCTCTATCAGAATCCAGAGTTTCAAGAAAATCAAAATTTTGACCCGAAAAAAAAACGACAGTGGTACCCCTTACGTTTTTTTTCGGGGTCAAAATTTTGATTTTCTTGAAACTCTGGATTCTGATCAAGGGCCATGGGACTTAGATCTGAGTGCAAAAATGGAGGCTCTAGACCCTTCCAGAGCTGAGATATTTAGATATTTATAATGGCATACAGAGCTGAGATATTGAGATATTTACAATGGCATAAATGCTACGTGAGATCTCAATATCTCAGCTCTGGAAGGTGCTAGAGCCTCCATTTTTGCACTCAGATCTAAGTCCCATGGCCCTCTATCAGAATCCAGAGTTTCAAGAAAATCAAAATTTTGACCCGAAAAAAAAACGACAGTGGTACCCCTTACGTTTTTTTTCGGGTCAAAATTTTGATTTTCTTGAAACTCTGGATTCTGATAGAGGGCCATGGGACTTAGATCTGAGTGCAAAAATGGAGGCTCTAGACCCTTCCAGAGCTGAGATATTTAGATATTTATAATGGCATACAGAGCTGAGATATTGAGATATTTACAATGGCATAAATGCTACGTGAAATCTCAATATCTCAGCTCTGGAAGGTATTGAGCCTCCATTTTTGCACTCAGATCTAAGTCACATGGCCCTCTATCAGAATCCAGAGTTTCAAGAAAATCAAAATTTTGACCCGAAAAAAAAAACGTAAGGGGTACCACTGTCGTTTTTTTTTCGGGTCAAAATTTTGATTTTCTTGAAACTTCTGGATTCTGATAGAGGGCCATGGGACTTAGATCTGAGTGCAAAAATGGAGGCTCTAGACCCTTCCAGAGCTGAGATATTGAGATCTCACGTAGCATTTATGCCATTGTAAATATCTCAATATCTCAGCTCTGTATGCCATTATAAATATCTAAATATCTCAGCTCTGGAAGGGTCTAGAGCCTCCATTTTTGCACTCAGATCTAAGTCCCATGGCCCTCTATCAGAATCCAGAGTTTCAGGAAAATCAAAATTTTGACCCGAAAAAAAAAAACGTAAGGGGTACCACTGTCGTTTTTTTTTCGGGTCAAAATTTTGATTTTCTTGAAACTCTGGATTCTGATAGAGGGCCATGGGACTTAGATCTGAGTGCAAAAATGGAGGCTCTAGACCCTTCCAGAGCTGAGATATTGAGATTTCACGTAGCATTTATGCCATTGTAAATATCTCAATATCTCAGCTCTGCTATGCCATTATAAATATCTACAATATCTCAGCTCTGGAAGGGTCTAGAGCCTCCATTTTGCACTCAGATCTAAGTCACATGGCCCTCTATCAGAATCCAGAGTTTCGAGAAAATCAAAATTTTGACCCGAAAAAAAAACGACAGTGGTACCCCTTACGTTTTTTTTTTTTCGGGTCAAAATTTTTAATTTTCTTGAAACTCTGGATTCTGAATAGAGGGCCATGGGACTTAGATCTGAGTGCAAAAATGGAGGCTCTAGACCCTTCCAGAGCTGAGATATTTAGATATTTATAATGGCATACAGAGCTGAGATATTGAGATATTTACAATGGCATAAATGCTACGTGAAATCTCAATATCTCAGCTCTGGAAGGGTCTAGAGCCTCCATTTTTGCACTCAGATCTAAGTCCCATGGCCCTCTATCAGAATCCAGAGTTTCAAGAAAATCAAAATTTTAACCCAAAAAAAAAACGACAGTGGTACCCCTTACGTTTTTTTTTTCGGGTCAAAATTTTAATTTTCTTGAAACTCTGGATTCTGATAGAGGGCCATGGGACTTAGATCTGAGTGCAAAAATGGAGGCTCTAGACCCTTCCAGAGCTGAGATATTTAGATATTTATAATGGCATACAGAGCTGAGATATTGAGATATTTACAATGGCATAAATGCTACGTGAAATCTCAATATCTCAGCTCTGGAAGGTCTAGAGCCTCCATTTTTGCACTCAGATCTAAGTCACATGGCCCTCTATCAGAATCCAGAGTTTCAAGAAAATCAAAATTTTGACCCGAAAAAAAAAACGACAGTGGTACCCTTACGTTTTTTTTCGAGGTCAAAATTTTGATTTTCTTGAAACTTCTGGATTCTGATAGAGGGCCATGGGACTTAGATCTGAGTGCAAAAATGGAGGCTCTAGACCCTTCCAGAGCTGAGATATTTAGATATTTATAATGGCATACAGAGCTGAGATATTGAGATATTTACAATGGCATAAATGCTACGTGAAATCTCAATATCTCAGCTCTGGAAGGTGCTGAGGCCTCCATTTTTGCACTCAGATCTAAGTCACATGGCCTTCTATCAGAATCCAGAGTTTCAAGAAAATCAAAATTTTGACCCGAAAAAAAAAACGTAAGGGGTACCACTCGTTTTTTTTTCGGGTCAAAATTTTGATTTTCTTGAAACTCTGGATTCTGATAGAGGGCCATGTGACTTAGATCTGAGTGCAAAAATGGAGGCTCTAGACCCTTCCAGAGCTGAGATATTTAGATATTTATAATGGCATACAGAGCTGAGATATTGAGATATTTACAATGGCATAAATGCTACGTGAAATCTCAATATCTCTAGCTCTGGAAGGTCTAGAGCCTCCATTTTTGCACTCAGATCTAAGTCACATGGCCCTCTATCAGAATCCAGAGTTTCAAGAAAATCAAAATTTTGACCCGAAAAAAAAACGTAAGGGGTACCACTGTCGTTTTTTTTTTCGGGTCAGAATTTTGATTTTCTTGAAACTCTGGATTCTGATAGAGGGCCATGTGACTTAGATCTGAGTGCAAAAATGGAGGCTCTAGACCCTTCCAGAGCTGAGATATTGAGATTTCACGTAGCATTTATGCCATTGTAAATATCTCAATATCTCAGCTCTGTATGCCATTATAAATATCTAAATATCTCAGCTCTGGAAGGGTCTAGAGCCTCCATTTTTGCACTCAGATCTAAGTCCCATGGCCCTCTATCAGAATCCAGAGTTTCAAGAAAATCAAAATTTTGACCCAAAAAAAAACGTACAGTGGTACCACTTGCGTTTTTTTTTTGGGGTCAGAATTTTGATTTTCTTGAAACTCTGGATTCTGATAGAGGGCCATGGGACTTAGATCTGAGTGCAAAAATGGAGGCTCTAGACCCTTCCAGAGCTGAGATATTTAGATATTTATAATGGCATACAGAGCTGAGATATTGAGATATTTACAATGGCATAAATGCTACGTGAAATCTCAATATCTCAGCTCTGGAAGGTCTAGAGCCTCCATTTTTGCACTCAGATCTAGTCACATGGCCCTCTATCAGAATCCAGAGTTTCAAGAAAATCAAAATTTTGACCCGAAAAAAAAAACGACAGTGGTACCCCTTACGTTTTTTTTCGGGTCAAAATTTTGATTTTCTTGAAACTCTGGATTCTGATAGAGGGCCATGGGACTTAGATCTGAGTGCAAAAATGGAGGCTCTAGACCCTTCCAGAGCTGAGTATTTGAGATATTTATAATGGCATACAGAGCTGAGATATTGAGATATTTACAATGGCATAAATGCTACGTGAAATCTCAATATCTCAGCTCTGGAAGGGTCTAGAGCCTCCATTTTTGCACTCAGATCTAAGTCACATGGCCCTCTATCAGAATCCAGAGTTTCAAGAAATCAAAATTTTGACCCGAAAAAAAAACGTACAGTGGTACCACTGTACGTTTTTTTTCGGGTCAAAATTTTGATTTTCTTGAAACTCTGGATTCTGATAGAGGGCCATGTGACTTAGATCTGAGTGCAAAAATGGAGGCTCTAGACCCTTCCAGAGCTGAGATATTGAGATTTCACGTAGCATTTATGCCATTGTAAATATCTCAATATCTCAGCTCTGTATGCCATTATAAATATCTAAATATCTCAGCTCTGGAAGGGTCTAGAGCCTCCATTTTTGCACTCAGATCTAAGTCCCATGGCCCTCTATCAGAATCCAGAGTTTCAAGAAAATCAAAATTTTGACCCGAAAAAAAAAACGTAAGGGGTACCACTGTCGTTTTTTCGAGGTGAGAATTTTGATTTACTTGAAACTCTGGATTCTGATAGAGGGCCATGGGACTTAGATCTGAGTGCAAAAATGGAGGCTCTAGACCCTTCCAGAGCTGAGATATTGAGATCTTACGTAGCATTTATGCCATTGTAAATATTCTCAATATCTCAGCTCTGTATGCCATTATAAATATCTAAATATCTCAGCTCTGGAAGGGTCTAGAGCCTCCATTTTTGCACTCAGATCTAAGTCCCATGGCCCTCTATCAGAATCCAGAGTTTCAAGAAAATCAAAATTTTGACCCGAAAAAAAAACGACAGTGGTACCCCTTACGTTTTTTTTTTTTCGGGTCAAAATTTTGATTTTCTTGAAACTCTGGATTCTGATAGAGGGCCATGGGACTTAGATCTGAGTGCAAAAATGGAGGCTCTAGACCCTTCCAGAGCTGAGATATTTAGATATTTATAATGGCATACAGAGCTGAGATATTGAGATATTTACAATGGCATAAATGCTATGTGAAATCTCAATATCTCAGCTCTGGAAGGGTCTAGAGCCTCCATTTTTGCACTCAGATCTAAGTCACATGGCCCTCTATCAGAATCCAGAGTTTCAAGAAAATTAGAATTTTGACCCGAAAAAAAAAACGTAAGGGGTACCACTGTCGTTTTTTTTTCGGGTCAAAATTTTGATTTTCTTGAAACTCTGGATTCTGATAGAGGGCCATGGGACTTAGATCTGAGTGCAAAAATGGAGGCTCTAGACCCTTCCAGAGCTGAGATATTGAGATCTCACGTAGCATTTATGCCATTGTAAATATCTCAATATCTCAGCTCTGTATGCCATTATAAATATCTAAATATCTCAGCTCTGGAAGGATCTAGAGCCTCCATTTTTGCACTCAGGTCTAAGTCCCATGGCCCTCTATCAGAATCCAGAGTTTCAAGAAGATTGGAGAAACTTATTTTTTCGCACAAAAAAAAAAACATAAGGGGTACCACTGTCGTTTTTTTTTGGGTCAAAATTTTGATTTTCTTGAAACTCTGGATTCTGATAGAGGGCCATGGGACTTAGACCTGAGTGCAAAAATGGAGGCTCTAGACCCTTCCAGAGCTGAGATATTGAGATAATTATAATGGCATACACAGCTGAGATATGGAGATATTTATAATGGCATAAATGCTACGTGAGATCTCAATATTTCAGCTCTGGAAGGATCTAGAGCCTCCATTTTTGCACTCAGGTCTAAGTCCCATTGCCCTCTATCAGAATCCAGAGTTTCAAGAAGATTGGAGAAACTTATTTTTTCGCACAAAAAAAAAAACATAAGGGGTACCACTGTCGTTTTTTTTCGGGTCAAAATTTTGATTTTCTTGAAACTCTGGATTCTGATAGAGGGCCATGTGACTTAGATCTGAGTGCAAAAATGGAGGCTCAACACCTTCCAGAGCTGAGATATTGAGATCTCACGTAGCATTTATGCCATTGTAAATATCTCAATATCTCAGCTCTGTATGCCATTATAAATATCTAAATATCTCAGCTCTGGAAGGATCTAGAGCCTCCATTTTTGCACTCAGGTCTAAGTCCCATGGCCCTCTATCAGAATCCAGAGTTTCAAGAAGATTGGAGAAACTTATTTTTTCACACAAAAAAAAAACCATAAGGGGTACCACTGTCTTTTTTTTTTCGGGTCAAAATTTTAGATTTTCTTGAAACTCTGGATTCTGATAGAGGGCCATGGGACTTAGATCTGAGTGCAAAAATGGAGGCTCTAGACCCTTCAGAGCTGAGATATTGAGATCTCACGTAGCATTTATGCCATTGTAAATATCTCAATATCTCAGCTCTGTATGCCATTATAAATATCTAAATATCTCAGCTCTGGAAGGATCTCAGGGTTTCCATACATTCATTAATCTGTGGCGGCCCGCCACAATATCAACACTGACCGCCACGCATTGATTTTCAGGTTTTGATTTTATTGTTGAGCTGCGCGCTCCTTCCCCTCCCACTCATACAAACTGACAACGAAGACGCTAATAGCCCTCCTCTTTGAGCACGATTATGAATCAAAATATGATCATGCGTTGGAGGTTCGGATTGTTGCCGGTGCTTATTCCTCCAGAATCAATCCGGAGTTGAATGGTCAGTATAATGAACACTATAACTCTAAAAAGTTAGTCTATGTTAAATGCTGTCGCTTCCACCACAGATTCGCGCAATTTACTAAATAACGTAATTTTTTCCTCTCGCGATCAGTCATTCAAAAAATCATGGCAACGGACGTTGGTAGGTTTAAATATATTACAGAGCCACCATATTATATTATTACTGATAAAGAGATGTAGGCCTAAGTGTGTTATCCAAGCTTTAATAGCATGGAAAGACATACTGTGAGCAGCACGTGAGGTGTTTTCTCACTTAGCTATTTCTGCTCCGAGGTCTTGATTATGGCATTTCTTTGAGGTTTAGAAGCCAGTATTCCTGTATTTGGTCTTTTATGAATTTAATAAATAACTCTGTCTCGTATTCTGTCCAAATATACATTTTGGGTATCTAACGTATTTAGCACTGGAGTAATTATTTTTCAGCCGATTTTTTTACTTCTACTCCTTACGGCTATTCACGCAATTATCTGTAGGCTACTTTCTACTCTTTACATTTTAATAAATAGCCTACTGTTATGGCATTTCGATTTGTTTTTATTTCTGCTTGACATCGTAAAAAAAAAAAAACTATCCAGATAAATCGCGCTATCTAGAGTGTATTTGATTGTGGTTGGATGAGAAGTACATATACCATTCATCACACCTGCAAGAAGTATCACGCATTGATTGTCACAGTCACTCGTTTCGGTCTTTTGTATTTATCTCTTGTAAAAACTGTTTATAATATATTTAATATGCCGCAGCGGCAGCGCATATTACCGGCAGGAATCAAGCGCGTCCCCCTGGAGTTCTGCAGTTAAGCCTGCCACTTATCAGCCAATGAAAAAAAGAAAAAAGTACTACACAATAGCCAATCAGGAAATAGTATTATTGTATCTGGGTAAGATTTAATGCAAAAAAGAAAAAATTATATCCTAAAATTGTTCACGTGATTCTCTCACTCCTGCTGCCTTTCTTCAAAACTTGAGAGCCCTGTTGTATAAGTAAGCAATAAGATACGAGAGGCTGTGCTTATCGTGAATAAGTAACGGCTCAAGGGCGTTGTTAGGCACGACGCAAGCGGAGTGCCTGCAACCCCTTGAGCCGTTACTTATTCATGATACAGCACTTGCCTCGAGTATCTTATTGCTTTTATAAAAACGGTTCGCCACACAATATTTAAGTAAAAAACAATGTTAGTGCAACTTTCTTGAAGTAAAATCACTAAAAGCCTACCTTCCGCTGGAAAAAATAGTACCCAAGTGTAAACAGCAACAACGTTCCAGTGTGTAAAATGCATGAAAGCTCAAATAAAAACAACATTAGAACCGCAGTGTTGCGCAGCGATCAATAGAACCGTTGGGTGAAGCGGTCGTAGCCGTGTTTTATCGTGAATAAAGCACAGCTCTTGACCAATCAGAATCAAGGATTTCGAACTAACCGTTTTATAATTCAGCATAGTACATACCAGGATGGTATCAATCAGGAAGGTATCAATCAGGATTATTTTTATTTTTTGATTAATTACTTTGATGAATAATTCAAATTGACAGCACTAATGTTTCAAAATGAAAAGTGTGAAGGGGAATCCATTGCATTTTTCTGGCCCTTATTTCAAATAGACCGCCAAACCGCGAACCACTTACTGAAGCAGTCACGTGGTACAGCCAGCTCGCAAGGCTTCAAACGTCACCACATACGTCACCAACACAAGCCTCGATACGCGCTTCACAGAAATCATACCGGATTACTGGACACACGCTTCGAAGCTTCGATACGGAAGGACACATCACTAATTATAACATGCTTACAATACATATAGGCCCCTGTGGCACAAACAACCCCCCCCCCCCTCCCTCGGTACCAAAACCCCACACCACCACAAATAGAATCTAATTCTGTGGGAAACACTGGATCTAGAGCCTCCATTTTTGCACTCAGGTCTAAGTCCCATGGCCCTCTATCAGAATCCAGAGTTTCAAGAAGATTGGAGAAACTTATTTTTTCGCACAAAAAAAAAAAAAACATAAGGGGTACCACTGTCGTTTTTTTTTTTTTTTTCAGGTCAAAATTTAGATTTTCTTGAAACTCTGGATTCTGATCAGAGGGCCATGGGACTTAGATCTGAGTGCAAAAATGGAGGCTCTAGACCCTTCCAGAGCTGAGATATTGAGATCTCACGTAGCATTTATGCCATTGTAAATATCTCAATATCTCAGCTCTGTATGCCATTATAAATATCTAAATATCTCAGCTCTGGAAGGATCTAGAGCCTCCATTTTTGCACCCAGGTCTAAGTCCCATGGCCCTCTATCAGAATCCAGAGTTTCAAGAAGATTGGAGAAACTTATTTTTTCACACACAAAAAAAAAAAAACATAAGGGGTACCACTGTCGTTTTTTTTTTTCGGGTCAAAATTTTGATTTTCTTGAAACTCTGGATTCTGATAGAGGGCCATGGGACTTAGATCTGAGTGCAAAAATGGAGGCTCTAGACCCTTCCAGAGCTGAGATATTGAGATCTCATGTAGCATTTATGCCATTGTAAATATCTCAATATCTCAGCTCTGTATGCCATTATAAATATCTAAATATCTCAGCTCTGGAAGGATCTAGAGCCTCCATTTTTGCACCCAGGTCTAAGTCCCATGGCCCTCTATCAGAATCCAGAGTTTCAAGAAGATTGGAGAAACTTATTTTTTCACACACAAAAAAAAAAAACATAAGGGGTACCACTGTCGTTTTTTTTTTTCGGGTCAAAATTTAGATTTTCTTGAAACTCTGGATTCTGATAGAGGGCCATGGGACTTAGACCTGAGTGCAAAAATGGAGGCTCTAGACCCTTCCAGAGCTGAGATATTGAGATAATTATAATGGCATACAGAGCTGAGATATGGAGATATTTATAATGGCATAAATGCTACGTGAGATCTCAATATTTCAGCTCTGGAAGGATCTAGAGCCTCCATTTTTGCACTCAGGTCTAAGTCCCATGGCCCTCTATCAGAATCCAGAGTTTCAAGAAGATTGGAGAAACTTATTTTTTCGCACAAAAAAAAAAACATAAGGGGTACCACTGTCGTTTTTTTTTTCAGGTCACAATTTAGATTTTCTTGAAACTCTGGATTCTGATAGAGGGCCATGAGACTTAGATCTGAGTGCAAAAATGGAGGCTCTAGACCCTTCCAGAGCTGAGATATTGAGATCTCACGTAGCATTCATGCCATTGTAAATATCTCAATATCTCAGCTCTGTATGCCATTATACATATCTAAATATCTCAGCTCTGGAAGGATCTAGAGCCTCCATTTTTGCACTCAGGTCTAAGTCCCATGGCCCTCTATCAGAATCCAGAGTTTCAAGAAGATTGGAGAAACTTATTTTTCGCACAAAAAAAAAAACATAAGGGGTACCACTGTCGTTTTTTTTTCGGGTCAAAATTTAGATTTTCTTGAAACTCTGGATTCTGATAGAGGGCCATGGGACTTAGACCTGAGTGCAAAAATGGAGGCTCTAGATCCTTCCAGAGCTGAGATATTGAGATATTTATAATGGCATACAGAGCTGAGATATGGAGATATTTATAATGGCATAAATGCTACGTGAGATCTCAATATCTCAGCTCTGGAAGGGTCTAGAGCCTCCATTTTTGCACTCAGGTCTAAGTCCCATGGCCCTCTATCAGAATCCAGAGTTTCAAGAAGATTGGAAGAAACTTATTTTTTCGCACAAAAAAACAAAAAAACATAAGGGGTACCACTGTCGTTTTTTTTTTTTTGGGTCAAAATTTTGATTTTCTTGAAACTCTGGATTCTGATAGAGGGCCATGGGACTTAGATCTGAGTGCAAAAATGGAGGCTCTAGACCTTCCAGAGCTGAGATATTGAGATCTCACGTAGCATTTATGCCATTGTAAATATCTCAATATCTCAGCTCTGTAGGCCATTATAAACAGTGGTGGAATGTAACGAAGTACAATTACTTTGTTACTTTACTTAAGTACCTTTTTCACGTATCTTTACTTTACTTAAGTAAAATAAATAGTGCATACTTTTTACTTTTACTTCGTTACATTTTGCAGCAATTATTATACTTTCTACTCCACTACATTTCTACAACTTCTGTTACATTTTCATTACATTTTCTGATCAGTTTTTCCTCTGCCAAAACGTAATCAGACCATCCGTTCGTTGCACGTTTGTCTCACGAGGCCGGAGGTAAAATAATTTTTTTTTTTAAATTAAATAAAAACATCCATCCATCCATCCATCCATCCATCCAGTTTTGGGACTCATGGCGCCCGCCCTTGCTCCCCTTTCAGTGTGGCCTCGGGCGGGCGCCATGGTCCCTTCCAGAGCTGAGATATTGAGATCCTACATAGCATATATGCCACTATAAATATCTCAATATATCATCTCTGGAAGGGTCTAGAGCCTCCATTTTTGCACTCAGGTCTAAGTCCCATGGCCCTCTATCAGAATCCAGAGTTTCAAGAAGATTGGAGAAACTTATTTTTTCACCAAAAAAAAAACAAAAAAACATAAGGGGTACCACTGTCGTTTTTTTTTTTTTTTTGGGGTGGGGGGGGGGTCTCGAAACTTTGATTTGCTCTGATCTTCTTGAAACTCTGGATTCTGATAGAGGGCCATAATACTTACACCTGAGTGCAAAAATGGAGGCTCTAGACCCTTCTAGAGCTGAGATATTGAGATCCCACATAGCATATATGCCACTATAAATATCTCAATATATCAGCTCTGGAAGGGTCTAGAGCCTCCATTTTGCACTCAGGTCTAAGTCTCATGGCCCTCTATAAGAATCCAGAGTTTTGAGAAGATTGGAGAAACTTAATTTCTTGATTTCTGAGTTTCAAAATTTTGTGATTTGTGAATTCAGAGTGAGTTGAAAGCACATCCTGTTTAATTTATCTATTTTACAAAAACACAAGGTTTTGATATTAATAAGAGTGTACACAAAAAAGAAGACCCTCTATAGTTTATAATCATGTATTGATTTTATTTACATGACCATTAATGACAGAGCATTTTAAGTCTATGTTGCAGCTGTGTGAAAAAAAAAAAACTATCAAAACGCGGGAACGCGTTATTTGTCCCCAGAGGGTTAAACAATGTCCTGGCCCTTCCAAGCTTTATATTGGCTGTAAATGGTTGTTTCTGTTTTGAAAATCCATAAAAGTGCATCTATCCATGATTCAAGTGCATCTATCCATGATAAAAGTGCATCTATCCATGATACAAGTGCATCTATCCATGATAAAAGTGCATCAATCCATGATAAAAGTGCATCTATCCATGATAAAAGTGCATCTATCCATCATAAAAGTGCATCTATCCATGATAAAAGTGCATCTATCCATGATAAAAGTGCATCTATCCATGATACAAGTGCATCTATCCATCATAAAAGTGCATCTATCCATGATAAAAGTGCATCTATCCATGATACAAGTGCATCTATCCATGATAAAAGTGCATCTATCCATCATAAAAGTGCATCTATCCATCATAAAAGTGCATCTATCCATGATAAAAGTGCATCTATCCATGATAAAAGTGCATCTATCCATGATACAAGTGCATCTATCCATCATAAAAGTGCATCTATCCATCATAAAAGTGCATCTATCCATAGTAAAAGTGCATCTATCCATGATAAAAGTGCATCTATCCATGATAAAAGTGCATCTATCCATGATAAAAGTGCATCTATCCATGATACAAGTGCATCTATCCATCATAAAAGTGCATCTATCCATGATAAAAGTGCATCTATCCATCATAAAAGTGCATCTATCCATGATAAAAGAGCATCTATCAATGATAAAAGTGCATCTATCCATGATAAAAGTGCATCTATCCATCATAAAAGAGCATCTATCCATGATAAAAGTGCATCTATCCATCATAAAAGAGCATCTATCCATCATAAAAGTGCATCTATCCATAAAAAATATATATATTAATATAACATATTTAAAATATTCATATTTAAGTTTCACTTTAGATTTAGATTCACTTTAGATAGAGCCGGAAGTTATTTTACTTTATAAAGTTTTAAATATGTATATTTTTCTTACATCTCCATCTTCCTCATTACTCCACATAAAGTCAACATCTGAGATATTTTCATCAGCTATATGTTCAAGCACTTCAGAACTGTATATTCTGCACATGAAAAAGTTTCAAAAATGTATCGGTACTGTGTATATATATATATATATATATATATATATATATATATATATATATATATATATATATATATATATATATATTATAAAAGAATTTTCAATCAGCATCACTGAAAATGTGACTTCAGATTATTATTTCCCTTTATTATTATAACCCTTCAGAAAGACCGTGGTTAGCAAGGTTAGCTAAACTTTTTTGACCCTGCCTCTTAAAAGAATCGGAATCGAGAATCGTTCAGTATCCGGAATCGAAACAAGGAATCGAAATCGGAATCAGACTCGTTCAAATCCAAACGATACCTAACCCTATTTATGACTCTCTTCCTATTCGACCCTATTCGAACTCGTTTATCAAAATGAACAAATCTTTTTCCGAGTCAATTCGTTCGTTGAATGAACCAAATGTCTCGGAAAAAGATTTGTTCATTTTGATGAACGAGTTCGAACAGGAGAGTCAGAAACGTTCGTCACAGAACAGAGCAAGGTGAGCATTTGAGCTTATAAAACTTAAACTTTGTTATTTATTAATTAAATGAGCGATCGTTTTGCTTGATAAGACCCTTATTCATCGTCTGGAATCGTTTAAAGCCCTTTGAACAGTTTGCACTGAAACTGTCTTTTGAACCTTGAACCGTTTGGTTCCCATTGAAGTCCATGATATGGAGAAAATCCTGGAATGTTTTCATCAAAAACCTTAATTTCTTTTCGACTGAAGAAAGAAAGACATGGAAATCTTGGATGATACGGGGTGAGTAAATTATCAGCAAAAAAGTAAACTTCTTTAAATGATTGTTCTATTATTAACTTCTAGGCTATGTGATTGTTGCCAGCAGCTGGATTATGATCAAATTATCCAATTGATGATTTGCTGAATGCATGTGATGAAAGAACACAAAATGACAACCAATTTTTTTTTCATATAAAATGTTTATTTGCACCCCTTCATCACTTGTCCGTATATAAGAGAGAGTAACAAAATCCAAATATGCAATCCATTTAGTACTTTTTTCTTTAAAAAAACCCGAAACAAACAAACTGTAAGGCATGTCTGCTCGCACCACACAAACGTCGCATTAAAACTTCAGCTTTAGTAGCTCAAAGCAGCGTGCTTATAGGAACAACGTTCATTTTCAGACCACAATCTTCTCAAACATGTATTTGACATGGCTTGTACTTGTTTACATGTAAACGTATTCGTTTTTCTTTTTTCACTCATATAAAGATCTAAATGGAACTTAATTTCAAAGTGCAATGTGGAAAGGAACTAAAAATAAAGAACTAGAAACTGGTTCTCTGAGTGCGTGTGTCCATCAAACACATTAAAACATGAAAAAGAAAAACCCTTTGACGGATAAGTCTTTGCATCCTCCAAGACCAAAAAAATTTGATTTTACCTTTTGAATCGATATCATTCGGTAGCACAAAAGAGGAAATCCAAATACATTCAGACCACAAGTAGAAACACGCAAGCTTTTACATGACATGCTCGTTTCAACATCACCGTGTCCAGATTCTGACAGGGCGGCCAAGAATGAAGGGCAATGGAAGAGAAGAGAAAACATGCCTCTTTTGTGATCAATATTGCGACTTTGGGACCCTTGACCAATTTTAAGGAATCTTCGGTAACACTTTACTTGAAGGGGTGTGCATAAGACTGACATGACACCTTCATAACCATGACATGACACATTATGCACGTTTATGACAACTGTCATTAAGTGTCTTTCGCTCAATAATGACATTTTGAACGCTAATATGGCATTGTTTAAGATGTCTTTGTTATGACATTTTGACATAAACCAATACATCATAACCTGTCAGTGTCTTTTTCATGACAACTTGACATTAAATGAAGTTAAACTGTGATGTGGTTGGCTTTGACATTGGCTGTCATGAGGTCATTATAATTGTGTCATTAATATTTTTCGTGACCTCAACTACAGTGGTACTAATTGAGTTTGTCATTAAAAAGTTATAATGGCTTCATGACAGCCAATGTCAAAAGCAACCACCTGCCTACACTCTAAAAATGCTGGGTTGCTTTAACCCAACTTTGGGTTTAATATGGACAAACCCAAACGTTGGGTTAAAAATGTAATTCAAAAATGTAACCCAATGGCTGGGTTTGTCCATACTTGACCCAAAGTTGGGTTAAAACAACCCAGCAATTTTTAGAGTGTACAGTCTTCATTGGCTGCCTGTGAACAACGTCCACTTTGCCCCGCCCTCAAACACTAGTTGTTGTTGAGACTGGACGAGTTTGGTTCGTGATTTCATCGTCGTGTTTCAAATCCACTGTGCAGAAGGATAACGACTCATGCTGGAACTGATACGGGAAAACCGATGCTATTGTTCGTATTACTGTATTTCAAGGGCTGGGGAAGATCCGGATGCTAATGGCTATAAGCGGTCGACCAATCAGAGCACAGCAGCTCGCGGAATGGAGGGGTTTAGAGAGTGAATCTTCAAATGAATCATTTCAGACTCTGAGAAATGATGTGATGCACAATCTACAGTATATTATGAGACAGTAGGGCTGGGCAACGATTAATTGCGATTAATCGCATCCAAAATAAAAGTTTGTGTTTACATAATATATGTGGGTGCACTTTGTATAGTTATTCTGTATATAAAAACTCACACACGTGCATGTATATATTTTAGAAAAATGTGTGATTAATATATAAAATATTAATATTTATATTTAATATAAATTATGTGTAAATATATATATATACAGTATATTCATGCAAATTTCTTAAATATATACATGCATGTATGTGTATTTATATATGCAAAATAATTATACACACCACACACACATATATTATGTAAACAAACTTTTACTCTGGATGTGATTAATCGTGATTAATCGTTGCCCAGCCTAGTTTTTTGACGTTGGATGCATGCAAAGCTACTGAAGGTGACCTTTAAAATAGCATAATGGGCCTATTTTATGTGTAATGCATTATAATGTGCTTTATAATGCATTATAATATTTTCAGATTCATTTTCAATGCAGCAATGTAACAATGAAGTATCATAATGTTGTATAAATACATCTATGGGTCTGTATTCCCTTTGCTTTTTTTACTACCATAAAAGATTCAAAAGAAAATGACTCAATTTACTTCACTACAAAAAAAAAACATGATTTTTAAAGTGGGTTTTTTCATCTATAGGGACATGTTTTAAAAAGTGAACAGGGTTCAAAATCTGACTTCTGTTGACTTTAAGACACAGCGGCGTGTTCGACCTTTCCACAGTGCGCCCTCTCTCTTGGCTCACTGAATTTCTCATTTCCAAAACCCACCGAGGTGCTTTCTGAGCCTTTCTGGGAAGACAAAAGTACCCAGGCATGAGCAAAAAAGCACATTGTCTTCTGCTACCTGTCCTGCTTTCAAAACCAGACGCACTAAAGCATCACTGGACACTGTCTCTCCATTCCACATTTCATTTTCAAAGCTATTTGTATGTCTATATTCATCCTTCCATTCAACCTTTACACATCTCTGAGAAGAGGACATCTTTTAGCATCTTTGCATTGCATTGATGAAACGAGTGTTTTAGCAGGCAGCTTTGAACACACTGTAACGCACAGCTTTACGGCTCTGGCATCCCTCCATAAACCATGAGCTGTCATTAAACGATACATTAAGCGCATGCCCGCATTCATATCAAGAGGTCTGGGCCAATAAACTGGCAAATCCGTCAGTTTGTTCAATGTGTACAGTGGATTTGAATTGCACGGGATTGGAAACATTCATAGCTACAGATAAAAGTGAAATCAGAAAGTGTCCTTGTCACATTCATGATGACTCATTGGGCCTCATTTGTGAAATAGATTTTATAAAAAAAACCCAAAAAAAACTATATGCAAGGTCATTCAATTCAATGCAAATTTTGTAGGGCTGTCAAATGATTAATCGTGATTAATCGCATCCAAAATAAAAGTTTGTGTTTACTTAATATATGTGGGTGTACAATTATTCTATTTATATATATATATATATATATATATATATATATATATATATATATATATATATATACACACACACATGCATGTATATTTAGGAAAAAAGTGTTATTTATATATAAAATATTTATATTTATATATAATATGAATTATATATAAATCTGTATATACATGAAAATATTTCTTAAATATATACAAGCATGTGTGTGTATTTATATTATTTTTATATATAAAATAATTCTACACAGTGCACCCACATATATTATGTAAACACAAACTTTTATTTTGGATGCGATTAATTGTTTGACAGCCCTAAAATTTCGCACAAGTTCACATGTATTAAAAAACAAATGCATATATTCGAAAGAAAGTTTGTGCATGTTGCAATAGACGTTTTTATGTATTTTGGAATAATTACACGCACAATTCATTTAAGTTTCATGAATGAGGCCCATTGATTCACAACAAAAATTATTTTGTAATTTTCTATGCATAAAACGTGAAACGCTGATATGGTGAGCTACATAAAAAAAAGCTGTTAAGTAAATGAGGGTTGTGCATACATAATTGATTAAAATGACAAGTATATAAATGAGCGTAAGGAACATGACTCAGTCCCGTTTCACACTGGCTTTCGGTGTTTCCCAAGACTTTTCCAATTCGAAACTTTCCCTAATTCGAAATGACATTTCATTCAGTAATACATTTCAGACAGGTACATCTGAATTCAGATTGAAAAGAAAATATTTGTAAAATCAATGAATGTGTTTGCATTGAAAGGGCAAAAAAAGAGCTATTTTGTTAGATATGAGCTTTTGAGTAAAAGTAGCTAACTGGTAAAGCCAAAATATATAATTATATTAGAAATATAAATAAATCTTTCTCTGTAAGAAAACATTTTATAACTAAACCTTTATTATATATTAAGATATGGATCCTTTCTTTTGATTTAAGCAGGAACAGCCCTCAGGGAAACTCGGCCAGACTCTTTTAACGCTCACCTAAAACTGTCTAATATCTTACAAAATAATCTCAAATCGCCACCTTAGCAAATAACATAAAAAAAATCACTTCAACAAAAGAAAAAATAGTCAAAGCGTTAAATTTGTGTGAAAATCACAGTTAAAAACATTTACTCATGACCTCCCCATGCATTCTCACAGTGGTACATAAACAAGTTGATTTATATAGAATTGTTTGTTACTTTTTTCTTTATAATGCCTGTTTTTTTTTTTTTTTTTTTTTTGTCATTCAGTGAATTCGGGAGAGGCGAAAAAACACCAGAGCGTATTTTGTTGTCTCATTTTATGCTGTATAAAAGGAAAACAAAAATATATATTTTTAATTTTCCCATTCTTTTCCGAAAGAGCATTGTGGAAAGTGGTCCCATTTGCACGGCAACCACGTTTCATCCGAAAAGAAACTTTAGACATGAGAGCAGTTGGCCTGATTCTGATTGCACCAAGCATTCTTTGGAAAAAAAGCAGGATGCAAAGATTTGCGCTCGCTCTTCCTTTCACACACTAGCACACACAAGCTAGCTTGCTCTCCTTTTTCATGGGCTTTTTTCTTGATTTTTTTTTGTAAAAGGTCCAGTCCAGTTCCGGAAAGGCTACCAGCGTGAGCGCCGCTGTGTGTCTTAAGAGTGCGTGTGGCTGAGTGCCTCCTCCTGCCATTATCTCCAGCACAGGACCAGTGCTGTGAGGGCCAGGACAGACACTAGTAACTGCAGCGAAGGCTTGTGCCGATGGGCTGCGCCTGCCGTTGGTTGCGGGTCGCTTTTGTCTGCTTCCAACATCGGGGGCTCCGTGTGGATCACTTCAGGTTCTGTCGTGAAGCCACTTCCGCTGCCCGAGCCGCTTTCCTCATCACCTGACGCAAACAAACACGAGTAAATGTCAATGTCTGGAGAAATGCCAACGCATTCTCATCCTCAGGGCGTCATATACTGACGCTTTTGCCAATGCGCATACATCCAACGCACATGGCACCCTTTAGCATCAATATAACGCGCTTCGGTTATGGGTAGGTTTTGGTCTGGGGTAGGGTTAGGGTTAGACCACTAGGAGGCGCCTTTGGCCCATATATATCTGCGTCTCATATTGATGCTAAAGGGTCCCATGTTGCATGTCTACGCATTGGAAAAAGCGTCAGCATATGAAGCCTTGGGATGAGAGCGGGCTGGCGTTTACTGCGTTTCGTCTGATGCTCTCAGAAGCAAGACATTTCAACGCATTTTCATCCCAAGGCATCATATACTGACGCTTTTGCCAATGCGTATACATCTAACGCACATGGCACCCTTTAGCGTCAATATAACACACTTCGGTTTTGGGTAGGTTTAGGTCTGGGGTCATCATCAAGGCCTTTTACAGCGCAAGCGCCGATCTGAACGGCGTCTAGCATGCCGTCTTTCTGTGCAAAAGCTGGTGAAAGCATGACAGGATAGAGTTGTGCCTTCTGTCAACGCAGACCGCCAGGCTGCCCGGTCTTCAGCAAGGTGATGCCATTTGTTAGGGTTGATGTTGAAGACATTCATGTCCCGCTTAACGACATCCTTAATATACATCTATATCCTTGGATGTATAAGCAATGTTAAAAGCATCAGTATATAAAGCCTTGGGACGAGAACAGGCTGGAAATGCACAGGAATATCATGGGCAAACTGTGCAGGTTCAGAACAATTCAAAATTGGAGAATAAAAATGTATGCAAAGTCAACTATGTCGTAAACGCACTAGGAATTTTTTTTTACTTAATGCTTAATGATTGCATTTAATTTATTTATTATTTATAAAATATTTCTATTGAATTTTTTACTCTATTTTGCATTTTCCTTCCTATTTTTGCTCTTTATTTTATGATTTATATATTTTAAATATTTCAAAAGTTCCATTTATATACATATTATAAATTTCATTATTTGTTTGTATTTTTATATTATATTAATATTATATTTAAAATTATAAATAATACTTAACATGCGTTTATAAAGGGCTTAATATTTGCATTTATTTTTTTATTTATACATGATCAATTGCTAAAATTAATATTATATTTTTATGATTTTATTATCATTTTCTATTTTGTATAATTTATTTGCATTTATTGAATTGATTTCTTGAATGATTATTAATTGTCTCTCATATAGTCTAGGTTCAGAGTTCCTCCAAATCAACTCAAACCCCTGCAAACACAACCGGCACCTGAGGACGTGCATGTCCCCAGACCATCATAGAGTCATACATTATGTGACCCGACACGCCATTATCATAATTCAGCTTCCTGTTTGTGTCAGTCCCTCCTGACCGACGAGGATCTCATTTCCCTGACGCTGACAGAGGGTCTAGACTGCGCGTGACGCTTTCTGACGGCGTGGCATGATTTATGGCGCCGCGTGAGGGAAGGCTGGTCTGCTTACTGGGAATAACACATGCTGGGGAGTTTTTGCATCTAAGAAGGGTGTAAATGTGTATTCCTGAGCTGTTTGGGCTATTTTTATCTGAGCAATTGCATCTATTTTCATCTATGCATTATTCCTTTAAGAACGTCACATCTTAAGTAGGTTGAAACCAAAATAAGTGTCAATTACAGAATGTATGCTGCATGTCTTAAATACTAGTGTGTCTCCTTTTTTTCAAACTTTTTCACCTTTGAGTTTGGTGAACACAAACTCTTGTATGGGTTTTATTACAACATATACGTTATACATTGGTGACTTATTAAACTATTTAAAGAACTAGATTTTAGCTTTTGTTTGTGGTAATTGCTTGTGCAAAACACTTGCACAATGCCAATGTGTTGCTAAGGTGTTCTAAGTGGTTGCTAGGGCGTTGCTTGGCGGTTGCTAGGGTGTTTTGTTTGTTGCTTGGACGTGGCTGTGATCACAAGAGGTAAAAACGATATAAATATTGTTCGCTTTCTCACAAACCGCTCTTTTCGTCTTAGGCCATCAATGTGTACTTACATTAAATCATGTTTAATTTGGACTTCTCTGTGCATGCTCTTTGAGGTGGTGACCATAGACCTGCATTAAATGACTGACAGACAAGAACGGTTTGACCTAAAAATATCAAAATTGAAAATACTGTGGAAACAAAGACACCTACATCTTGAATGCCTTTGAGGTAAGCTAAAACATACCAAAATTTATTTCAAAGTGAACTATCCCTTTAATGCCAAACAAGGGCAGGGCTCGACATTAAGGCTTGTCCGCTTGTCCGGGACAAGTGGATTTTTTGTAGGACAAGTAGAAGAGAAAATTAGTTGTCCAACCGGACAAGTTAAATTTCAAACAAAATAAAATGGCATGTTACTTCACGTTATGTGCCACTCGTTACGTCTATTTACAGATTTAATTTTACCGATTTGAAACGAACACATTTTTCGCGCTGCCTGTGAATGTCCTGAATGTGACTCACAGGAAAACGCGTGCCAGTATAATGCGCATGCACAGACCACGCACCAGAAGTTCTCTTTCGCACTTGAACGAACATCAATAACACACACAATTAAGCCAAAATGTCATTTGTCGAGTATCTTCATAACATAAGAGCAGTCTTATGATGGACAGAGTTGTTGTGACTCGTGAGAAAATGAGGCGCGTGTGAAATCCCTGTCCACAGCGGCTGCTCTTAAAGGGCCAGCTACCAATAAAGCGTTCTGTCAGTAAAGTAATTAAAAGAACAAAGGGAACAGAGAAAATTACTCACTGCTCTTGAATAAAGAACTTGTGTAGCTTCAATAAGTAGTAGTCTATATATAATTTATGCAGCCCAGACTGTTTGATAACTTTATTCAATTTCTGTATATGTCCTATACCTACCTAATTTTTATCCAGACATCAATGGCTTATTGATCATTGTAGGTGTTATAAATCATTTAGTTGTTATTGCTAATTTCAGAATTATCACTAATCTGTGTGTGCATTTGGTTTAGAACCAAACAAGTTGACTCATGAAACCATTTGTTTATTATATCACAATCACATATCACAACCGCAATATTGACCTCAATAATCGCAATATGACATTTTCCCCAAATCGTGCAGCCCTAGATAAAATTATAAATCTTTACCCGGACAAGTGACTTTTGTGCATGGACAAGTGAAACATAAATGTATTTGTCCGAAGGACAAGTGCCTCAAAAAGTTAATGTCAAGCCCTGAAGGGTTTGAGCTGGCGCAAGATGTTAGTAAAGCTAGCCCTTAGAGTTACTCCAGATCAACTCAAAACCTAGCAAACAAAATGGCCCCTGAAGATGGCCATATTCCTGGATGAGGAAGGACAACAAAATCCCTCATATATTTGTTGAACACATTTTTAACATCAGAAGCAATCAGCGATTGAGCGTCTGTATTAGTTGCAGACTCTCCACTCATCCACACTAATGTTCTCTACTGACTGACTTACTGGAGTCTTGAAAGTAGACGTCTTTGCCGTTGTAGGCGTTTCGTAGCTTGTTGGTCATCACTCTCAGGGTCATGATCTGCTGTCTGATGAAGGTGTCCGGTCTTCGTGATGTCCACTTCCACCTCTGGGTTATTGAGCTGGTTCGTAAGGCCGTCTTTTACGACTTCAGGAAAATATCTGGAAATTAACAAACAGATATTTGCTGGGGGGTTTTGGTGGGAATGTTTGCTTAAAATGTTTAGCTGTTAGTTGTGTTAATGTATTTGTTTTAATTATAAAGTAAAATAGATGTTTACTATAAATAGAATAGTAAATGAAAGAAGACTGTCCACAATGCAGTAATGATGTCATTGATGTGCATTTGATTATTAATGGTTCAAAAATATCAATAAGATATTCTCAGACTTTAAATATATTACATATTTTTAATGTATTGAATGCTTAAAAAAATGCTTTTTTTAAATAAACTTGATTTAAAATGTATGTTTTGCTTAAAGGTAACTGTAATGCGTTGTTATTTTAATTTTAGATAATCATTTTAATTAAACTTTTAGCAGTTTTGTTTTGTCAGCTTTTATTTATTTTTATAAAAGTTTTAGTAATTTTTGTAGACCCTTTATAAATTTAAATTATTATTTTTATTATTTTAAGTTTATTTAAAGTTTTAGTTTTAATAATAACCCGGTGAAAGGGTTCAAATCAAAATTCAGTCACAATTATCACCTGAGGCAGAACTGGAGAAGACGGAAATGATCTACATAATGAAGTTTGTAGAGTCGTACTGAATTAATTGCATATACTGTATCATGTTTGCCTTCTCTGAGTTTCTGCCTCTGTCTCTGAATGCTGCTTGTCAGTATAAACACATGTTGCAGAATTATGCATGCACTGAACTCTTTTGAGATCTAATCTCCTAATAAGCGCTTTAGCGAGAGGTAATTGTTTCTGCCTAATTAATATTTCAGGTGGAGCTTTGTGCAAAAATAAATGAAACTTGTTGAATGCTCCCAGGTTGCGCCATCGCAAATGTGCTTCTATTCAAATGCAAACCGTGTTGCTTTAAAACAGTAATTAGCCAATAATGAGACGGCTTTACTCGCGGAGACCAGATCTGACAAATATTGAAATAAAAAAATATATATATATATACACATCACATGCATTTCAGTTCCACCAAGTCTTATCATTTGCGTTAATTTGTCTTGTAGGTCCTCTAAAAAACCCTCTTCACCCAGTACGGGATCATTTACATGATGAGGCTGCTTGGAAAGAAAATGAAACACATCTTATATTGCACCATCTGCTGATATCCTCACTTGTGGAGGGCTGAAAAGCGGATGGGTTTCTGCCAAGCCGTCTGGCTCATTCTCAAAGGCGGGCAGACGGAGTGACAGACATCATGGCGTTCTCTGTGAAATGCCCATCAACTGAAGGAATGAGCTACTGTAAAACCAGAGGCCTGTCAATCATAAATGATTATGTCTTAAAGGCCGATTTCACACTGTACACATCTTTAAGCATTCTCAGTGTGTTTTTATTTCTAAAGGAAATAATGAATCACACTAATGAATGTATACTTGTCCCAGACAAGTCAAGACAACACTCTTAGAAAAAAGTGTTCATTGGGGTTCTATATATGAAGCGTAGGGTTCTCTTACTCAACTCCTAATACTTTACTCAACTTTAATATTGTTTATTAAACTGTATTAAAAGATTTCTGGAGGAGAAAAACTGAAACGGCACTCTTCGTGTGATATTGATTAACTATATAAAACGATGTAAATATATACATTTTCTAACCCCCATATCTTGAATTTTGTGATCATTCACATGCATTCATAAAGACATTTTAGGGTCTTGATGTTTGTCAATAATATTAAATATTTAATCCGGAAAGGACAAAACAAATGATAATGAATGAACCCAAATGGTTCCTTATAAAAACGTTTTCCTGGTTATAAAGAACCCTAAAGGGTTTTTATTATTAAACCCTTAAAAAGGCTCCTTTGAATGCATGTGAATGAACCCTTAATGAATGCATGTGAATGATCAAAAAATTCAAGATATGGGGGTTAGAAAATGTAGATATTTATATCATTTTATGTAGTTAATCAATATCACACGAAAAGTGCCATTTCAGTTTTCTCCTCCAGAAATAGAACCTTCTAGGGGTTCTAAATACGTAGCGCTGATAGAATCGTTTAATCGTTTTTCTTCTAAGAGTGTTTGAATATAATCTGTGCAAAATTGGAAAATAGCATTAAAACATTTGTGGATAAAGTCATTTGGTTCATTCAATGAACGAAACGAACGAATTTACTCGGAAAAAAGATTTGTTCATTTTGATGAACGAGTTCGAACAGGAGAGTCACGAACGTGCATCACAGAACAGAGCAAGGCGAGCATTTGAGCTTATAAAACTAAAACTTTGTTATTTATTTATTAAATGAGCGATCGTTTCGCTTGATAAGACCCTTATTCATCGTCTGGAATCGTTTAAAGCCCTTTCAAGGGCATTTTCAAAGTGCATTATACTGAGAAAAACAATCAAAACCCTTAATTTCTTTTCGACTGAAGAAAGAAAGACATGGACATCTTGGATGACATGGGGTGAGTAAATTATCAGCAAAAGTTTTCTGAAAAGTGAACTACTCCTTTAAGCCAACAGGGTGTTTTGTATTTGCCTATGACCTAATATCGCTAAAACAATTACCATCGAAGGTGTCATTGAAACACAACAATCTGCGACGCGACCCAGGGGAAGGTGTGTGTGAAGGTGACCGTCTTACCTTCCCTTCGTGTGGCTGTTCCAGCACTGCTCCTCATCTGGGTCAGTCACCGTGTCCTCGGCACAGATGCTGTCTGGCAGCGACGACCAGAATCTCTTCGACTCCCTTAGCTTGTCCTTAATGTCGAATCACCTGCAATCACGCACAGAGAATCAGTTTAGCGAATGCAACACCGCAAACACAACAGGGGAATGAAGATTTAGGCACATTTTGAACTGTGTGATGGATTGGTTTGGGATTATTATAAAGGGAGGGGAGATGAGGCCAACAATTTGCATGGAAATCTCATTCTGGCTTCACTTTTTCAGTTTCAACACTGCTAGATAATTCATTGGGGACCAGGTGCAGGTCTAATCCTCCACTAAGCTGTGCTGGTATTTTCTGTACCAACCAGAAGGACGGATTTGTTCTTAAACTGGCAGAACGGGAATCTCTTCTTAACCTGGAAGACTTCTCAAAGTGAGAGGTTTATAAATTGGACATATTTTGAGGCATTATGCCAAGAATTACTCTGTGGAAATTGCTTATAAATGTCTAGGCCATTGTTAGACGTGTCACTGGTTGTCTGTTTCACTCATAACATGCCTCACTAAATGGTTGCTGGTCTTCAACTCTGTAGAAATGCACAACATTTATACTATTTATTAGCCAGCAAGTGCTTGTTAAGGCAATTCCTATTACTTATAACTTGGTTATCAATTTCAACAACCTAACTCTAATTGTCCATCTTTTTTCAACATAATAGAGGGCACGGGCACGCAGCCATTTGTCATTTAAATGTGCACGTTTTCCAATGTCATTCACTTCTAGTTATTTTAAAAGTCTATAAGCTGTTATTGCTGTAATCATAAACACGAAAATAGTTTTACAATTTGCTGTACTTTTCTTCACCTGCTAATGAATCGTCTCGCACATTCAAAGAAAATAGCTTACGCCCAAATTGCAAAATATGGTGGATGCAAGGTGACCAATAGGGTTGGGTATCGTTTGAATTTAACGATTCCGGATTTTGATTCCTTGTTTCGATTCCGGTTGCTAACGATTCTGAATTCCAATTCTTTTAAGAGGCAGGGTCAAAAAAGTTTAGCTAACCTTGCTAACCAACGGTCTTTCTGAAGGAAATACTCTTTCCGTCACAAATCTTGCATTTTGCCGAGATTTCGTTATTTTTAGAAAAGTGAAGCCACACTTTGGACCGCCAACGTAAGCTACTCATGTTCAACTCGGCGGTTATGCCAACACTTCCGGTAGACGCTCCTTCGTTGGTGTTGTTCAGCAGTTTCTTCTTCCGGTCGGCGGACTGTGAATAGCGAAACTAGGAATCAAAATTAACATTTGAACGATTCCGGGAAAAAGCGAAAAGTTCAGTCCCGGTTCCAATGGATACTCGATTCTCAATACCCAACACAAGTGACCAATCCCCCGACCACAATGTCGGTCTGAGACAGTGAGACCTAGACAAGACCTAGAAGGTCCAAGACCAAGACAAGACCAAAACCATCAAGGCCGTGACAAGACCGAGGCCACGTAAAATGTGGTCTCGAGACTGGTTTCGAGACATGCATCACTAGTGCAAAACAGTAGGTGGCGACAGTGATTAAGTGATTCGTTTGTTTCAATGATTCATTCAAAAATGTCTGTCTTTGTTAGCATGTCATTGATTCACTCAACCGTTTCAGTTCGAAACACTGATTCATTCAGGAACAAAACAGACGCTGTGTCCGAAATCATATATGGTAAAAAAAGTACTACATTTAGTTCGAAACTTACTTTGCAACCGTTAACAAGGTACATTTTATATAGAATCAATGTGCATAGTATAGACTTGTAGTCAAGTTACACACACCGTTAGCGGTGCGCTCAGTCATCTGTCAGTTGTGCAGTTACCCAAAATCTCCTGAATGAAGTTAAAACCAATCACTGATATGTATTTTCCTAAACATTAATACATAAAAAACTGTACATGATATGTGTTTTTTAAATCAAGTGATCAAAGTGCTCGTTGCCACTGCGATCAGTGCGCGGATACAGTGTTCTTCATGTGGTTCGCGTAAAAAGTGAAAAGTGACCACGTAAAAGTGGTCTCGAGACTGGTTTCGAGAACATACATCACTAGTGTAGTATGAATGAAATTTGGACATATTACATCCGCCATGTTGTCATTGTCATGTGACCTGCGGCCGTAAGTTGGGTTCCTAAACCTCTGTTCACAAATCATCTCCTGTGGCCTCATGGGATAGTAAAGTGTCCATCGAATGTGCACTTCAGAAATAGACCATCTAGGGTACGTTTCGCCTATACTGTTTTATGAATACTATGAATTCGGTAATACTACTTGGCTCAAACACCTTTTTTTGCATACTATATTCGAACACAGCGAGAATGACTGACTGAAGCATTCACTTAACTGATTAAAAAACAGGCAAAACTGTCTTTAGTGAGTCATTGAATCATTCACTCAATCGATTTTGTTCAAAAATGCTGAATCACTCAGGAAGGAAACAGGTGTAGCAAACTATGCAAACTAATTGGCGAAATATTTTGTCTAAACTAAATTTGAATGTGTTTATTGAACTCATGTGTTTAATAAACACTCGTGTGATATTGCTTGAATAATAGTGTTTCGCAGACTTCTTCAAATCATGTGGCTGTTTTAGAAGACTGCCGTTTCTTTAACACTTTCATTGACAGGGTTTTCCGGCAATCCACTGTTATATGGTCAGGGGCGCTATTACGTATCTTCTTAAAGAGATAACCTCTGGATAAAACAGACGAAAAGAATCAGAAACAAGCGATATAAGGCATTGTATATGTGAAATAACACAATCATCAAAAACATTCAACAGCATACTAATGTTGAATTATACTGCCTAATGTTACTGAATGAAATGTCGACCCAGGATGAGGTACAACACAGTTTTAATGGACTCGATATACTCTACTCATCTGGGTTTTCATAGTTTTTCATAGCGAATGTTTTGTTTTCAACAAAATAAATAAATAAATGCTGCAAACAGTCGCAGATATCTGCCATCAGATCTCCTCCTGTCGTCAAAACCCTGCACTGATAACCATCAATCTGTTTGCTTTCTGGAGTGCGGTGCACTTCATTAATAAAATCAATCTGCACACGTCTGGAGCTCTGGGCTCTGATCTGATGATGTACTAGAAGGCAAGATTTTATCGACAATTCTGTAATGTCTCGGCATGGGCTAATTCTCCTTGCACAAAAGGCTATATGAGTAGAGATAATGGAGATAGATAAATAATAGAATACACCTTTGGGTGAATGAAGCCCATTCTTTGACATAGAATGAACACGCAAGTGTATTAAACTCAACATAGGAATCTTTTCAATGAATATGTTCGTCTTTGATAGAGTTCGCTAGTTATGTGGATCTTCTCTGTGAAAAACCTGCGCCGTGATGCTAGGGTGTTGCTAGTGTGATCTTGCAAGGCGATATTATTGTATTTATAGCATTATGTTAAATATAAGATGGGTAATTAGAATTAGGTGGTCGTTGGAATTGATAATTGTTTTATGGTCTGGGAAAAATGAAACAGTCTAATTGCTTATTAAAGGCCGTGTCACGTGACCCATGTTGAGATTCAGTACAATTCTCAATTCAATTTATAGACATTATCTGAAGTCTAAACATCTTTTTTACATTATTGCATGCATCATAATTTAAGCATATTTAGCATAAGTTTAGTATTAATACTTAGATGTATTCAGCATAAGAAGCATCATTTTAACATTTTATGTACACTAAAACATTTTTGTGGGATTAGGAATTTAACAGAAATATTGCGATGAATTGCAAAGAAACAGCAAGTAAAGTATAGAATTAAACGACATTTTTAAATACTAAGAAATAATAAAAAAAATATTTCACAAATCGTTGCATTGTAAGATGCATTCTTCTGTTAATTATTCATAAATCATTCTTACTTAAATTGTGACTGTAAATAATGTAAAAATATTTTGTCAATTGTTATAAATTAAAAATACTTGCGCTTGTCAGTTTCAAGGTTTTTTTTTCATGTTTACACTAGTGCTGTCAAACGATTAAAATATTTAATCGCGATTAATCACATTAATGCCATAGTTAACTCGCGATTAATCACACATTTTTATCTATTCTTAATGTCTTTTGATTTCTTTTTGTTACGTTTTTTTCTCATTTTAATGCTCTTATCAACATGGAAAAGTGGATTGGCTTGTTTAGAGCAAATGTTTTTTTTAATTATTATTATTGAAAATAGCATTGGAATAGTGTTCAATTTCACTCTGAACATATATAGCCTAAATAATCTCTCACACAATGCAACACTGTCCATCAATAAAAGGGTGAAAGAAATACTGACGAGGTCCTGATATTGACGAGGGGGTGGAGAATTTGCATCATCTGTGTTTGTGTGTGTGTTTGCTTGGCCATCATCAAGTGGTGTTTCAGGCTGGACGTGCTGCGATGATGATAGCTCAGTTCATAATGACAAAACATACAGATCGCATTGGTCTTGTCAATGGGACAATTTGGCAACTTTTTAAAAGTAAACTTTACATTCAGAATCTCATTGGCATCCATTTCGGCGTCTCGCGCTCGTCATCCACTCAAAACATAAAGTTACTATTTGCCCGGCTCGCAAGCTGAAACCAGTGTGTGCGGCACAAAACGTCCTTCGTGCTGCGCTCTAAAACCCATTCATGTCAATGGCTTTCGCCGCGTCGAGGACGTTCCGTTGCTTCTTCGACCAAAGCGCAAGCGGATCTAGCTAGACCGGAAACAAAACAACAGGCACGCCGCACACACTCGTTGGGCTTGCGAGCCGGCTTTGAGTGGATGACGAGCGCGAGACGCTGAAATGGATCAGGACGCATGCCGCGTCCTGTTGCAAAAGTATCTGAAAAAACTACAAAGTTTGCTAGGACAAAAAGACCGTTAATCGCGCGATAAAAAAATTAACGCCGTTAAAATGGGTTTGCGTTAACGCCGTTAATAACGCGTTTAACTGACAGCTCTAGTTTACACACAATACATCCTTTCAGCATTCGCATGTAAAAAGTCTTAAAAGCCATTATACGTGAATATGCATCAAGTATAATTTGTGCATTTTATGTAGATTGTTCGTACAAACTTTCTAACATGCATTCTGAGTAAGCTGCATTGTTCTGTCAATAATTTATTAAATTATTGGTGACATTACATAAATCGTTTCATGTTACAGTTCATTTTTGTATTGTTTTAAATCATTCGTTAAACTTGCATTAATTGTTCTTAAAAATATGAAGTCATTTCCCAAGTGTTTATTTTTATGATCCATTTGCACAGAAAATTTGTTATGCTTTAATTTCAAGACATTCTCTAAGCTGCAGAACTCAATATTCTTAGATATTTTACTGGAAAACAAGATCTAAATACTGGATTTGACTGGAATTTTCTGATAATGACATGTATACCAAGCCCTTGAAGAATCATTATGCAATTAGCCACACATATCTCATGCAAAGTGACATTAATTCTTGCTGGCACAGGAAACCTGTACACATCCTGTATGTGTCATCATGCGGGTATATTAGGTTTCTGACATATAATAATGATATAATGGGATTAAAAGGTGGCGGATGTCACATTCGGCAGAAATAAGCTGTGTTGAATGACGCTGAGGTTATCAGCGGAGTCAACAGCAACAGCCAGAGGCACGACATTAAAGAATGTTTATTGACGGCATGTCAGAGTTTGAGGCCGCTTTGCCCTTTTTGAAGTGCTAATCCGTGAGCACGGGCGGCAGAGATCTGGAGCGCTTTCACACCGAGCGTTTGGTTAGCATTCATAAGCTGTTAGCCTGGATGCTGATATTAACACCTTAACATGGATGCTTTAGGAGGGTGTCGAGATACACACAACAACAGCCAAACCAACAGTGAGGTGTATATGATATTTGCGTTAGATCTGGTACATGTGGGATTAGATCAACTTTATGTAACAAACTGTCAATCAGTTTATCCTTACAAATTACAGTGCATGGGAACCAATCAAAAGGATGCTACTTCTCATAAATAAAACCAAAAACGCATTCCTTGTTTATTTGCAAAATCTTCACTCAGGTCTAACCCATTTTCACAGAGAATTATAAACATTTTTTCACTTCTTCGCATCCTTGAACAACACTGTAAGCCAGATACCTTTTTACTTGCACGTCAAATTCTATTCAACACAGTTTGTGCTTGTTAGACTTGGTAAGATTATTTGTGTAATGCATTTCACACACACAAGTAATTTAGTTTTAGATGCTTTGGAACATTGTGTGAAGACATCAAGATATTAGACGAGTTGATCTATGTTACTCGTCCCCACATCCCTCTCAAATACAAACACTCTAAAAAATGCTGGGTTGAAAAACAAACAAACTGAATTTGGGTAAAATATGGACAAACCCAAATATTGGGTTGAAAATGCAATAAAAAATGTACAGTTGAAAGTGAAAATTTAAGATGGGTTAAAATTTTATATTACATTGTTAACCCAACATTTGGGTTTGTCCATATATTACCCAAATTTGGGTTAAACAACCCAGCATTGTTTTAGAGTGTGCACATTTAGCATTTACCTTACACAGAAGCTTGTGTTTTATCACTAAAAATTATTTATTTGCATTTGTTTCTAGTCACACTTATATCAGGTGTCATAACTATACTCTAAAAAATGCTGGGTTGTTTCAACCCAAATTTGGGTAAAATATGGAAAAACCCAAATGTTGGGTTAAAAATGTAATTTAAAAAATGTATCATTGAAAGTGAAAGTTGAGTTGGGTTAACATTTTAAATTACATTTTTAACCCAACATTTGGGTTTGTCCATATCTGACCCAAATTTGGGTTGAAACAACCAAGCATTTTTTAGAGCGATACACTCTAAAAGTGATACTGTACACTCAAAAAATGCTGGGTTGTTTTAACCCAACTTTGGGTTAAATATGGACAAACCCAAATGTTGGGTTAAAAATGTATTTAAAAAAAAAATATATATATCAAACCCAATGGTTGGGTTTGTCCATATTTGACCCAAGGTTGGGTTAAAACAACCCAGCATTTTTTAGAGTGTACTACATACTTACATCAACAACAAAGGTTGGGTTGTTTCAACCCATGGTTGGGTCAAATATGGACAAATCCAAAAGTTGGTTTACATTTTTTAATAGCATTTTTAAACCTAACGATTGGGTTTATCCATATTTGACCCAACCGTGGGTTCGAAACAGCCCAGTATTTTTTAGAGTGTGTGTTTATATTGTATTTCAATACACTTGTGCTGCTATTAAGGTGGATACTGGGTGAGGGTAGGGACAGGTTTAGGATGGGTCAAGGTGTAAGGGAATGTCAACAGTGTAATTAAAGATATAATTACAGAAATTATAGCACACACTCTAAAAATGCTGGGTTGTTTTAACCCAACTTTGGGTCAAATATGGACAAACCCAAATGTTGGGTTACAAATGTAATTATAAAATTTAACCAAATCACTGGGTTTGACCATATTTGACCCAAAGTTGGGTTAAAACAGCCCAGCATTTTTAGAGTGTGCATAATTGCATAAACACCACTAATGTAGAGAAAAATACATTTTATTTACAAATATAAACTTTTCTTTCCAGCAAGACCACTAGATGCTGCTGCACCTCTGAGAGAGAGAGAGAGAGAGAGAGAGAGAGAGAGAGAGAGAGACTCCAGACACTAGAGAGTGTGCCAAGAGCGCATATAAATAAATAAGCCAACTCATGTTTCAAAGGTGTATTAAAATACATGCTGTGTATTAAGAGAAAGCCTTATGTTAGCGGTAAGTGAGTGGCTGTATATTGGGCAAGCGTTGCGGATCGTCTAACCGTTCAGACACACAGATCATTAGCATCAGCAGGCCTGCCAGAAGCGAAGAGTTAAGGGTTGGAGATGTTATTCGCTTGGGTCCTATTGCTCAAAACGAGTCCGAGCTCGACAACAGCCAGACAGCCGAGTCCGAACGCTGGCCATCATTCCCTACATGTGCCACGGCTCCACACGTGGGTTATCAGCGGATCTACAGCTCCTCAACGACATGATGTTCTGGGTTAAAGCATTAGAGCACGTTAACGTCCAAACTGAAAAATAGTCATCAGTCAGTCAGTCAACGCGTATGCTTTCATTCCTTATGTGGAAAAAAATAAAGTCATGCATGTTTGGGGTAATTCGAGGGTGGGTAGCCTGACATTTTATTTGCAGTCAACTGACTGAAACCGAGGAAATCTGGTGTATTATTCATCCGTAGCACTCATTTAGAAAGCATTAGGGCCTTTTCTGTACCAGGCGTCTCAGTCTAGACAACAACGGCTGAGATGTCATTGTGTTTCCTGAGGAAAAGCATCCTGATTTTAATGCGAGTGTGTTGCAGTGATTACTGCGGCAGTTCAAAAACACTCCAAAGTATTTCAGTATCTAGTCAGTGCAGAGAAAAACCTCATTAAATGATTTATTTTTCATGTACAACAGTCTAATTAATTTAACTACAAGTCTCTTCTTCGCTAAGCCAAAATGAGCTAGTTAGGTAGAGTAACGCGCATCTTCTCAACGTATCCAGTTTCCAATAATTACGATAAAACTAAATAATACATTCGTTTATAAACCACAAGAGCATGCACATTACCGTGGTACACAAAGCAGAATGCCCAAAGCCGTGGTAAAATCATTCTAATGTTCAGCTTCCAATGGATTATTGCTGTTATACAATGGCGACAATACTATATGATAAGATACATCGATGTTCAATAAATAAATAGTGCTTTTATAAACTATACAATAACTGTGGATTGTGAAAAATGAACAGGGACACTATTTGGTGCATTAATATATTTCAACAGCATATTTTTGTTGGTGATTGATTATAGTTTTTTTTTATTATTATTATTTGAGAAAATTATAATGAATGAGCCTACACTGAAATAAAAAATATGAGTAGGATTTACTTGAAAAAAGCTAGGAAACTTTTTTCACTCAGAAAATGCTAGTAAATGTACAAAGATTTGCCAAGTAAAAACCTAAACATATTTATCAGTAGCTTTAATTAGAAATCTTTAAGTTAAATTTACTTGGAATATGGAATTAAGTAAACTTTACAGAAAATAACTTGGCTAGTAAAACGTTGATTAATATCGATTTAGTTTAAATTTCCTTTGCCTTTGCATTACATTTCACTAAAACAATAATATTGAATTTTATTAGTCATTTATAGTATGTGCTTTACTTTATCATCTAAGTAATTTATATTACATGCATTACATGCATCATGTGAATGCAAACACCTCAATACTTGGTATTTACTTCACTACAGTTTAAGGAACATCAAATAGGGAAACAATTGTAGATAGACGGACGGATGGATGGATAGATCTATAGATGGATGGACTGATGGACATAAATAGATAGATAGATAGATAGATAGATAGATAGATAGATAGATAGATTCGAGTTGGTGTGCTTGTATCAAATGGATATAAATGTGCCTGTTACAGCATAGCGGTGGAGTTCAGCCTCTGGACTCCTTTTCACTTAAAATAGGAGGAAATGTTTGGTGGGCACAATCCATCATTGTGGCGCTAAATGTGCTCGGCACCATTTAGACCTGATAGTTCTCTTGCTCACAGGGGAATACAAGCAGGACCCATCATCACTGGCCAGGTCTACATGCGACTTTCAACCTTCAAAATTCCCCCACAACTGCCCTCTATTACAAACTTTAGGAGATGATATGTCCCAATTTATAATGATTTTATTCCCAGTTGAGTTTTTTTTCTATGCTACGAGGTCCTTGCCTACGTAATGACATGTTGAGAATTGCATGACTAGAATAACAGGAATATTCATTATAGAGAAGATTGCAAAGGGCATGCAATAATCATAGCAAACAAAAGATCCTTTTGAAATGATTGGTATGTTGAAGGATTGTTCACACCGCAGTGAGCAGATGATTTCAGTGCAATAACCTGCACAAGATATTTTATGATGTTATTGCCATTGTAACAGATTCAGTATGGTTTTATTTGTCTAGTTTGCTATAAATGCTAATGCACATCAGCACACAAGTCAATATGAAATAAATTTTTTCCATATTTAGTTTCATAATACAAGTTCTGGTCGTTATTGTGCATGATTGGTGCAGATTATATATACGAAACTGTTATATGCCACTATAGCTGTAAAGGTAGAGCATGGCCCTTGCAACACAAAAGTCTTTGGATTGATTGATGAGGAAATGCAAGAATTGCGAGATTTAAAGTCAGAACTGCGAGATATAAAGTCAGAATTGTGAGATATAAAGTCAGAATTGCGAGATATAAAGTCAGAATTGTGAGATATAAAGTCAGAATTTCGAGATATAAAGTCAGAATTGCGAAATATAAAGTCAGAATTGTGAGATATAAAGTCAGAATTGCGAAATATAAAGTCAGAGTTGCGAAATATAACGTCAGAGTTGCGTGATATAAAGTCAGAATTGCGAGATATAAAGTCAGAATTTCGAGATATATAAAGTCAGAATTGCAAGATATAAAGTCAGAATTGCGAGATATAAAGTCAGAATTGTGTGATATAAAGTCAGAATTGTGAGATATAAAGTCAGAATTGTGAGATATAAAGTCAGAATTGCGTGATATAAAGTCAGAATTTTGAGATATAAAGTCAGAATTGCGAGATATAAAGTCAGAATTGTGTGATATAAAGTCAGAATTGTGAGATATAAAGTCAGAATTTTGAGATATAAAGTCAGAATTGCGAAATATAAAGTCAGAATTGTGAGATATAAAGTCAGAATTGCGAAATATAAAGTCAGAAGTTGCGAAATATAACGTCAGAATTGCGTGATATAAAGTCAGAATTGCGAGATATAAAGTCAGAATTTCGAGATATATAAAGTCAGAATTGCGAGATATAAAGTCAGAATTGCGAGATATAAAGTCAGAATTGTGTGATATAAAGTCAGAATTGTGAGATATAAAGTCAGAATTGTGTGATATAAAGTCAGAATTGTGAGATATAAAGTCAGAATTGTGTGATATAAAGTCAGAATTGCGTGATATAAAGTCAGAATTGCGAGATATAAAGTCAGAATTGCGTGATATAAAGTCAGAATTGCGAGATATAAAGTCAGAATTGCGAGATATAAAGTCAGAATTGCGTAGATATAAAGTCAGAATTGCGAGATATAAAGTCAGAATTGCGTGATATAAAGTCAGAATTGCGTGATATAAAGTCAGAATTGCGAGATATAAAGTCAGAATTGCGAGATATAAAGTCAGAATTGCGAGATATAAAGTCAGAATTGTGTGATATAAAGTCAGAATTGTGAGATATAAAGTCAGAAATTGTGTGATATAAAGTCAGAATTGCGTGATATAAAGTCAGAATTGCGAGATATAAAGTCAGAATTGCGTGATATAAAGTCAGAATTGCGAGATATAAAGTCAGAATTGTGAGATATAAAGTCAGAATTGCGAGATATAAAGTCAGAATTGTGTGATATAAAGTCAGAATTTCGAGATATAAAGTCAGAATTGTGAGATATAAAGTCAGAATTGCGTGGATATAAAGTCAGAATTTGCGAGATATAAAGTCAGAATTGCGAGATATAAAGTCAGAATTGTGTGATATAAAGTCAGAATTGTGAGATATAAAGTCAGAATTGTGAGATATAAAGTCAGAATTGCGAAATATAAAGTCAGAATTGCGAAATATAACGTCAGAGTTGCGTGATATAAAGTCAGAATTGCGAGATATAAAGTCAGAATTTCGAGATATATAAAGTCAGAATTGCGAGATATAAAGTCAGAAATTGCGAGATATAAAGTCAGAAATTGTGTGATATAAAGTCAGAATTGTGAGATATAAAGTCAGAATTGTGTGATATAAAGTCAGAATTGTGAGATATAAAGTCAGAATTGTGTGATATAAAGTCAGAATTGCGAGATATAAAGTCAGAATTGCGAGATATAAAGTCAGAATTGCGTGATATAAAGTCAGAATTGCGAGATATAAAGTCAGAATTGCGAAGATATAAAGTCAGAATTGCGTGATATAAAGTCAGAAATTGCGAGATATAAAGTCAGAATTGCGTGATATAAAGTCAGAATTGCGTGATATAAAGTCAGAATTGCGAGATATAAAGTCAGAATTGCGAGATATAAAGTCAGAATTGTGAGATATAAAGTCAGAATTGTGTGATATAAAGTCAGAATTGTGAGATATAAAGTCAGAATTGTGTGATATAAAGTCAGAAATTGCGATGATATAAAGTCAGAATTGCGAGATATAAAGTCAGAATTGCGTGAATATAAAGTCAGAATTGCGAGATATAAAGTCAGAATTGCGAGATATAAAGTCAGAATTGCGTGATATAAAGTCAGAATTGCGAGATATAAAGTCAGAATTGCGTGATATAAAGTCAGAATTGCGTGATATAAAGTCAGAATTGCGAGATATAAAGTCAGAATTGCTGAGATATAAAGTCAGAATTGCGTGATATAAAGTCAGAATTGCGTGATATAAAGTCAGAATTGCGTGATATACAGTCAGAATTGCGAGATATAAAGTCAGAATTGTGAGATATAAAGTCAGAATTGCGAGATATAAGTCAGAATTGTGAAATATAAAGTCAGAATTGTAGATATAAAGTCAGAATTGCGAATATAAAGTCAGAATTGTGAGATATAAAGTCAGAATTGCGAGATATAAGTCAGAATTGTGAGATATAGTCAGAATTGCGAGATAATAGTCAGAATTGCGAGATAGTCAGAATTGCGAGATATAAAGTCAGAAATTTCGTAGATATATAAAGTCAGAATTGCGAGATATAAAGTCAGAATTGGGATTAAAGTCAGAATGAGATATAAAGTCAGAATTGCTGAGATATAAAGTCAGAATTGATCGAGATATATAAAGTCAGAATTGCGAGAATATAAAGTCAGAATTGCGAGATATAAAGTCAGAATTGTGTGATATAAAGTCAAAATTGCGTGATATAAATTGAATCAGATATAAAGTAAATTGCGTGAGATAAAGTCAAAATTGTGAGATATAAAGTCAGGAATTGTGAGACTATGAAGTCAGAATTGTGAGATATAAAGTTCAGAATTTGCGTGATATAAAGTCAGAGAAATTGCGAATATATAAGTATGAGAATTGCGATTGATATGAGAGTCAGAATTGCGAGAATATAAAGTCAGAATTGTGTGATATAAAGTCAAAATTGCTGAGATATAAAGTCAGAATTGCGAGATAAATTGTTGTAATTACCTTTTTTATTTTTCATTATATGGTGAAAACAAGCTTCCATACTAAAATGAGCTAAAACATCCCATCCAACATTTTTACTTAATTCACTATCCTGTTTCATTACAAGTCAACATGAAACAGAAATTTTGATAGTTTTCTATTGTGCCGTATATATCGAAGTGAAACGGCTTCTGGAACAAAAAACAAATGCAGGCCCTCGTTATCAGAGAAGAGATGCTGCAATCGGATGCATTTTGATTAAAGATACATGAATTACATAATAAAGTTTCCAATGACATGCACGGAAAAATCATTTACAATAAATAAAAGAATTGTCAATTTTGGTGGCTTTAAAATGCATCACGATGTACAAGTAAAATGGGTTTCCACATTGACTCTAGAGTTGACCTGAACTAAGCATTACAACAGAGTTAAATGGCGTCACTCAAAGCACTGCGACTTCTGTAACAGTGGAAAGAAAGTTTCCATCCTCGTCTCTGTGTGTTACAGCTCACCCTTCCCCGCCGCCCCAGATCTTGGAAGTGATGTCAAATGCCAGTTGAACCAGTCATGCAAGCCACTCGCTCTCGGCTCTGCATACCAAATGCGCTCTCGCTGCTTCACATGGGGCCGGCTTTGTGACCCTTCTCAACGTCTGATCAAATGGCAGGCGAGGCTTGTCCCCTGAAGCATTCCTAGTGAAGTGCGAGGCCCACCACGACCCCTCAGAACAGTTTTAGCAGTGTGAAGATCTGAGCCTCGTATAGGTCAGAGTCTCCTCATTAGGACTATTTGTTCGCACTCCTTCCTCCTATGGGAAGGAGCGCAGTCGTGTTAATACACTCCTCTCATGCTGCTATAGATTAGAAGTGTGGAGTGGATTTGGCTAATTGGACGGGGGATTACCCAGCGTGATGTTTCACTGTTTGTGTTTTTCGCAGTGAGGAACATGTCCCCTGGCATTCTGTGTACAAACAGCAGGCGAGTGGCATTTCGTCCCGAGATGATATTCGACATAAACCTGGGCTACTGATATTTGCTCATCAGAAATCAACTGGACTCCAACTGAGTGTGTGTACTCAAGATGAGATCATTGACACGTCCTTTAGTGCAGCATCCTAAACTCCTACTATAACTGTTTTAAACTGCATTTTAGTCCTTTTAGTCTTAACGTATTAAATGCATTTTTAAAATTTGTCACACAGCAATGTGTTGCTGATAATTTACTCACTCCATGTCATTCCAAGATGTCCATATCAGTCTTTCTTCAGTCGAAAAGAAATTAAGGTTTTTGATGAAAACATTCCAGGATTTTTCTCCATATAATGGACTTCAATGGGAACCAAACGGTTCAAGGTTCAAAAGACAGTTTCAGCTGCAAACTGTTCAAAGGGCTTTAACCGATTCCAGATGATGAATAAGGGTCTTATCAAGTGAAACGATCGCTCATTTAAAAAAAATATATAACAAAGTTTAAGTTTGATAAGACCCTTATTCATTGTCTGGAATCGTTTAAAGCCCTTCTAAACAGTTTGCACTGAAACTGTCTTTTGAACCTTGAACCGTTTGGTTCCCATTGAAGTCCATTATATGGAGAAAAATGCTGGAATGTTTTCATCAAAAACCTTAATTTCTTTTCGACTGAAGAAAGAAAGACATGGACACCTTGGATGACATGGGCAAATCAGCAAAAGTTTTCTTTTTTAAAGTGAACTACTCCTTTAACTTGTGAAAGCAAAAAGTTAATTAAAAATGATCAACCAATCGTGTAGGCTACTGTAATCTAAAAACGTGTGACTGACAATAATAAATTGACAATTTAATGTTAAGGCCTTTACCTGACTTTTTTATATATCAGCTTAATAATATCTTTAATATTATGGGTAAAAAAAATAACCTTTTGTGCTTAATTGCAAAATCTAAAGATAAACACTCGCTGGGAAAAGTTTGACACTTTTTTAATTAAATGAACTCTTATTTTAGCTAGGATGCATTGATCAAACATGACCGTGAAGTATAATGTTACAAAACATTATACTATGTATAATATATTCTTTTTGAACTTTCTATTCATCAAAGAATCCTGAAAAATAAAACGTATCAGTTTCCAGAGAAAAATATGAAGCAGAACAACTGTTTTCAACATTGATTAAAATGATTTCTGAAGGATTATGTGACACTGAAAATTCAGCTTTGCGATTACGGGAAATAAATTACATTTGTAAAAAGAAAAACAGTTATTTTAAATTTGGTTTAATAAAAAGAGATTTAAAAACATTCCCATTCCATTTAACACACATTTTTTACAAACCAGGATCAAATCAACATGACTTTTATATATTTATTTGAGCTTTCAGTGTTTAGAATGAAAATGTCTACTGGCCGACAACTCTCGTGCTTTAAAACGTCCAAAATTATCATTAAAGTTTCATGCGTTGCCATGGCAACCATATTTAAGATATCAAGAATCCATTCACAGGTCTACATCTGTCATAAGTTTTTAACTAAGCAAATCTGGTAAGATCGGGAAAATTCAAAGTATTTTTGCTTTGCAAAGACTTCCTGCTGCAAGTTGGTGGCGTTATGACTTGGTCATGTGATCGGCCTCCTACAATAAACACACAGCTAAATATTCATCACGTATGCAGAAGTTATAACACACTTCCTGTTTCCCTTTTCTGGCACTGTTTTAGATGAACACAGCATCCGGGGCGTCCCGATTAGGTGCATGAATTATCAAGTTGCCATCACCATGTCAAAGTTCCTGTATAAACACATGCATGAATCCAGATGAGACGGTCGTCACATTGCTCTGTCTAGCGTCAGTGAACCGACTGACACCACTAAGGGACGACGCTTTTTTCAGCCCGTCTTCTTGACGTTCATGCCAAGAGCTGAAAGCCGACCCCAACAGGATGAGCCGGAGTGATGTAGCCTGTTTCGTTTTAGAGCCCGTCACTGCGGACGCTCGTATATCAGCGTCAACGTTTAGCTCAACATTTTAATTACAGCCACTTTCACGAGCAGAACAGTTAAGCATGCGAGAGGAGAAAAGACAACACTCTTGTTTTCTTTTTACAGCTTTCAACATTGCTGATCACAACTGTTAATTGATATTCTACTGAAGTAGACTGGCCTCTTGAGACACATTTAAATGAATTTAGATCCTGACTTCCAAGTGGAGAAGTATTTCATTACAAATGATGTGCACAACTAGTCATTTTACAAAATATGTGGCATTCATCGATCATGAACGATTCGATAATTTTGAACAAATCTTTTATACGACTCAAAAAAAAAATTGTTCGTGTGTCAGATGCACGTTCACATCATTTTTCAGAATATCAAAGTTCACGCAAGTAAACGAGTTTTTAAATCATGGCTATTGACAATTAAACATTTAATTTAATTCTGCTCAAATGAACCACATGACTTGAATAAAGATTAGTTCATTTTTCTGAACAAGATTTAAAAGTCAGTAAAATTATCCATGTGTGTAGACACATTTTCTCACAGTAAATGTTAAAATGCTAAAACTCTCTCTGAGATATTGCATATTCAAATTCACCCCCTACAGCACTGTTGCTAAAAATTATTAATGCAAATGTTAAATGTCAAAGAAAAAACTCTCACTGGTCACTAATTGACTAGTTGCTCATTCTGATTTTGCCTGTAGGGTATATTAATTAAAATGCATTGCAGTAATGTTCACTATTATTATGATGCTTTTCCAACTAGTCATTTGAACAATGCTGGGAATTTGGCTTGGTATTGTGAGCATATTAACATGAACACCACAAAAATCTCTTAAAATAAACACAAGAACAATAGAGAAGTTATAATGATGAGAAGTCCAGAAAAGAAGAAATATTCAATATGTTCAAATCTCTTGCCCTAAATACCAAGACTCTCATTATAAAAAAGTATGTTTGCCAAACTATGGTCCAGATTTGAATTTTGAGCTCCACTTCATGCTTTACTTCATTAAATAAATGTACATAGTACAATAAATAGTTGTGCTGCTTGTTTTAGGTGTTCAGAGCACGAAGTGTTGAAAACCTATTGTAATTGTTGGGATTTAAAATAAATAAATAAATTCCCCTAAAACGCATCGTGCAGCCCAAATCGTAAGGCCTAGAGATTTGAAACCTGGCCAGATGGTAGGGCCTCAATTTGGGAGACCTTATCAGGAGTATGAGCCCGATTGGCCAATAGGTGGCGCTACAGCAACCAAAAGTGCTAAATTGCTCATAACTCCTAGACTATTTGACTTAGCCTCAATGTTTTTGCACCACTGTGATCCTTGGCTCAAGACGGACAAGATGTATATCTCCGATTTCAATTATTATTAGTTTTAATTCTGCTATGTAGAATTTTGTCCAAAACCTACTTTTGCAAACTACCCCCTGGTTTTTCGCCCGAATCAAACCAGACCAGTCTAGGACAATTATCTGGACTCTCTCGATCAATAATTAACCAAAACAAATTAAAATATTGTATTTGGTGGGCTACAACTGGGTCATTTAGAAAGTGGTCTGTGGCAAAATACAGTCAAAAGTCAATAAATTCAAGCATGAAACTATGGTAAATCATGCTAGATTCATGGTAAACCATACTGGAACATGGTAAATAATGAAAATTACACGGAAATGTGGTGTATCATGGTAAATCATGCTAAAACATGGTCTATTGCATCTATGATCTCAGTGATTAAATGCTTGCGTCCATGATAAAGGCCTTAAAGGAGTAGTTCAATTTAACAAAAAAAAAAAAAAAAAGATTTTTTTTAAAGTGAACTCCTTTAACTTTTTTCAGGATTCTTTGATGAATCAAAAGAACAGCATTTGAAATAGAAGTCTTTTGTAAAAATGTAAAAGTTTCTACTGTCAGTCACTTATGATCATTCAGACCCCAAACCATTGACTGGTAGAGCAAATCTATAAAATCACAATTTGTCACACTCTGCTCAAATCACAAAGCCTTTTTTGAAAAAGAATGACTTGCAGTTTCTTTTTTCTTCTTGTGCAAATTGCTGTAAATCCCTTTTTAGACAATCCATGAAGAGGCAAGTTATCTTTATATGAAAGACACATTCTCTAGTAATGTGTACCATTGAAATCTGTTCTGCTTCCTCCTCTACATGCTTTTGTACTCCTAGTATTTTTATTCACTTGCAATGCTGCTCATGGGAAACACACAGTTGCATTTTTTGCACATAAAGGGTTTTCTGGATATGAATATATAGTCTGCGAGAATCTCCAGCATCAATGGAAAGGTTAAGCGTGCTGGGGTTTCACTGTCTGCTGAGCTTTGAGCTGGGCTGTTTGTGTCGAAAAAAGAGGCTTTGGGTAAAAGGTTGTCTGTCTGAAAATTTCTCAACTATGAACATGCCGATAAGCCGGCGGGAACGTTCCAGATAGAGCATTTCCCCATGTAGCTGGCCTCAGAAATCCAGTTTATCTATGCACCGTGGCTGTGAATATAATGTGGTTATGGGTTAGTTAGAGTCTATAGACATATCTATTTCTGTAATGAATGCACAGCAATCTGCGTGTATTAGATCAGAGCAGTGATCCATCAACCCGCACGTCAGCAATTCAATGGAACTCGAACCGGTAGTGTGCGTTACATATAAAAGCGTTGAATTATCTCCTGAACAAGTGTGGATGACAAAACGGGAGTGTTAGCTGGAGAGTATCAAAATAAAGACGCTTTCAGGAACTTGCCCATGCACATGAGAAAAGCGAGCGCTGCATGCTTTTTATTATACATGCAGAAAAAATCCCAGACAGAGGGGTCAGGCTCCCATGATGCCAGGAAAATAACGCCTGAGCAATGCCATCTCATGCTCGCGGGAAGCATTTCCCCTCATTTCGTTTCTGAGTGTGACGAAGCATGATCATCTGCATGATGCTCGAAGGATTGGGAATGAAACTGGGAACACCTGCTTTTTGATCACTTCCTCAAGCATCTGATTTCTGAGACTAAAGAATAAAAGATGTTGCATGCACTGTTCCTTTCATTTAGATCTTGCTTATTAAAGTGGCAGATGGTGAAGTTTCTGGCTTGACCTGTGGGATTTTTCTGTAAAAAAATGATCAAATGTTTTTCTTACTTCATTAGCATTATACATCTATATAACTCTCTAAGTATTACCAAGGCTTATTTTTTCCTTGACAATTTATAATATAATATATATATATATATATATATATATATATATATATATATATATATATATATATATATTATTATTATTATTATTATTATTATTATTTTTTACATTCTCAAATGGAAACATCATGATCATAGCCAAACTGAACTGCACTTAACTCAATTTTGAGTAAAATATGGACAAACCCAGCCATTGGGTTACATTTTTTTTATTACATTTTTAACCCAATGGCTGGGTTTGTCCATATTTTACCCACTATTGGATTAACCCAGCATTTTATTAGAGTGTGTGATTACGATATATATAAAATGCACACTCTAACCCAAATAGCCAAATGTTGGGTTAAAAATGTCATTTAAAACTTTAATCCAACTTAAACTTTCAACAGTAATTTTTTTAATTACATTCTTAACCCAAATGTTGGGTTGAAACAACCCAAATTTTTTCTAGAGTATATATATATATATATATATATATATATATATATATATATATATATATATATATATATATATATATATATATATATAAATTTGCTAATGGGATTTTTTACTGATTAACGCTAATTTTTCACACAACGAGGCCATAGATCGTTCAAAAAAGGTAGGCAATATATCTTCATGATGTCTTCAAGAAAGCATCCAATCGTTCAAATTACCTAAAGGGATACTTCACCCAAAACCGCACTGGAACACAAAAAGGATATTATGAAGACTTAGTTTCTAAGGTCAGTGGGGTCAAATAATGTTTTGGACCCCACTGACTTTAAGAGTATCCACATAATAAATGAGGTTCCATTTCAGTTAGTTAGTTAGCTAATTATTCTGCATTTTTGTATGCCTGCCCACGGACAGTCAGATCGACGGAGGGTTATTAATAACACCATAAATGTAAGGGTAAGTTTATCACTGAACATTGTATCGTACTATATCTACTCTTTTATTTTCTACTCTACACTTTTACTATATCTTGCACCGGGAACAAAACAAGTCAACACTATTATGACAAAGTTTGCTAAGAAGTATTTCCTACTAAAGCAAGGTGGTTTTCGAACTCGGATGAGTTCATGCATAGCAGACTGGTGGACGTGAACATGCTCAGTGCATTATGGGTGTTGTAGTTTTCATACCTATTCAGCAAAAGGGAATAAAACAGCCTTTTTTTACGTGTTTTTTCTAGTCAGGTAGCACCAATTTTAACTTTTTTCCCACTTTTCTCCTGTATAAGCAGCCAAGTTTTAATGAAAGCCCATTTTTTCCAGTGGTGAAGTACCCATTTAATGTGCAATATCCCTTGTAAGATTCAATCCTGTTACATTTTTCCACATGATCCACTTCATTATTCTGTGTTAATGAAAAATTAAGATAATCATTATAATTTTCTCTCTTGTGGATATTTTAGGGTGATATATCATTTTATAACATAAGCACAGATGGGAGAGCATACACAGTATCTGTCTGCACTGTCCTTTGTCTGAGGGACTTTGTGCACAGATGGCACATTCTCACAGTATTTGTTTTGTCATCCTCTTTATCTGACATTTAGAATAGCGATGCTTATTGCCTGGAACATCTTGAATTGCTGTAGCCCAGCTAAATATTTAATGGCATCTCTGTATTTGTTTGTTTTCATCTTCCCAAGTGCTATTTAAGTTGTCATAAAGGCAGATCTAGATTCAGAAATTGGTCATTCTGGAAAAATTAGGTGTTTGTGTTATTTTATTTAATGCCTGTCTTTGTCTGTCTATCTGTCAAATAAAAAAAAAATAAACCTATAATCACTAACAAATTTATTTGATGCACTGTCACTGTTCATTTTTCAAAATCCATGGTTTTTGTATTGTTTATAACTGTTATAATTGTTTAGCTGAAAGATGAAGTCATGATGACTCCAGCGCTGGTGATAATGGCATTTTTCACTGTAAAAACTCAGCAATGCCTCATTAGCAATTCTTACATTTTTATTAACGGAGCCATTTGGAGATAGCATTTAGCATTATCCATTTAGTTTGGCACTCTAAAAGCTTGCATTACTTACAGCAATCACAGTCTTCCAATCAATACTGTGCAAATAGCCATTTAAGGCCTATCAGGACATCTCACTTTATGAAAGGCTTTTTGTGTTTTAACTGGAAGAGCTCTTGGTCGACTTTAGCGAGAGTGCTGGTCTAAAATGGCTATTTTTTTTTCACGTTACATTCTCGGCCTTTCAATCGTCTGTCAAAACAAACCACATGCATGTCTATAACGGCTACACCCATGTCCGCTGAGAGCGGCTTTGCATGCAGTTTTAGGTTAACCAAACAATGTTAAATCACTTTGGAATGATGTGTATATAATGTGCTTTCACTGTAATTCTCCACTTGTGAATTTACTTCTGTTGCGTCAAACATCATCCCGTGATGCATTCCAAGAAAAATGTGAGCTTTATGAATTCCAGTGTACTTGTTAGACATAAACACGTTTGCTCCCGAACAGCAGAGGTTGATGCAAACGCAGCGGTGGAAAACAGCCATAAATTATCTTCAGCCAGCAGGACTTTCCATGTCAAGTGTGAGTCTTTTATGGCTTTTATGGGCTGTTTTTGCTAATCCAGTGTGGATCTAACACTCTCACCGGAGGCCCGTAACGACACCTGAAGGTGCGATCTAATCACCACTCCTCTCTGTTTGCATTTTATTGCCAATTTAGCTGCTCCGAGCGCAGATCTACAGCGATTGTGAAATTTTTATGCAAGTGTGTTTTTATTGCGTCTTTTCCAGGACTTAATGAAAATAGCTTCTGATCATATTGAACATTTATTATGCTTGTCTTCTTGTTTTATGGGTTACTGAATGGTTGATGAATTGTCATGGAACAATTTCCACAGACAAAATATTGATGGTCATAAATAACTACTGAATGGCTGCCATGCTCATATAGCCTACAATGGTGGTACATGCATAATAAAATCCAAACTTGGTAATACATTTAAGTTTAATTATTTAACCCCAGTCCACCAGACAAAATAAGTACCATACTGAGTGATTGCCATAGTACCATGTCCAAAAAAACATAGCATTACTGTGATATTTTGATTGTGATCCTATTGCCATATTCAAATGAGTACCAATTACACTCTAAACAACGCTGTTTTGTTTTTTTTAACCCAAATTTGGGTCAAATATGGACAAACCCAAATGTTGGGTTAAAAATGTCATTTAAAATTTTAACCCAACTTCAACTTTTTTTAATTGCATTTTTAACGCAACATTTGAGTTTTACCATATTTGACCCAAATTTGGGTTAAAACAACCCAGCATTTTTTAGAGTGTACCATTTACAAAACCAAATAACTACACTCTAAAAAATGCTGGGTTGTTTTAACCCAAATTTGGGTCAAATATGGACAAACCCAAATGTTGGGTTAAAAATGTCATTTGAAATTTTAACCCAACTTCAACTTTTTTTTAATTGCATTTTTAACGCAACATTTGAGTTTTACCATATTTGACCCAATTTGGGTTAAAACAACCCAGCATTTTTTAGAGTGTACCATGTACAAAACCAAATAACTACACTCTAAAAAATGCTGGGTTGTTTTAACCCAATTTTGGGTCAAATATGGACAAACCCAAATGTTGGGTTAAAAATGTAATGTAAAAATTTAACCCAACGGCTGGGTTAGTCCATATTTGACCCAAAGTTGGGTTAAAACCACCCAGCATTTTTTAGAGTGTATGCATGTAGATGTTCATTTAACTGTGACATATCCATCCAGAAATATACTGTAGTAACATGTCCAATAGTAATGCTATGGTACCTTTTAGGATATTCCAGGTTAACACACTAGTTAGATTGATATAATCAGCACAAAACTCAGATTGTTTCAGCATCAAACACATCTCTAATTGAGCAGAGAGCTTTGCCTTACTGACCTCCCATCATGCCTTTCAAGAAGACACAGAGAAGTGAGAGGGAGACGCTTTCCAACCCACAAACAACTGAACAAGAGAAAGTCAAGAGGAGATTAAGGAGGTGAGGCTTTTTGAGGTTCCTCTGTGGTTCAGAGGAGGGGAAGTCGCTTGATCAACAAAGAAGGAGGAATTCTGCCGGCACTCTTTTGCCAGGACATGAATGGATTTTCCACTGGCAGGGTATGTGGGGAATTGCAAGTTCAGGGGGAAGGTAGACACCATGAAGAAGAGGCTATTGAGATTGCCAGTTAGTGCGACATCAGGGGTTTGATTACATGAAATGAATGTACCATCCTATTTTGAATAAAATAAGGCCTGCATTAATGACAGGTACATGGATGAGGTGACAAATGCTATGTCCTGAAACAAATCAGCGTTTTGCATTTCCAGATATTACCGTTTTGTGTGTAAAAGATGTTTGAGAATTTAAAAGATCTACAAAGTTTCAATGATCAAAGTGCAGATAGAAATGTTTGGTCGTTTCTCAATATGCATTCTTAAAGGAATACTCCACTTTTTTTGGAAATAGGCTCATTTTATCACTCCCTCAGAGTTAAACAGTTGTGTTTTACCGTTTTCAAATGCATTCAGCCGATTTTCTGATATTTCAGAATAATATCAGTAACCAGACAGTTTCTGGTCTCATTGACCACCATAGTGTATATTTTTTCCTACTATGGTAGTCAATGAGACCAGAAACAGTCTGGTTACTGATATTATTCTAAATATCAGAGAAATCGGCTAAATGGATTCAAAACAGTAAAACTCGACTGTTTAACTCTGAGGGAGTTGTAAAATGAGCCTATTTCCAAAAAAGTGGAGTATCCCTTTAAGAGATCTTATGTCCTTGTGTTCTCGTACTACATCAACTGTCGAAGTTCAATTCCAGTCCTCAAGAACGCAACTTTGTTCGTGAAATTGAGAAAAAGCTATTTTCTCCTAAAAGAATAGCCAGAACCGGACAGTAACGGAGTACATTAACTTAAGTATAGTACTTAAGTACAATTTTGAGGGATCTGTACTTTCCTCGAGTATCATTTTTGGGGAGTACTCATGACTTTACTCAAGTACATTTCACGAAAAAGGAGGGGTTTAGAGGGGCCGAATCCTTTATTGAACCATTTCAGAAACTATGAGAAAATAGGTGATGCTGCAATAGATATTAGTACTTTCTGAACCTTTAAAATAACATTACTGGGGCTCTTTAAAGGGTTAGTTCAGCCCAAAAAAAAAAAAATCATAATTCTGTCATCATCTACTCATTATGTCATAAAATGCTCTTTTCAATGTAATCAAAATTACAAAAAAGCAAAATATAAGTAGTCAATGTGACTTGTGCACTGTCTAAAAGTCCTCTGAACTCATTTGTTTCATGAACAGACTGAAATGTATCTTTTAAATATGACAAAAATGTTCAATGCATCTGCACTTGAACCTGCATGCAAATGTACAATTGAATGTTAAATATACATTTAAGCAATGCAGTACATTATTTGTAACACTACTAAACCTAAATGTCACAATTAGCATGTTGCACTTCATTCAGCAAACTAGCTAAGACATTCAAAAAGAAAATAAGCATATCCATCCACAGCTTTCAGTGTGTTTGCTATTGAAATGTTGCTAATATTCCTGGAGATGTTGCTGCAGCCAGTTTCACAGCAGTGTTGATTAGTTTGTGAGATGTACAATGCTAAATGAAAGTGGAAATGTGCCGTTAAACACTGTGCAAATGCTTCATTGTTATTGACATCAAACCTTGAAAGTCTAAGGCTGCACATTTAAATGTGAGAAGGCAAGAACAACAGCTGTATCTTATACAGCTCTGTTTGTTGCACATTGTGTTCAAATAAAGGGTGAATGACTTTATTTTTAAAAATTTGGTGAAATTTTCCCTTTTATTTTAAGACTTGGTGGATGACAAACAGCCTGATACACATCATTAAACTAAGTGCACACTGTAAAACAAAATTCAACTTGCCTTTTCTTTTGGAAATTTACTAGCAATTTCTGAGTGAAAATTCTTTCCCAGTGTGGTTGTTTATTCAAATACGGCATAAGGCACAATGAAATATCTATAATTACATGACTGAGCTGGAAGGATGTTGGTTTAGAAAAGCCCATTTCTTGGGTCCTCCCCTGAAAATGTCTTCTCCGAGGTGGTTAGGAATTGCCCACATTTATGCCCGTTGTGGTTATTCTGCTCATAAAAACATCTGCTGAATCTGCAAAACAACATGACGCAGCAGCATGCCATGCCACGGAGGAAAAAAAAGAGCCCGCTGACTGCACTGGTGTTTTATTCACCCTACTCAGCCGCACGGTAATTGTGGCTTTGGGGGAATAAAATATAGAGTGGCTATCTGAATGCACGCCTCCATTAAACTGTAACTTAAACCATCTGATGGAATGTCTTTGCGTTTTGAAGCTATTCAAACCCTTTACTGGCAGAGGCGGTTGGACGCTGTATCAGCCAGCGCTCCACTAACAGACCGCGGGTTTGCTTTTTACAAGAGCTTCTTTCTTCCCAGCCACATCCTTTGTATTTTACACGGATTTAGCCCTGGATGCCGCGGCCTCAGAGACCATAAAAAATCTCAACGCTGATTGTTAAGAGAGAGGGCGAACGTCAACAGAGCAATAAATTACAGATTGAGAAAGTGGAGGTTACACAGCCACAAAAGGAAATCGTAGGATGTCACTTTTCAAAACTTTGATAGCTAATAACAATCGAAAATGTTTAGGCGAGCCTTTTAAAATTGTGGGCCATCTAAAATAGCAAGGCCGTCCATGCAAACGTACTTAATTGATGTAAAAGTACATATGCATTATATATTGAACAGTGCTGTCAAATCAATCAATTGCTTAATCGATTAATCGATACATGCACACTTTTATAAATTATAAATGTATTATATTATTACACATTTCAAAGAGTTTCTCTACTCATTCTCATCAAAGAAGCTGTTACCATAGAAAATATCATTACATTTGATGTGTATTTCAATGTTAGCACTGCCAAATCGAATAATCGCGATTAATCGCATCTAACATTGAAATATACATAAAGTTGATTGAGTGGAAATTTATGGAATTTTCTAAGGGAACGGCTTCTTTGATGAGAATGAGTTTGAGAAACTCTGGTTTATGTGATCATACTTGAACTGAAACCAAGTTAAACCTCGTATACACACATAAAAGGACGTAAAAGCTAAATGAAAAAGAATGAAAAATGTGTGTAGCCTGAAAGAAAATCGTCACTGGCTGAAATATTAGCATTTTTTACTCTAATATCACTAGTGCTGTGCTAAAAACCAGCCCGAGTGTTTCATAGTCAGGTAGGATTTTTCTATGCATGACGTTATGAATGTATTAAGGGCTCAGAATCATTGCGCTCTGGCTGACTGAGGTTATAAAAACGTCTTCATTTATTTTGCAGGATAATTACGCTTGGCATTAACAGACAAAAATGTGCCACTGGCAGCCTATAAGAGAACACGGATCTAGTTGTTTTGGTCAGAGGCGCTTCTTGCCAAGTTCAACATAAAATCCCTCTGCCATATAATTAAAAGGCTGAGGTAGGATTGCATATTCCCCTTTACACTTACAAGTCTCCCAGCAGGCATTTATTCTCAAGACCTGATTCACATGAGAATGACTTCGAAGTTAACCCTGCAGATGTGGCTCACTTCTTCATTTTGTAACATGCTGCTAAAGTTTCCGAAACCTCTTCACTTATTTCCATTTCTCCTCTGGCCTGGACGCACGTTTGCTGTTAAAAGCCTCCTACATGCACTGGAGATGCAGAGTATTATGGAAATGGTGTTTACAATATCTAATGAAGGCGTACCTATTTGGTTTAGAAACAAATATCAGTTGCTATTGCGTTTATTCCTGCTGGAACTCTGTGACCTTATTCATAGGTTTATGAAAATGCAACAGTCCTTTTTCTCTGGATGCCCTGTCATCTTTGTAGATGCTGGGATGCATATTAGGAGCAATCAGTGCTGGGGAAACATACTAAATCACAGGTTATGCTTCATAATTCAAGAAGACAGGTTTTCGGCTCATAGGCATGATTTGTAGCAAAAACGCAATTGACTCACACCCTACAAAATCACCAGCAATCAGACCAAATATTCACCTATATCTTCTAACCTACGTTCAATCCATGTCTGTACACACAAGCCAGAGATATCTGGAAGTCAAGTAATACGCCTTATTCACGGCAGCGCCATCTTTGATTTTTAATGAGAATGAAAGTGAGGCTGTGAGGGATAGACATGCATCTCTTCAATGGGCTGTACTGTTATTTAATGTGTTTTCGGATTGTTCTGCTCATGAAACACTAGAAAAATATCTTTCCAAGAAATGTCAGTTGACAAAAAACTCCTGACAATGTAAGCTGTGGAAAATTGTAAGTAATCTAGGAGCTTTATTCAGCTTTTTACAGCGGATGCCATTGGAAACACGGTAAGTCTATCCCTCACAGCCTCACTTTCATACCTGTCATGGCGCTGCTCTGAATAAGGTCTATTAATGGAGACAAGCCTTCAAGCTAGATGAGGAACAGTCTGGTTAGATGCCTACACATAATAACGTAGCCCCACATTGAGCAAATGCCTCCAAAACATCCTCTCACAATGTGGATTACCACCCATTAAGCCACAGAACGTGTTTTATCAATTAAAAACACAGTCTAGCAGGACTTTACATTTGTGATTTCTCTAAACTGAAGAGTCCGGATAGAGTCCGGGGTTGGAGATCGAGGCCAAAAAGGGTAGAGTCGGAGTCAAGATCGAGGCCAAAGAGAGACAAGTCCGCGAATCGGAGACTGAGGCCATAGAGAGTCGAGTGCGGAGTCGAGACCGAGACCATCAGAGGGTAGAGTCAGAAGTTGGAGATCGAAACCAAAGAGAGTTGAAATCACGAGACCAAAGAAAGTCAAGATATCAGTTAGAGAACCGAAAGCATAAAGAGGTAAAATCCAAGAGTGAGAAACCGAAAACCGAAAGAGTAAAAATCCGGAGTCAGACACCGAGACCAAAGAGAGTCGAGTTGCGAGTTGGAGAACCGAGACCAAGAGAGAGTAGAGTCCGAAGCTCGAGACCTAGACCAAAGAGAGTTGAGATGCACGTTGAGACCAAGACCAAAGAGAGTCCAGAGATCCGACGGACCGGAGCCGATAGAGTGTTGAAGTCCGGAGTGGAGCACAGAAAGACCATTGAGATGTGGAGTCCGAGTCGAGACCTAGACCAAGAGAGAGTCTGAAAGTCCGAGACCAAAGAGGAGTTGAAATCAGAGACCAAAAGAGAGTTGAGAATCCGAAATAGGAGTTAACAGACCAGAAGAGAATTGATGAATCCGGAATAAAGACCAGGAGCCAAAGAGAGTGAGAATCGAAACGAGACCAAAGAGAGTCAGGTCTGAATTGAGGAGCCAAGACCAAAGAGACGTAGAGTCAGAGAAGTTCAAACGAGCCGGAACCAAAGAGAGTAGGAGCCCAGAGTGGAGAACTGAGACCAAAGAGAGTCGACTCCGAAGTAGAGTCCAGAGACCAAAGAGAGTCGAGTCTGTGAACGAGACCAAGACCAAAGAGAGTCAGAGTTCGAGAGTTGAGACAGAGACCAAAGAGAGTAGAATCAGAGTCCAACACATCACAATTGACCTGGATCCTGCTGCATTTGCACGGCAAGAAAGTTATAGTCTCAAGTCATGCGCAGGTTGCGCACAAGTAAGCAAGCAATAATTGGACGTTTCAATCAAAACTACAATTTAAAGAAATATTAACATACAGTAATAATCATGATATATTTTGAATGGGACTTGAGTGGACTTGGGAATAAGTCAGAGTCCTAATATGTTTGAGTAGGAGTCAAATCCAAATGCACATGAGTCCATGACAAGACCGAAACCATTAAAATATGGTCTCTAGACATGAGTCCGAGTCTTGAGTACACAACACTGAGGACAAACTATTGAGGGATTACATGTGAACTGAATATGACTTCCATACTATACAGTCGGCAAAAAACAGTATGTGAGTCGAGTAGTATGTCCAAATCCATGCTATTCAACGAAGAGGCGAAGAGTACCCAGATGACCAACTACTTCCAGTGAGAATCTGAACTGTGCATACAATGGACATTTTACTATCCCATGAGGCCATGAATAGTGGTGAAGCGACGAAACAGATGGTGTAGGACACATGACAGTGATGACATGGCATGACATGCATTTTTTTAAGTTTTTATATACATTTTGGATATTTTATTCACTTCCTGATGTTTCCATTCCATAATTTTTTACGCAATTACCCAATATTTGCATATTAATTTGTGGATGGAAACCCTGATATCTGTGAATGTGAACCCATAAATCTATCACTGCTTAAAGAGTATGGCAGCTGAAGTTATCTACATGTATCTTCAAGTACTATAACACACCACAAGCTCAACTTCCGGAATCTGTGTTTAGTGTCTACAGCATCAAGAGCCTCGTTACTTTAAATGGCCTGTTCTCGTTCGCTCTGCTCCCAAGAGGACTGTCTATAAGTCTCAAGGCTAAGTGCTTCCATTAAAACTTCAATGAGCTATAAAACCTATGTAAATTCATTTCCTTAATCATACTTATGATACTTGCTGCTTTTAGCTGCAAAAGTGCTTCCCAATTCACAGGTCTTTGATCAAAATCATTTAAAACATTTAAAGCTCTAAAGGCAAGAGAGTGGCTCATTTAGACATCATTTTTTTGCTTAAAGATTTCAACATCTGTCTTTTTTATGGAGGCTTGATTCCACCACAGAATAAATTCAGTAATTTGTGAGTTTACATCTTGCAATTCTGACTTTATATCCCATCACCTACTGGAAAGTGCTGTTATATGAACAAACAACAAACAGTAACAATATTACGGTCACGAGACGTTTCAAATAATACCCAACTTTCCATGGTAGCTTGCATATGGACTGGACGGATACTTTCATACAAACTCGTTTCCACAGATTCGGTTTGTTGAGATTATCATATCGCCCTGGCTTTTAGGGACTTGTCTTCTTTAAATGTAAAGAATAAAAATAAAAATAATAAAATCAATATGTTGATAGAGATCATTTTTTTATGAAGGACGTCCACCATGCTCTCGTTAAAAAGTGTGACAGCCTCCAATACGCTTTTGTTCCCCGAGGTTAGCAGCAGTGGCTCTTTTTACGACTCAAGTCATGTACACAGTGATGAAAATAAATTGGGTGTAAAGGAGAGTACCCACGAGTGCGGTTGCCAGAACATGCACAGGAAGAATCAATGTAGCTGCAATACTGCGTTTTGGCAAGGGCTCAGACAATGCATCTTTACATTTCAGTCCGATGGCTCGACGCGTGTTTTACCTGCTGATATCAGACCACAAGCACACTCACTCCTCTGTCAACCCTACTGTAGGTATGTGTCCATCACAAACTGGCTCATTAAAGCACCAAAAACAAGCAAATGGGCAATAAGCAAGTGTTGTATGGTTTAAACCTTGGCAAATATCTAGGGTTTGTGTCTATTAGCCAAGAGCTGGAATGGGCCTGTGGCTCCTGTCTTTTATTGCTGAGGACTAATGCATCTCTGATTCAGTCGGATAATAGACAGAATTGGTTTCATTTGGGCAACATAGCTCTTCATAAACATCAGAACAGACAGCGGTGAAACTGAGATGAGAATGTTCATTCGTTGACTGTTTAAACACTGGTGTCACAATCAATTTAATGACTAGTTGCACTTTGAATTAAACTGGTCAGCTGTATAAAATGCAAATGGTGTGATGTACTGCAGTATGAAGGGCAACATGCGAATTGTGTATAGCCTCACGAAAAAGTTGATTCTGCCATTGCTTTCAGCCCAGCTGACAGGAAACGCTCACAGAACCCACGGCTATCATCCTGGCAATATATTAACAAACATTCTTTAGCGGAGCGTTAATTATAGAGAATGTTCTCTAATGCCTGAAGCCTAAATCCAAGTCGCGTAAAATAAATAACGCTGCTCTACGGAGACCCCAAAGGGAACGATGCATTACGTTCAGAGCATTTTGTTGGTCTCAGTAACTGTAGGATGTTGAATTATCTGCGTTGTCAGCCGCTCCAAATCCTCTGTTGTGAGTAACGCTGGCCGAGAGCAGCACAAAGACTCTGTTTCAAGACTTTGCTTCTGTAAGGACAATTTTAGTATGGGGGGGTTAAGATATATGAGGCTATTTGTCATTTAGCTAACCTTTTTTTCCAAGCAAGCAAGCAACTGATAGGATATTTACTACAGGAACAATCCCTCTGGAGTAACATGAGCTTAAGCGCTACTTATTTATACCACACACACAAACGCACGCTGCTCAACACACACACACACACACACACACGCTGTATAAAAGTCTAGGGTCGATAAGATATATAATTAAAAATGTTGAATTGTGAGATATAAGTCACAATTGCGCTTTACAAAGTCAGAATTGCGAGATATAAAGAAATAATTGCGAGATGTAAAGTAAGAATTGCGAGATATAAGTCACAATTGCGTTTTACAAAGTCAGAATTGCGAGATTTAAAGTAAGAATTGCGTGTTATAAAGTCAGAAATGCTTGATGTAAAGTCAGAATTGTGAGATATAAACTATTCTTTAGAATTGGCCTGATAACTCGCAATTGCGAGTTTATATCTCACAATTCTGAGAAAAGATGTCAGAATTTTGAGATATAAACTCGCAATTATGTGTTATAAAGTCAGAATTGTGCGATGGAAACTCGCAATTGTGAGAAAGTCAGAATTGTGAAAAAAGTCAATTCTGTCTTTTTTCTCAGAATTGCGACTTCATATCATGCCATACTGACTTTATATGTCGCAATTCTGACTCTATATCTCGCAATTCTGACTATATCACGCAATTGCAATTTTATATCACGCAATTCTGAATTTATATCATTTAATTCTGACTTTATATGTCGCAATTCTGACTTTATATCACGCAATTTTGACTTTATATCACGCAATTGCGACTTCACATTACGGAATTCTGACTTCATATCTCACAATTGTGGGATAAAAAGTCAATTTTTTTATTTTATTTTTATTCAGTGGCGGAAAAAAGCTTCCATAGTTTTCTATGTGAATATATTTTTAAAATATAATTTATTTCTGTTATCAAAGCTGGATTTTTAGCATCATTGCTCCAGTCTTCAGTGTCACATGATACATCAGAAGTCAGTCTAAAAACTTAAATTCTTTTGTAAAACTATACATTTCTGCACTTTAGATCACTTTTGATTAATTCAATGCATTCTCAATGACTAAAAGTATTATTTTCTTTCTAATAAAAGTTACTGACCCCATACTTTTAAACTGTAGCACTTCCTCTGACTATATTGGAAATAACAAAATAAAACCGTATAAAAACAAAATAATAATAAAAACAGTTCTATTTACAGGAATTGTTTACCAAAAATACAAATTCTGTCAACATTTACTCTCCCTCACACTAGTTTATGATGCTTTTGTGTCTTTTTGGAAGGCTGAATACTTCAGTCCCTGTGCATTATTTGCAATGAAAAGAGTGGCTACCCTTTAATGAGAGGATGATTCATTATGGTCCATGCTACTTTAATTTTTCCAGCACAGATATACAGTGCATTACTACTGCATTACGGGGAAAGATGGAGAGAAGGCTAGAAGCAACAAGACAAATGACGGAGGAAAAGTGAGAGGAGGGTTGGACGGCTTACGCTGTGTTGCATCGTCCTCCAGACAATCCTCTGGGATGCGGAAGCAAAAAACAGAGGAAAAAAAAGGTATTTCATTGAAAGTGGAGATGAGAAAGAGAGAAAGAATACCACGGGAAAACACATGATAAATATGCATTAGACAGAAAAGCAATATGCACGATTACATTTGATGAATGGCATTGCTGGGATATTCCATCCCATACCCTCAGTCTCTGGAAGAAAAACAAGCAAATGCAAACGCTTCTCTCTAACTTAACATTTATTTAACCGTCACGTCTCTCCATTATATATTTGAGGGTTAACTTTAAACTCATCCAATGCACAACTGACTGGAGAAAAAGTACTTGCCCAAATTGGATAGATTAGAAAGTCATTTTAAATGAATTCTCACAGTAAGCCGAGGGGTAAAATAACATTATGCACAAATGCAATCTTGTTCTACTTTTAAGTCCAATTCATATTTTCATCTGTTCTTGTTAAGTATTATGAGTTAGAAGATTTCATTCCAGAAGAGTAACTCAAGCACACTTCACCAGAAGCCTAAAAAACGTGCGTAGGAAGGGTTAATAATAACAACCAACAAAACTTTATCCAACTTTACTAAACCTATGCGATTTAACCCTTAAAGGTGAAGTGTGTAGGATTTGCTATTGTAAAATACATTCTCTAAACCAAGTTTATTGTTTATTGACTAATGCAATGCCATTCATGGGTTTATTTCGCCCCCACAAGTGTGAACAAACATCTAAACACTGAGCTAAGATCTGTCAATCACTTTCCAGCTCAGCGTATCGTGAGAGTTTGGGGCGTGGCTACTATAGTGGGCGGAGCCAGAGGGTGTTTAGCCCCTGTGGGAATATGACTGATGCGTTACATGAGAAAAGACAGCTTTGGTTACAGATGTGCAAGCCAAATTTGCTGTTCAAAGTTGAAACAGGTCATAAACATGTCAAAGAGAATCGGGGCGTAGCGATGAAACGTTGACAGTGTATGCTTCAATACCATACGGAATCATCATGCACCAATTTAAAATGACAAATGTACCAGTTAATAATGTTTATTCAGGTGTAGTAGTTTACATATTTCACCTTTAAGAAATCGGTAACACTTTAGGGGACACTTTTTGGTTTGGGGACCAATTCTCACTATTAACTAGTTGCTTATTAGCATGCATATTAGTATCCTTGCTTTTTATTATTATAGTAGTAGTAGTAGTAGTAGTAGTAGTAGTAAACCCTTTATTGTCACTTAGTCACAAGTACCAGCGAACTAAATAAATAAATAAATTATTAAATATATTATTATATTAAAATATTATATTAAATAAATAATAAATAAATATTAAAGTTTAAGTTTTATAAGCTCAAATGCTCGCCTCGCTCTGTTCTGTGCATGCACGTGCTCGTGACGTTCGAATTCGTTCATCAAAATGAACGAATCTTTTCCATAGTCAACTCGTTCATTTCGTTCGTTGAATGAACCAAATGACACGAAAAAAGATTCGTTCATTTTGATGAACGAGTTCTAACAGTAGAATCACGAAACGCACATCACAGAACAGAGCAAGGCGAGCATTTGAGCTTATAAAACGTAAACTTTGTTATTTATTATTTTTAAAGAGCGGTTGTTTCGTTTGATAAGACCCTTATTCATCGCCTGGAATCGTTTAAAGCCCTTTGAACAGTTTGCACTGAAACTGTCTTTTGGATCTTGAACCGTTTGGTTCCCATTGAATGAGAAAATCCTGGAATGTTTTCATCAAAACCTTAATTTCTTTTCGACTGAAGAGAGAAAGACATGGACATCTTGGATGACATGGGGTGAGTAAATTATCAGCAAAGTTTTTTTTTTTAAAGTGAACTACTCCTTTAACAACTACCTTATACTAACTATTAATAAGCAATAATTAGGAGTTTGAGACAAAAATCACATAGTGGTATGTGTTCCCAGTGAATAATATGTTTAACATTTTTGCTTTTCCCACAGCATTTTCCTGAGTCTGAACCCCAAAGGTCATCACTGCCCACCCACGCCTGCCCACAATGCCCTGCTCTGCCCTCCTGCCACCCACTCACCAGTCTGTCCAGGCTGGTGCCGGCTGCCGTGGTGGGTCTCTTCTTCTGGGCTGTACGGTCTGAAGCGAACTGTTGAACACATCCAGATCCTGCGGGCAGAACGGCCCATTCCAGCAGGTTTGGGATGACCGCATCCTTGAAATACCTATAATTACCAAGTGGGAAGGCATCAGTCTGTGTGGTTAGGGTATAAAAACAGCTGAAAGTAAAGAATGCAATGTAAAGTGCGATGAGAGGTGTCGTGGAGTGTTCTTAAAGGAGACATATCTCGCATTGAATTGTTTATTGCATGAGGGGAATGAACAAAAGATAGTGTTAATGTTGAATGCAGTGTATGTCGCTTTGGATAAAGGCATCTGCATAAAAGTTTTAAGTTAATTTGCTTAGTGTGTGTCATTTTGAGCCACATTTTGTAAACACCATATCCTGATGTAACATGATGCCTAAAGCGCTGAAAACAAACTCGATACAAGTATATGAATACCTACCAATTTGTGTTGCATTTTAAAATGCACACAACCACAATTCATAATGCAATGAATTACATAAAGTGCATGTCACATTCTCAATGTTGCCACAAGAGGCTGCTACAGTGGACCTCAGCATTAACTGTTAGGTCCTCCTATGCATATGATCAATATTGAGTTTTGATTCATCACATCACTGTTGCCACCAAAGTCAATTTTATTTCCATTGATGCAAAAACTTAAAAAAAGTGTGGCATGAGAGAAATAACATTCACATGCATGCTAATCGTTCGTAGATGCAATGACTTCTGGGTGATCTGACAGTGATGGAACATTTTAATGCCACGGCTGGCTCTTATGGCAGGATGTTGTCTGATGTCTGACGATCTGTCACTATGATTATCATTCAAAGTCTCTGGCTGACATGTACACACTGATGTTCATGGCTGCTGTGCATTTTCAATCAGGTCCTCCTGCTTTCCAGAAGCTTTTAATGCAACAGCAGACCACAGCACTCAAAAGACAGTCTGTGCTTATTTCTTTCCGCCTTCACACTGGTGTTTGTGGATCAAGACACTTTTTTTGCGTACTGCCCTTGGCATGAAAGTCCATCAGGGATACACGGCTAATTTCCTGAATATGAAAGCTCCTCTGAAAGCTTCTGTACCTGACGTGTGGCTTTACAACATGCATATTAATTCAACATTTTGACCAAATGTCTGTAAAAATGTTCTTCATACTATGGGAACAATTAATACGTGAAATTCATTCAGTGCTTTCAGAATCTGACGTATTAAGATTTTATATTAACGTATTTTGATTACTTTATTTATTGATCAAATTAATAAAATTAACTAAAAAAACAAACATTTTATATAGTTTCATACAAAATGTTGGTCTACAAATGTTCAATACAAACATATATCTTTTGTCTGCAACCATACGCTATAGGAGCTCGTGAAAAACATTTTTTTTTAAGCTGTGAACTTCAGTTCACTCAAAAAATCCTTTAGACACGTGGTATTGCTGCAGCTTGAGGAGCTTTGGCCCTTGATATTTGTATGTGTCCCTGCATTAATGCCTGCCTATATGTGTGTGTGTGTTTGCAGGTATACCTTGGTTGAAACTTGTATGCTGTTGTCCTGCATGGTCATGATGGCCTCAGAGATCTTTACATCTATCGGGTCCATGACGGCCTCGATGTTAAAGGGCCCGCGAGTCTGTCAGCCACCAGCAGCATGGCATCTGTCACAACACGGGACAAAAAACACATTCACATATCAGATCTGAGTCCTACAACACACATGCAGCGATGCCATGACCCCTCTTCGCCCATCTAGATCCAGAGGAAAATACAAATTGCAATATGTTGAAACTTACACTCTAAAAATTGCTGGGTTGTTTTTACCCCAACTTTGGGTCAAATATGGACAAACCCAGCCAATGGGTTAATTTTTTTTAATTACATTTTTAACCCAACATTTGGGTTTGTCCATATTAAACCCAAAATTGGGTTAAAACACTCTATAATGCTGGGTTGTTTAAACCCAAAGTTGGGTCAAATATGAACAAACCCAACTATTGAGTTCAATTTTAATAGGCCTATAATACTTACCCCACCGTTGGGTTTGTCCATATTTGACCCAACTTGAGTTTAAACAACCCAGCATTTTTTAGAGTGTTTTAACCCAACTTAGAGTATTTAGCCAATTGGAAACAATATGCAGTAAAAAATATACTTTTTAATTTGGTATAATATAGATAATTATCCACAATAATTGATCAAGGAAAGTCATTTTGATGTAATGTTGACTTTAAATAATGTTTGTTACACTCTAAACAATGCTGGGTTGTCCGAACCCAAATTTGGGTGAAATATGGACAAACCCAAATTTTGGGTTAAAAATTTAATTTCAATTTTAACCCAACTTCAACTTTCACTTCCAACTGTAAAATGTTTTATTGCATTTGTTTAAACCAACATTTGGGTTTGTCCATATTTTACCCAACTTTGGGTTTAAACAACCCAGCATTTTTTAGAGTGTTTTAACCCTCAAGGACAAACCCAAATTTTTGGGTTAAAAATGTAATTTAAATTTTAATCCACCTTCAACTTTCACTTTCAACTGTAAAATGTTTTATTGCATTTGTTTAACCCAACATTTGGGTTTATCCATATTTGAACCAAAGTTGGGTTGAAACTACTCTACATTTTGCAACCTATGTATGCATGGGTATGTTATGCAAACCCACAAGCTATAGTGTCAAAGTCTGAGCTAAAAAAGATGACATATATCATGTTTTATCCTCAAAACTAATGTAATTAATATGCACAAACATCCCAGTAAACCATCTAGGAAAGTCATTTTGATGTAATGTTGACTTTGAATAATGTTTGTTAAACTCTAAATAATGCTGGATTGTTCAAACCCAAATTTGGGTAAAATATGAACTAAAAATAAAAAATAAATAATTTAAAATTAACCCAACTTGAACTTTCACTTCCAACTGTACATTTTTTATTTCATTTTTAAACCAACATTTGGGTTTGTCCATATTGACTCAAATTTGGTTTGAAACAACCCAGCATTTTTTTAGAGTGCATGCAATCAAGCAGATTATGCAAATTAAAAAGTTATATCCTCAAAGTCTGAGCTAAAAAGATGACAATTATCATTTATTATCCTCAAACTAATGGCATTAATATGCACAAACATGCCAGTAAACCAGATGAAGTGTCCAACAGATGGACTCACGCTAAATACGGCACCTTAGAAAGCGTCTCGGCTCAATACACATTAAACTTCCCGTTAACTTCACGGAGTTGTATATCCAACTGTCACACTGGCATAAAAACATGTAATGTATTGATTCAATTAGTGTCAGGGAATTGATTTTACCCTTGAGGTTTTTCCCTTGCGCTCATATTTTGAAGTCTTGAGACGTCATCGTTTCTCTATAATGTCCCTCGCAGCTAAACAAACGGAGAGTCATTATGTGTTTCTCGCAGCGAAAGACAGTTTGTTAGAATAAGTAACACTGACAGGGCAGTAATGTGTACATTTCCCTCAAAATCACTCCGGAAAATGGGAAGATGCCTAAGAAACTGCTTGTGTGCAGTAATTAAACTCTTGATTTGTTCTCAGCTGGTTGTTTGAAATTGTGTAATTTGTGTTTTTGTGTGTCAGGCGACTTTTCAGCTGTGTTTCTCCACATAGTCTTGCATGCTGAGAGCTAACAAAAAGTAGCACATTATTTATTTTGGCATGAAACTATGGTAAAACTATGTTGTTGTTTTTGTGTGTCATAGCACCATGGCTCCAAGAATACAAAATGGAATAAATTGGTAAACATACTTTAGGCTATCTGCCAAAATCTACTATCATGCTTTTTAAAACATAACGTACTGCATAACAAAAGTGTGTTTGTGGACATTTTACTGTGGTATACCAATGGGTCACTCAGAGATAGTACCAGATGGCAAATATACACTTACACACCAAAATATCATGATAATAACATAGTAAATGACATTATTTGATCATCCTCATACATACAGCTCAATCATACATCACACAACACACTACAAACAACAAAAAGAAGTGCCAACAGTGGACAAAATAAGATTGAATGTTTCATTAAGACATTAAAATGTCACCTGAAGGCTATGCTGGCTTCAGAAACTTGTAAACAAGCTTTCGCTGCCTTTCGGATGCCATTTGTAGATATAAACGCAATCTCATTGCAATCCGATGTAAAACTTTTTAAGCAGATAAAAACATTGGCTAAGAAAACACATGTTAAGGTTGTTTTGAAAATATTTTCCCAGTAAAACTGAGGTGAAAACAGGACAAACAAATACTAAATAAAGATCTCTGAAGATGCATTCAGTATCTGAGCTGCGCACATTTGCATTAGCTCTAATTTTTCCAAAAGCAACTAAAAAGCAATTCACTTCCCTAAGTGACTCTATCCCCGGATACAGTTTTCATGCATTTATTTATTTTTGCAGCACAGAGCAATTATGTTAAAAGACCATTAAAATGATCAGAGAGATACTGAATGTACTTCTATGATAACAGGATCCAGAATGTTAAGCCTGCAGTGAAACAGATAAGCCTGCGCAGGTCCTAATATTGTTTACTTGGACATCATATTTGAGGTGTAGCATTATTTTATGGATGATAGCATGGCAATACATCTGATTCCTGATGAATGTAATCTGGTAGGTGCAGAAAATGCTGCAAAATAAGTTCAACCTTGACATGAATTGTCCTTACAGAGGTGGTGAGTGAGAGCAGGCAGTGCTGTGATTGGCCGAATTGCGTTGCTTGAAGCAATAATGTTGTCCATCTATCACACAACTCTGCATGGGTCAGACTGGTGGAGATGGAAACATGCATTAAAAAGTAAACAAATCACTCAGAAATGACCACTTTCAGTCATGTCTAAAATAATAATAATAAAATAAAAATTAATCAGTGAGTGAGCTGGTTTAGAGACACTTAGCGACGCACTAATTAAAACATGCATGTTTTATCACCTTCATGACTTACCGGATGAAAGCTGAAAATAGAAGCTTTTCATTTTCATATTATTTAAATGTTTTTAATATTAAATGATTTCATGAATATGTAAATCAGACTTTTAATTATTTTCTTTAAATAAATTAAATATATAGGCCTACTTAATTTATATTTAATTTATATTTTAATTTCATTATTTATATAAATGTGTTTTTAACTAGGCCTAGAATGTTATTTTTGAAGCAATGTAATAGAACAACAACAAAAAAGATTTTTGCTGCTTGTTCAAATTGCTTATTTAAATGCAGCTAAAGCAACAATTGCTATACATTTTGTCCAAACTTAATTTGATTGTGTTTTATCAGCTTAAATATTTGTAACATTTAAGTTTACTTAAGTCGTTTGTGTTGCTATTAACTGAAACTGGGCGCTGTGTGTTAGTTCCCAGCATGCTTTGCATATGGTTGTATTAAGAGAGAATACATGTTAAAATTAAGTGTTATTTTATGTGTTTTTAGGAAAATTAGAAAAGGGGAAGACTTGGTAGTGCGTAATTGTGTTTAATGTTTAATTACTGTACATTGCAATTGTTGAACCATTTAAATTACAGTGGGTTTAATTTTTTTTTTTTAAATTGTCAAAATTAAAAAATAAAGCTGAATTTTTTCGCTTTTTTTAAAAGTGTATTATTGATGTGTGTTAAAAATGTTTAAAAAACATATGAAACATAATGAGATGTTTCTATAAACAGAGAAAATATTAGTATTGGTTTGCATGTTTCATTAACCCAGAAGCTGTGTAACTAAAAAATGCTGGGTTGTTTCAACCCAGATTTGGTCAAATATGGACAAACCGAAATGTTGGGTTAAAAATGCAATTAAAAAAATTACAGTTGAAGGTGAAGTTGAAGTTGGGTCAACATTTTAAATGACATTTTAACCCAACATTTGGGTTTGTCCATATTTGACCTGAATTTCTGGGTTGAAACAACCGCAGCATTTTTATAGAGTTTACTAATCCACCATATGCAAAAATAATTTACTAAAAATCACTTTGACTCCTCGTTTCAGAAGGCCAGATGCTCCTGATCCCTGCCGTACAGTCACAACGGCTCGCTGTACCTTCATATCAATGTGATAATATTACATATACTGCACCGGGGTGCAGTGAAGAAATGAAATCAAACCTAGCCTGAAGTATTCCTTTCCACAGCATATGATAATTTATTAATGAGTGCCATATATAGAAGCTCTTGCTGAATTGTTAATTATGGAGCCAGTTGAGTGAGAACAGATATCACATTGCAAAGTTCATTTTATGCACTTGGAGAAAAGACGTGACCAAATTTTACTTGCTTATTCATTATCTGGCTTCCTTTTTGCTTCATAAAAGGGCTCTAGTTTTCATTATCACACTCTATTTCAGTAGAAGGAAGGGTGACTTTACTCAGGTGATGGCAGGAGCACGAGAAACTGTGGTACATCATCACCGTTGAGCGAATTACTCTCAAGTGGACCAGCGCACAGATCGATGCTGGAGACAGATGATTCGCCAGTCACACAAACGTGCTCATTAAACCTCCGTGTTATTAATTTGCGCTCACATGGAACCTATTAGAGCGAACTGGAAGATGGCATTGATCGGAGCGAGAGAAAAGTATTTGATCTTTTCATTGGTTTCTACCCCTCATAAATGCCCCTGGAAGCAGGGCATGATGGAAACCATGTTTCATTCACGAACAAAAAGAGAGAGGGACGCGCACAAATGAGGGCTTTAAGACTTGATTGACAATTAAAGGTGCATTGTGGGAAAGCTCATGGCGAACAGGTGACTACGGGGCACGGAAACCGATCCAGTGTCACGTAATGGCTGAGGAAATTAAAACTTGGAGGGCTTTATTGGCATAACGTAACAGTCCAACGTCAGGGACTCGCTGGAGAGAAACATGGTGTTTTGAAGGAAGTGAAAACGCAAGTTGGAAATCTAAACACGCCTTCAGGGGAAACTTGATCCTGTAATGTAATGGATGACGTGTAACACTTCTCAAATATCTGTAATGTGCAGATTCACTCAAATTTAGTGGATTTTTCACATCAGCATGAATCTGTATCCTCACACTTAAAAATGCTGGGTTGTTTTAACCCAACTTGGGTCAAATATGGACAAACCCAAACAATGGGTTAAAAATATAATAACAAAAATAACTCTATGGCTGGGTTTGTCCATATTTGACCCAAAGTTGAGTGCAAAATAAAAAAATAAAAAAAAATAAAAACTGCTTATTTTTAGGACTGTTATGAAATTTTCTAATTTCTAATTCTCTTACTGTAATAAACATCTCTTTTTTCATTGTTGTTTTAATGAAAATCATCCTGTATAAATCTGTGCATGTCATTAATCAAACTAATATGCAAGATTAGTCCAAATAGTTCCATACTTCTACACTGTATGCAATGAATGTAACTATAAGTCAAATAAAATAAAATAACAAATTAAGAAATGCTTCAATACTGCAAGGCAATTATTTTGCCTATATGTTAAAATGGAAAAAACTAAATAAATTAAAAAAAAAGTTTTTAATAAAATACTGTAGTATTTTTTACAGTACAAAAAAAGCATCCACGCGGTAGAAAATTAATGTAACTTGACTCTAAACAATGCTGGGTTGTTTCAACCCAAATATGGGTAAAATATGGACAAACCCAAATGTTGGGTTAAAAATGTAATAAAAAAATTACAGTTTAAAGTGAAAGCTGAAGCTGCTTTCATTTTTAGTTTGTTCAACAACCACGCATAAACAATATTCTCTCAAAAATACAAACTTGTACATACATGTTGCTCACATATTATGGTAGCCCTGTTTGTGCTAAGTAATTTCTCTTGTGCCATTAATATGTTTATAAGCAACTGAAAAAAGTACAAATTTCAGGGCATGTCAGAACTTTAAGGACCCCAAATATACCTTGGTCCCCAGGGGGTTAAAATTTTTAACCCAACATTTGGGTTTGTCCATATTTGATTATAGTGTATATAATAAAATATAACAAAGATTGGTTTTAAATAAACTAATGAATTAAAATCCAACAATAGTGTAGGCAATGGATATAATGATAATAAGATGTTAAAAAATAAATAAAAATAAAATAATTTTTAATAAAATATTGTATAAAAATAATACTGATAAAATAAAATATAATAAAATAAAAAGTAAAATAAAATACACTGTGGTATTAGTCAGTGGTGGTTAGTGTAGTAGTTCAATACTGTCTTACCACACGTTTAATGCGAATCAAATTAAGACATGGCATATATTACGATCAATAGGCGGAACTTTCACTTCCTGTATCTGTGCAGTAATTAAAAAACACAATTCCGTAACGACTTCCTCCTTTCCTTCCTCCAACATCCCCTAAAGCTACAGAGAATATGAGCTCTATCGACTCCTATTAATTACTTTAGTGCATTAGCTCCCCCAAACTAATTCAAATTCAAACGCAGAAGGACAAAGCTACATGTACATGACTCTTCTGATCAGAGCCTCGTCTCTGAGTGTGTCCTGAGGCTTGAAGTGTGGTCTGAGAGGAGAAAGTTTAATCACGGCTCTTTGCATCGCTGTGAGTGACCCGCTCGCTCTTGGACCTTGGCTTCCTGAAGAGCACTTCTGTTTGTTTACTCCGAGGACTCAGATTGCTCGTGATGCTTGGTTAGATTTCCATCAGGAGCTCGCTGGAGGTCAGAGCCGAGGTTTCGGCTGGAGTCTGTGAGCTTTCAGGAGCTGTAGAAGCTCAGCTCATACAGATTGACGCAAACTACTCGAGATCTGCTGTTAAGGTGTTGGGCACATAATGATAAAACAGATTTGGAATTATCAAGATATGATTTATCAAAGGGATATATTATATTACAAGCTAGGAGATTTCTTTGACTGGAAAGAGACTACAGACGGAAACTGTAGTCAAGGTTAATATTTGTCCCCCTTCTGGCAAAAATAAAACGTTCAGGGTAAAGATAAAAATAAGGATAAGAGATGGAGGCTAGGGCTTTATCAGGGGATTTCACGGACAGAAAGCGTTAAGTACACGGGGTGAACCTCTCGGCGGGTCTTCAGTGAACTACAGCACAGACACCACGGGTCGGGTGGCTTTCGTTTGCTCGGAAACATCAGTTCACTGTAAAATATAATCCTGTAAAAAGACGGTAAACCTCATACCGTAAACGGTGTGTTACTGTTTTTGTGTTAGAGCATATAGCTGTTAAATTAAAGTTTAATACTGTAGCGGACAATACAGTATTTTTCAAAAAAACAGTAACACACCGTATTTTTACGGTAGTTTACCGTTTTTTTACAGGATTATTTTTCTGTCAGCAAAATGTCTCATTTGGGAAGATCAAGCTTTTCTGTTGACACAAATAACTTGGTGGAGAAAAATCTAAATTGAAACAGCCAGTTTACCAATTCCAAAGAGACTTGTTCAATCAATTGGCAAAAAGGCAACCAGACTTCTTTATGAGTCTCAATGGAAAACATGGAGAGGATTTCATTTTTACAATGAATAGAAAAACCCTCGGTTAGCAAATGATTAGGCCGGTTTAAAGGGATACTCCACCCAAAAATGAAAAGCATGAAAAGTATGAGTTTCTTTATTCTGCTGAACACAACGGAAGATATTTTGAAGAACGATTGGGACTTTGGGACCATTGACTTAAAAAAAAATAAAAAAATACTGATGGAAGTCAATGGGACAAAGTTCCAATTGTTCTTCAAAATATCTTCAGTTGTGTTCAACAGAAGAAAGAAACTCATACTGGTTTGCAACAACTTGAGGGTGAGTAAATAATGACAGAATATTAAGAAGTGTGAACTCTTTATAAGCATAACTTGAATATTGTTTTTCAGGATAAACACTTACTAGACTGAAATAACTTAGATTTATTTGACTATCCATACATCTTTTTGTTTTTAATCATGAGTATAAAATACGATCATCAAGGTTTTCAATTATCATTGTATTGCATTATACAACAACAATGGTAGTGATCATAAAACTAAGCATTAAACATGATCTTACTAAGTGATGACTAATATTTCTATAATTTTTATCTAAGTATCTGCTATACTGTTATAAAGATTTGATTTACATTACAAGCATCAGAATTTCATCTTACTTTAGGGCATATCAGCATCTGCACCAAATTGCATATTTTTGCTAAGTTTGGGTCTCTGAATGAAACTGAGGTGAATATGAGCGACATATTCTCCTATATCATATATGAGCCATACAAGTACGTATCAAATATGAAACGGGTTCAATATTACTATTACTACTCTAAAAAAAAATGCTGGGTTGTTTTAACTGGGTCAAATATGGACAAACCCAGCCATTGGGTTACATTTTTAAATGGCATTTTTAACCCAATGTTTCGGTTTGTCCTTTTTTGACCCAAAGTTGGGTTAAAACAACCCAGCATTCTTTTAGAGTATATCAGAATTTACAGGGTTAAACAGTATATTTGATTTACATATGAAACTGTGAATGCATGTTTTTGCAATTTCAGTAATTATGTCTCAATTCAATATGCAATGAATCACAATCTCATGAATCAGCGGCAAACCTGCGAGACGAACTCAGCGAGTCCAGGAAAGAAAGAACAACAGAAGAACCACTCGAGTGCTTTTTGCTTGATTCAGTATCAGATGTTACATCAATAAAGCATGTCAAGTACTGTCATCATTTTCCACTTTATTATGAACACGCATACCACAGAAAAATAACAATTTAGCCTGTGCCAGATGAGCCTCAACAGACTGCGTCCTGAAAATGATCTGTTTAAAAAAATAAAAAAAATGCACCCACTTGAAAGTAACAAAGATTCACAAACCGGGTCTGAACTCATTTAATTAGTTGATTTGGACAAAGACGGTAGCGAATCACACTCAACAAAGCTAATATGAGTCAAACATCAGCCGAAAAAGCTGCAACTGTGTAATTGAAGTAATTGCTTCCTAACTGAACGCAGAAGCGAAGGAACGCAGCTGCTCCATTCAAGACCCGACGGCAAAGAACTCAACGCTGCTGTTGTGCGAGTGTTTACAAAATGTGTCGGAGAAAACAAGCCATTGCGAAATGACACAGTTGGTGCTCTTGATGGCAGATAAATGTCTTTTGACATGTCAGAAAGGAGAAAAAAACACTACAGAGATCTCTGACTAAATGCAGGGTTTGTAGAAATTGAACATGAAATAAGGCTTCACTGTGGCATTTCTAAGAAAACGCAACACGATCAGCCCAGATGACGGACGCCAGCCGCAATGAACGCAGGGTGCAAGAGAGTCTTTATGAGAAGCACGGATCCTGACATAGAGATTCTGTTCTAGCGTGCTTGTGTTGGACCGACACACACATCAGATCCACACTGGGTAGAGCATGTGTAAAGCAGACCTGACGGATGTGTCAACAGTCCCTGATAGAAATGTGCCGAAGGCGCTAAAAGACCACAGAGAAGAAGATTTACAAGTTTGCAAAGATCGAAACAGAACTCAGCAAAGTTCAATTCAGATATTAAAATCATGAGGATTACTCTTCCTGCTAAAATCTAGTCATGATTACACTTAAATTGGTTGTTTAAAAAAAAAAAATCTTGTCCTCATTGGTAGATTACAAAAAAATATTTCCTGGTTGTAATTCGCCCTCAAAATAAATGGATATAATCATGACTTTTCATTGGTTTTGAGCTTTGCATTTTGACAGCATTTTCATGACTATTATTTACTCTAAAAGCAAAATTAATAAAATAAAATAAAAGTTTTCTTTAGAAATATTCTATTAATTTAATTAAATATATAATACGTTTTCATGGAAATAATGTAACAACGTAAATTTTTTTTTTAAAATTTAATTTAATATTTGTTTTTTTACAATATTAACCTATAGCTATATACACTATATACATATTTTTTTATTTATTTTATTTTTTATATATAGTTTATGTATATTACGTTATTTTGTATAAAGTTTAGTTTAGATTTATTTTTTATTTATATTATTTTTTGTTTATTTTACCAAACGAATTACAAGTAATATATATATATATATATATATATATATATATATATATATATATATATATATATATATATATATATATACTTGCAATTTGTTTGGTAAAATAAATAAATAAAAATAAATCTAAACTAAACTTTATACAAAATAAATTTAATTAATTAAAATACAGAATAATGTACATGTATCATTCACACAATGTATCTGCATGCAAAGCAAGGAAAATAGAATAAACACAAGTAAAAACAAACAATTTTCTGTATCAATTAGTATGTAAAAAATTAACTACCAAATAACTCACAAAACCTCAAGGAAATTATTTCGAAAAATGGATAACTTGCAAAACAGCCCATATATGTGCACATACACACACAAACACTCACGATGATGTCATTCCCCCTCACGGCCCGACTCCATGTGAAACAGATCGATTCAATCCACTTTGTATCTTCTCAATCTTTTATTTACTGGAGATTTAGATTTTTTGATTTTGTATAAACATACTTTTATGTAATAAATATTAATTCAGTTTGGAAAGCTAATATTTTGCAAAGTGAGCGTAAAGCCTTTGTTTGTTCAGCCACCAAAGTGGACCATGTATCTGGTAAAAAAATATATTAGATATTATATATCAGAGATATATCAGATATTATAATATTAGCAGATCGCTGAACTAGACATCAGGTTTGGTGATATTCACCATCTCCGTCCATTTCACAATCGTTGTCTTCTCTCTGAAAAGCTGCAGGTCTGTGGGATTTGAGTCGTGTCTGACAGACAGAAGATCTCAGCATCTCCAGGCGTCTATTCTCTGAGGATTACATGGGGTGCTGAACGTGGGTTTGCTGTTTATTGTCATTCTGCATATAAAGGAGTGTGTGGGAGGCTGCTGGATCCCGGCAGGAATAATTAGTCTCTTAAAATGATGGAGCTGTCTTCATCGGCCAAGGACAATTTAGACTTCATCATGTAATAATTACAGAAAGGATCATCAAATACTGTGAATCACAGTCACATTCACTCACAGGTACTGCTAAACGGAGTTTAAGTTCAATATTACAAACTGAGAAGTGAAGCTCCTCTTCTCTCCCATGATGTCCAGCTGTTTTCTCTGCAGTTTACTAATGCCATGCATACTTTCAAAGGCTTCATATGCTGCGAAACATTGTTTGTTTGCAAATTCCATGGATAATTGCAATATAGTTTGCTGAAGTCTAACATGCCTAAGATGTATTTCAATATGACATCTGATGGCAAACAGACTCAGACCACAGCGAGAGCGCACATCCTTATGAATGTTAACAGACTTGCACCGATGATAAACATTTATAAAAAGATATAAATGAAGACAGCTGAGAGGTGTCTGCATTCCGTCCTCGTTGTGAAGATTAAAACGCAAGATACTAATCATTTATTCTCATAAACTACAGGCAAGATGTTCTTTTCAAATACAGTGAGCTCCACAAATACTGGTAAATATGAGCAAAACTGATTGTGAACAGTCATTTATCCTCTATGCACAACACACACAACCTAATTAAAGTCAAAAGAAAACTTGAAATATATGTAGCCTATTCCACAAATATATATTTTATGATACAATTCACATTAACATCAGTCTATTGTAATATAGTCTGCATGGTAAAAAATGAAACCGTGTTTTTTACGGTAAAAAACGGCAGTTGTGGTTTCCAGAACTTTACCGTCAAAAATGCGGTAGAAGCGTTATTGGCTTTACAGACATTACTGATACAACAGAAACTATACAAACTATACAACAGAAAACTATGAGGAAACATAGTTATTTCAACAAAAACACATAAAATGTGAAGTGTCGCACAGGCAATTGTGGGAATGTCAATTTACGTTTTTTCACTGTAAATTATACAATGAGTTGTTCTTTTTCAATTTCATAAACTTTAAATTTAACTGTTTACAGTAAAATTACATTAGTCCAAAGTTAACAGCCAACTAGTTAACAGCAAGCGAAACTAACTAAGAGAATCAGGCAGGCAAAACAGGAGCAGAACTGTGGAAAAAATAATCGTGACGGTAAATTTAACGGTAAAACACTAAAAATGCTACAGTGCAAAAATGTTCATTGGTTAACAGAAAGTTTTCGTATTTATACGGTAAATAACTGTGATAGATCTCAGAATGTAATTTTACTGTAAACCATTAAATTTACAGTTTTTGAAAGTGAAAAAGAACAACTCATTGTATAATTTACAGTGAAAACCCGTTAATTGACATTCCCACAATTCCCCGCATGGGAATTTTACGTATTTTTGTTGAAATAACTGTTTCCTCATAGTTTTCTTTTTTTTCTAATCAGTAATGCATGTTGATATTGATGTTACATTTAATGTTGTTAAATTAATGTTTTCACATTTATTTTCTGGATCCGCCATCAAATTGATAAGTTAATTTATATCAAGTGCTGTGAGAAAAGGTTATAAATCTCCACCTCCAGCATCCTCATACGCAGCATAACTTATACTAGCCGAGACTCTTCATAATGTGTACAGATGTGACGTAATGACGCAAAGACATAATCAAATCTCCCGTGGAAATCCACCAGAACCACTGGAATTAAAAACATTATTACAAAGCTTACCGCTTCTGAATCGAGCTACGGCAGTTTTGAACACTGGCTGGTTATGTATTTTCTCAAAATATGTTAGGGCTGGGCGATAAACGAACGATAATTATCACAATATAATTTTTCTAGAAATCCGATATCAAGAGGTCTGATACATATTGAATTGTATAATATTATTAATGTAGACAATGTATTAAATGACTAATGGAATATAAGTACAGTATTTAATAATGTATTTAACTGTTAGGCTACCGTTTTTCATACAAATACAGAAACCATAAAGTTATGCCATGATAGTGAGGTGCTAAGTTATAGGCTATACCTGGTTTTATCTGTGGTATTACTTTTTTACCAAATAAAAATGTGGTCTTTACATTTAAAAAAAAACAGATGTTACTGTTTTTGTTAATGAACATAAATTTAAAGAGTCGTTTAAAAACACAATTAACGCTCTGGTTTATACAACTTTCACTTAGGAGCAAAAATCTGCCTTTAAACTAAAAAGAATTGTATAATATTATTAAGGTAGACAATGTATTAAATGACTAATGGAATATAAGTACAGTATTTACTAATGTATTTAACTGTTAGGCTACCGTTTTTCATACAAACACAGAAACCTTAAAGTTATGCCATGATAGTGAGGTGCAAAGTTATAGGCTATACCTGGTTTTATCTGTGGTATTACTTTTTTAACAAATAAAAATGTGGTTGTTACATTTAAAAAAAAACACGTTACGTTTTTTGTTAATGAACATAAATTTAAAAAGTTGTTTAAAAACACAGTTAACGCTCTGGTTTATACAACTTTCACTTAGGAGCAAAAATCTGCCTTTAAACTAAAAAAAGAAATAAATATTTGACATATCGTGATAATTATCGATATCGACTATATTAAAAAAAATTATCTTGATAATTTTTTTTCCCATATCGCCCAGCACTAACTTTGGATCATTTTTAACCCCAAAAAAGCTACGAACTGCAGCTTTAATGGCATCCGAAGAATTGCTTTCAACACCAGAACTTTGGACTTTGGCAGTTATTGACTAATCAGACCCAATTTTACGAGTTCAGACATTACCGAGGGCTTGACGGACCTCGAAAATGAAATCCTCACCGCAGAATATTCACACCGGTCTTAATTGGACAGTTGGTCTCACAAGTCAGTGGAGATTTTGATATTCCCGGCCGGTAAGAGGCACACAGATATTCATGCTTGGCCAGCTGTGGATAAAGTGCTACATTTTAATGATGGGATCGCTGCACCTCTTTCTCTAAAGCTCTCCGGAGCGACGGGAGTTCAATTTGAGTTAATAAGATGTAAATGTATTGGGGAGAGACTACAGTTTAACTTGCTAAAAAATATCAGCGTATATCTGAGAGTCAACACACAAACACAAATATGTTAATACACTTCTCATGCTGTGTTTGAACAAAACAGCACCGTCCAACATGTAGCCAGTTTCATCTTTCTTGCATGACGACGGCTATAACAGCAATGAAGATATTGAAGTTATTTCATGACCCTTTTATTTTGATTTCCTTGACCAGAGCTTATTTATCTGCAATACTTCTATATCTGGTCTGCAAATAAGCTTGTTTTTACATCAAGACTGTGATTGCACATAAACTGTGACAAGCCTCTGAAAACACAACAAATGCTTAGCTATCGAGGAGATTGACTTCTCTGAAACAGACTGGTTTCATCATGGTTGGGGGGTAAAACTGGAAAGAACATGTGCAGCTAAATGTCTGTCATTAGCATTTCAGTGAGAGTGTGTTTCAACAGCCTGAACCACAAATATGTTGATTGAACCTTTCCTGCAAGAAAACAACCAGTTTCATGGTTCAAAAAAGCCACGAATGCTTGGGACACAACAACTACACACTAACAGAAAAATGTTCTGGAAGATGGACAGGTTATCATTGGCCAAAAGCTATTACGCAAGCATTCCCAAATCCAAAACTCGTCTGATTTATTATTCAGTGTGTTGCACAACAGCCCAGATATCGTCTTTCTATTTACTGCATTTCCAGTTATTTTCAACATTGGAAAACTGATCGTGATGTCCCATTAAACGGAAGCTGGGAGGCGAAGAGGTGAGCTATGATAAAAGCTAGCGTGTTTGTGTTAGCTTAACCCGCGCGACATTGCAATGAAACAAGCCACTGAGAGGGAGGTGAACGCAAACAGCCATTAGAGAGATGTTTACCAAGACACTCCTGTGGACTGAAGCCAATAACAAGCCGAGTCCAGACTGCATTTAGATGACAAATATCAATCTCATATATTACACAGACTGATTCAGAGTTTAAGAAGAAGCGTATTATCTTCGATTATACTAGACAATAAACACCTTTCCATCTCTAGTACAGCAAGATCACACTATTCATGTACCACGGTATTTATAAGCCTGGTTCAGATTAGAGCCTGACCGATAAAGGATTTTGAAGGCCGATTCCGATACTTGTTGGTTTTAAAATCAGATATTCCGATATATCGGCCGATATTTATTTATTTTTTTCTCTTTTTTTAAAAAAGCGCAAAGTACATGTACATCTTAGCAAGATCCTAATACAGTACGTGCTGCGGCTTACAAATATCTACTCAAAATAATCTCACTTCATTAGCTAAAAATAAAAATGTAGCTCATAAAAGCTGAAAATGAGTTTAATGGAAATGTTAATATCATGTTTAACCAACACATCTATTTTGTGTTCAAATACCATGATAAAATTGGTTGACTTAACTTGGTGGTGCTAACAATAGTAGCATGCCAAAAATTTATTTTAAAACACCTATGATTAAAAACAGAACTTAAAAAATAATAATAAACTACTTTCACTCAGCAAGAACACATTAACCTTATCAAAAGTGAGAGTAAAGACATTTATCAATGTTATAAAATATTCACAAAATCTTGTTTTCGCCACTGAAAAAACATTTAATTGTGACTTTTTTTTCTCAGAATGTCATGATATAAACTCTCAATTAAGTGTTTAAGTCATAACTGCATGTTTATATCATGCAATTCTGTGAAAAAAAAAACATAACAAGTTGCAATTATCTTTCATTTTTGAAAAAAAAAAAAAAAAAACCTCCCATGATTTTTCAATCTTTCTATTAATCAAAGATATTGCATATATATATATATGCAGTATAGGCTACATATTTCACAGTTTCCACACAATATGAAGCAGCACAACTGTTTTTAAAATTGATACGAATCAGAAATGATACAAATCATCATATTAGAGTGATTTCTGAAGGATCATGTGACACTAAAGACTGGAGTAATGATGCTGAAAATCCAGCTTTGATCACAGGAATAAATTACATTTTACTATATAATCACATAGAAAACATCTCTTCTAAATTGTAATTTTATTTTACAAATTTACTGTATTTTTGATCAAATACCGTCGAGCCTTGATTAGCAAGAGAGACGTCTTTTAAAAAGATTACAGAGATTGTGTGTGTGTGTATATATGGACTAAAAAACTAACCCGAAGCTGTGATTTTTTGTGTGCATCTCTATGTGATCGTGTTGATGGTCTCATATCCTGTCCTCCCACTGTCCATCCTGAAACATTCCCAGTAATACGAGCGGTAATCAGAAACTTAGCGGTAAACATCCAAACTGTGAGATGCACTTCCAGTCCAACTCTGTCAAAACACATTCGCTGTGAGCCTGGAGTCGAGAGAGGAGGTGGATATGGCCCTCAGCACAGCTCCAGGGCCCGGGGATTTAAACGACGCCAGGCAAAATCATTTGCAAAGTGTATTTTCATAACTGCATACTGTATATGTATTCATGTCTTTGGTAAAGAAAACAACATAGCCCAACAACATCAGCAAAAATGATCAAAATAGGCTATTTTCTAATGAAAATAGACCACAAAACATCGCTAACAAGAATAATTGCTTATCAAGGAGCTTTTGCACAAGATTAAGGAGCATCATTAATCCAAAACAAAAGTAAAGGTCGACTGACAGGACTTAAAACACCCGAGTGACAAAGCAGGAACGATAGAAACTCTCAGTGACACAGTTGCACAATCTACAAAATGCCATCTTTCTTAATAACAAACCGCAGGAAGAATCACACCCACTCATGAAGCGTCGGTGAGACGTGTGTATGAAGTGAACACCAGCCGCGCTCGGTATTTCGGTCCTCGGCTGTTTCTCTGTCAGCCAGGGGTTCAGGATCTGGTTTGTACCTGTCAGATCTGTCACCATTTACCATCTGTGACTCAATCACTTGGAAGAAAAAGAGGATAGAGATACTGCTCGCTCAAGTACACCAGCCAAGAGTGTGTGTGTGTGTTTCAACATCGGAGGTGAAAGCGATAGAGACAGTCGTTTCAGGAGAATAGAGTTTAAATGTGATGAGAGGAGGACGAGTCCACAGAGACGCCAACACACTCGACAGACGCTCTCCAGCATCTGGTGCCGATTATGGACTGGCCGACATGAAATCAAAATTAGGCTTATTGCGAATGATTGTTAAATAAAGAAAATAGTATTTTTATTCATCTATATATATATATATATATATATATATATATATATATAGATGAATAAAATAATATTTTTATTTAACAATATATATATATATATATGTAAGCAATAAGGTACGAGAGGCTGTGTCCGCTCCGCGTCGTGCCTAACAACGCCCTTAGCCGTTACTTATTTCACGATACAGCACTTGCCTCGAGTATATTATTGCTTTTATAAAACGTTTGCCACACAATATTAAAGTATAAAACAATGTTAGTGCAACTTTCTTGAAGTAAATCATAAAAGCCTACCTTCCGCTAGATAAAAATAGTACCAGAGTGTGAACAGCAACAACGTTCCAGTGTGTAAAATGCATGAAAGCTCAAATAAAAACAACATAGATACCGCAGTGTATGCGCAGCGATCATATAGATACCGTTGGGTGTAGCGGTCGTAGCCGTGTATCTATCGTGAATAAAGCACAGCTCTTGACCATATCAGAATCAAGGATTCGAACTACCCGTTTTATAATATATATATATATATATATATATATATATATATATATATATATATATATATATATATATATATATATATATATATATATATATATATATATATATATATATACACACACACACATTCGAAAAAATGCTGGGTTGTCTTAACCCATTTTTTGGGTCAAATATGGACAAACCCAAATGTTGGATTAAAATAATGCAATATATATATATATATATATATATATATATATATATATATATATATATATATATATATATATATATATATATATACACTCTAAAAAAACAATGGTGGGTTGTTTTTTTAAGTATATATATATATATATATATATATATATATATATATATATATATATATATATATATATATATGCACACTCAATAAATAAATACACACAATAACATCCTGCTGGTTTATGTTATCGATAATTAAATAAATTAATTAATTTAATTAATTGATAAAGTATTGATTGTTTACAAACAAAAAAACAAACAAATAAATAAATAAAATGCAGCCGGATTATATATGGCTTTATAAATGTATATTACTTATAAATATATAGTACTTATGGAACTGGCTGACATGAAATCAAAATTGGGCTTATTGCGAAATGATTGTTAAAGGAAAAAGATATTTTCTGCATCTCGGACACAACTATTCTACTCTTTCAGGAACTCTAAAATGAAGGTTTAATATATATATATATATATATATATATATATATATATATATATATATATATATATATATATATATATATATATATAGACACACACACACACACAATAAATATATAAACAAACAAATCATATACACACAAAGTCCTGCTGGTTTATGTATGAAATAAACAAACAAACAAATAAATAAATAAATTTTTGTCCGATTATTAACGGCTTTATATAGTATGTATTTTACATAAATATATAATACTTCATTTTTAATTTGCCTAAATTGAAAAGATTGAAAAATAAAAGAGAAATTTATATAGTTTCAGCTACTGAAAAAAAACCCCAAAAAAACATAAAAATGATAATAAAAAAATATATTTTATTATTATTTGAATGCTGATGGCTGAAAATGTCATTTGGTAGAGCAAATCAAATGTTGACATGATCTGATGTTCACAAAGCAGACGATAATTGCTCTGACTGACAGTCACTAATGGACATGAAATCCTTTCCTCCCATTTCTCCAAGGCAAAAGGGCCTTCGGTGAACATCTGCACCTCCTCACACTGTCATGACAGCTGACAGCTGGACACGTCGCCATGGAGACGGTGACCGATGGCAACGGCCTGGCTGACCTGCTGTCACTCACAGGAATTATGAGGAATAATTACCTCCAGTCAAAGCTGGAACAGTGGCATTGTGCATTTGCGATCTCAAAGCGGATAAGCGCTTCTGATGCATGACTAACTTCATGCTTAAGCAAGAGATAAAAAGTGTTGCACAACTCTGGGAGTTATCAACGGGATCAGACGTATTCGAGCGCTAAATGAAGCTCTTCCGATTGACAGATTTAGGATACAAAGTGGAGAATGTGTTAGAAAAGCACAGATTTATTATAAAGAGGTTGATTTTAGAGACTATGGGCTTGTTTTGCTGTGAGATAAAGGATAATTCAATATAAGGGATGACACAAGCTGTTATCTCTATTTAGCTTGAATAAATGAAAATCACTCTCTCCACTCGTTGTTGTTGTGAGATCAACATTAGCCTCTTAAATGCACCATTATTGTCATTTAAGCCTTTATAAAGTCTAATGCATCTCACTCGTGATGTATGCACAAGGACACTGTGTGCAAGGGGAGGAAATAATATTGACTTACATTTTCATGAATTGTGAGGTTCTTGCAAGCTCCTATTTCACATGGAGACAAAGCCATGCAATTAAAAAGAAATGAGCAAATAAAATCAATGCGGATCACTTACATTGTGGTGACAAAGGACTCACCAAAGGACAACACAGGCCTAAATCTTAATTAGCCTTTGTAATTAGCCCGGTGCATGAAGGGAAATCCGATACCAAGACGGGAAGGTTTAGCTGGCTCAGCTTTAAATAAGGACAGCGCTCATGTTTAGCATCTACTGATTCATGCAAAGAAGGGCTAAGTTTGGAGACTACTGCAAAGTGACCAAAAATATGGATTAAAAAGAAAATAAAAATAAAAAACCATGATAAAATGTATAGCCTATATATAATAAATTTTGCACAAATAATATAATTTCATATTTTAAGCATTTTATATGCCTACAAAATACATAATGAAATTTTCTTTCTTACTTTATAATATTTTAAAATCAAACATATTCAATATTCTCGACTTTGACAATTTTTATTTTTATAGCACAAAAAAGGTAAAAAAACGTATATATATAACTATATATATACTATATAATATATATAAACACATTTACCATATATAATAAAATATATAATATTTTAAGTATTTGATATGCCTACAAAATACATTTATGATAATTTGAAGGGATGCAAAATCCCCCCCCCCAAAAAAAAAAATCTTTCTTTATTTCTTATATTTTAAAATCAAACAAATTCAATATTCTCAGACTTTGACAAATAATTTTCGAAATAAATCATGCATTAATTCATTAATTAAGTCTCCTCATTTTCTAAAGATTCTTATTTTCTTTTCAAAACAAAATGTAAAATATATTAATTTAATTTACAAATAAATTAATAAATTAAATAATAAAATGAAAATAATATATATATATATATATATATATATATATATATTATATATATATATAAATAAAATAAACATTTTTGTATATTTTATTTTATTTTTATAGCACACAAAAGGTATAAAAAAATCTAAATCATATTTTGTTAGTCCTTCCTGCTCATGCACAAAAGCACATTGGTAGGATAGCCTTAAGCTGCCCACGCGGTGAGGACACGCCATCAGGCATTCATTATACTGTGGCACCCTTTCCTGACACTGAATATCCCAACAAGGTGCTGACGAGAAAAAATGATAATGACGTGCTGGTCATAAAAGCGAGCAGTGGCTATTTATCATGAAAGTGTGTGAGTGATGTATAAGCAAAGGTACACCTTCCCTCCTACACCACATGTACTATAATGACTCCTGCATCCTTCACTGACCTCAACACACACAGGCTCAGTGAGTCCTTGGGAATGAGCCGGAATGTGTTTGAAGGTGATTGAAATCTGACAAGAACATGTGATATACTGCTCAAATTTCAACCCCAAATCTCAGTATATGCCTGTCTGACTGTCAATATCCATTTTTACAATAAACACGCGCGCACACACAACATTTGGCGGGAAATAGATCATGAAAAGAACTACTTCCACAATAAAAATCCAAATCCAAATAAGCTTCTTCTTCTATATCTATTTTAAAATCAAACTAATTACATTTGCTTACTTTCTAACAAATAATTTTTCCCATTAAATCAATCCAGTATAATTTGTACTATAAAAACAGACAAGATTTGGGCCACACTCTAAAAAATGCTGGGTTATTTCAACCCAAAGTTGGGTCAAAAATATTGACAAACCCAAATGTTGGGTTAAAAATGCAATTAAAAATGTACAGTTAAAAGGGAAAGTTGAAGTTGAGTTAAAATTTGAAATTACATTTTTAACCCAACATTTGGGTTAGTCCATTATTTTACCCAAATTTGGGTTCAAACAACCCAGCATTGTTTAGAGTGCATGTTTCGAGTGCTCAAATTTAAGTCTCCAATGAAAAGTCAAAGATTCCTCATTATCTATCCAAAACCAAACGATTTGAGTTAAATGATATTTTTCTCTGGCAAAGTAAAAAAAAGATGTAAATGACCTCATGAGGTCAAAGTGAGGGTCTCAGCGGTACGCTTCAGTGTTTGAGGACTTCAACTCAAACCAAACAGCTCTAATATGCAGCCTGGGATGTGTGTGTGTGTGTGTGTGTGTGTGTGTGTGTGTAATTGAGGTGTAGTGTCTCCTCAGTGGCTCACTGAGAATACTCACAACTCTACATGTGTCCAGTGGACATCATCGGACGAGCACGAGATGTAGCTGATGTCTAGTCAACATTACTCAAATATTACACAAATCCCCAATCATAACACTCATGAGCTGATCGCCACATGCCAGAAGCGCACAACACTGATCTGACATCACTGAATGTTCAAACATACATTCACATCTAAGTGTTCAGCATCACTTCAAGGCATTACGTGTTACGTCTAATAAATCTGTCCTCTGTTTAAAAGCATAATGGATAATGCTTTCCACAAGCACTGCAGAAGCTCATATTCACCTCATCTAGCGCCACCTTCATATCACATTCAGGTCAAAGTGTTCCTTCCTGAGTTTCCCCTTAAGGATCAATACGGCAGAGGAGATCTATGTATTTAATCAGCATGGCTTACAACATTGAGTTTGATTATATAACAGCAGGACCTCTTTATAAGGTCAGGAGGGATTATAATCAAAAACTTCGTTTGAGTTCAACACGGACTAAAACTGAAATTACTGCACTTTAAGATTAAGATTTAGATGTTGTTGTAAGATGTTATGCAACATTTTCTAAAATATCTTTATTAGGATTACATTTTTATCAGTTTTAGAAAAACTAGCATGTTTCAATACTACACAATGATTAAAAAGCATGCATTTTATTTTACTCTAATGAAAATGTTTTAACATTAAATGTATTTTGTTCTTTTGTCTGGTCTTTTATTGTCTCTGTTGGCACGAAAGCTGCTTCATGAAATAAATGATTGTGTGGAAAACAAGGGGAATAGACAACTTAAAAATATAATAATTCAGGCTCCCAGTGATTCATTTTTCAGGATTTTTTTTTCTCCCACAAACACAAAAAATAAATGAAATTGCTACTTTTTATACTCACAATTCTGACTTTTTCGTCTCACAAATGTGAGTTTAAAGTCTTATTCATTGTGAGTATAATTAAAAAATGAGACTATTTAAAAAGAGAAAATCTTCCCTCACACTTTACTGCATATGTGCTAAATTTCAGTTTTTTTAAATGCATGGACACATAATTAGATCAATGCTTTTAAATGCATTGCATAGATTTCACTCCTACTCTTCTGTAAAAGTAAAAGTATAGTAACGTTCAGGGAAAAAGATGTACAAAAGAATTGGAAAGGAAAATGTGATTTAATGACATGAAAATAAATACATCCACAGTGTAAAAAAAAAAACAAAACAAAAAATTGTGATAAAACAAAAACAACAAAAAAGCATTTTGTGATAAAACAAAAAAACAGCATTTTTTATAAAACAAAAACAAACAAAAAAACAGCATTTTGTGATAAAACAAAAATAAAACAAAAGAATTTTGTGATAAAAAAAAACAATTTTGTGATCAAACAAAAAAACAGAATTTTATGATAAAAACAAAAAAAACAGCATTGTGTGAAAACAAAAGCAAAAAAACATTTGTGATAAAACAAAAAACAATTTTGTGATTAAAACAAAAACAAAACAAAAAAAACAGCATTTTATGATAAAACAAAAAACAAACAAAAAACAGCATTTTATGATAAAAACAAAAACAAAACAAACAATATTTTATGATAAAAAAACAAAAAACAAAGTAATAAATAAACAATACAAATAATAATAATAATAAAAACATAAATAAATGTCATCCAGACAAAATATGTAATGGGAGTTTGGAGGGAACATGTAATTAACTGTAGTGAAAATAATACTATCGGCAACGCAAAAACTCATTTTCAAGTGTCATTTCACTGTATATGCATCTGCATCTCAAAATGCACAACAAAATAAATCTCACCTAAGAGATCTCTTTCATAAGTTCGCTCTGATCCTTCAGAAAGTCCTTGTATGATCTGTACAGTGTGTACATATACTGTAGATTTGTGTGTCAGTTCAAAAAGAATCCAGTGAATAAAGCAAACTGTTGTACACACAAAAGCTTCTGGGCGTCACCCACTATAATTGAGACTCGGAAGCCGATAGAGACGAATGCTCATAGGATGAAGCTGAAATGATACTTCCTCGCCCGTCTGACCCCAGACCAGAGGTGGCATATTCATCAGGATAAGAATAAACCCCACGGCCTGATGTTGCTGCGCCGTACATCTCGTTTCCTGTGAAACTGGAGCTCATTAGGTCCGTGTGTCTTCTTCCCGAACGGCGTGATGACGGGCCGCCTCGTTCCCGAGGCTAATGGTGGCATCGCGTCTCCTGTGGTTTCACGAATTGAGATGAATGCAAACCCCCACGGCTTTGATAGAAAATTAATAACACAGGAAACTAATTCCTCACAATGGTTACATTTGTCCTGTGGAATCTCATCCTGAACGGGAAACTTCAGTGTCGCAGCGGGGATCTTTAATTGCTGACCAAAATAATGTCGCAAAATATGATTCTCAGAGGAAGGCTTTACACCACAATTAGCAAATAAAAGATCCTAGCATGAGGTACGCAAACAATTATGGGTTCAAGCTGTTTTATTACATGCGAGAATTGTAATAAGAGATGCTTGAATCTGCAAATGCAACATGTATCTAATGATGAATATTTAAACGATTATCACTATCCATTTCAGAGTGTTTGTTATTATGACTCAATATGTGCACGTTTGGTTTGGGGTTTTTGGTTCATGTTTATGTTTCATTTGTCTTTTATTTTGGAGTTTTTATTTGCAATTCATTTTTGTTTCATATTTCTTAATTTTTGAATTTCTTAAAATTTTGCTTTAATTTGTTTTTAATTAACCTTCCCTTCAACACTCTAAATAATGCTGGGTTGTTTGAAGCCAAATTTGGGTCAAAAATGGACAAACCCAAATGTTGGGATTCAGAATTTGGTTAAATTAGAACCAACTTCAACTAACTTTAAATTTTGGACATTTTTAATCCCAACATTTGGGTTTGTCCATATTTGACCCCAAATTTGGGTTTTAAACAACCCAGCATTGTTTAGAGTGACTATATCGAATTGCTCAATGTTTCATAATGGCCCAGTCAGATAGGGTAAGATCATTATTACCCAATCAAAATGTACAAAAATATAGTTTTTGTTGTGTTTGACCCATGTTTCCTTCACTTTAAAAATGCTGGGTTGTTTTAACCCAACATTTGGGTTTGTCCATATTTGACCCAAATTTGGGTTAAAACAACCCCAGCATTTTTAAAGTGAAGACATGGGTCAAACACAACAAAAACTATATTTGTGCATTGACGTGTAAGTAGAATCTGACCCCTCCTAGCTGGCCATTATGGAACATTGAGCACTGATATATTCACTCTAAACAATGCTGGGTTGTTTAAACCCAAATTTGGGTCAAATATGGACAAACCCAAATGTTGGGTTAAAAATGTAATTTCAAATTAACCCAACTTCAACTTTCACTTTCAACTGTAGATTTCTTTAATTGCATTTCTAACCCAACATTTGGGTTTGTCCATATTTGACCCAAATTTGGGTTCAAACAACCCAGTATTGTTTAGAGTGTTGAAGGGAAAGTAAATTAAAAACCAATTAATGCACAATTGTAAGAAGAAATTTAAAAATTAAGACATATTCTAACGAATGTCCACTGAACATGAGATCAAAATGAAATAGAAATAGAAACTCCAAAATAAAAGAAATGAAAACATAAACGTGAACCAAAAACCCCAAACCAAATGTGATGAAAATGTAATTTGAAGTTGGGTTCAAATTTGTAACCCAAAATTTGGGTTTTCCCCATATTGACCCAAATTTGGGTTAAAACAACCCAGCGTTGTTTTAGAGTGTTGTAATCAGTCCTTTAAGATTTTTATGTATGAGTTTAACAATACAGAAATAGAATTATATATATAAAATCAGAAATCTCAAAAGAAACATTTCTCTGATCTGAGCTTCTATCCACATTCATTTTTTATCTAATGCATGTTAGGAGAAACATACTGAGCCAAAGTTTACTCTAAAACATGCATGAGAACTCCATTAACTACAAAAGAGCAGCTTTTCCTCTGGGAATTGCTCTAATTAAAATGCATTAACCTATATCGTATATATACGCCCTTGACTTCGCCCATTAAAATAAATAAATAAATAACTAAAAATGAACATGCCGGTCTATGTGATCAACTCAATAGTGCCAATTTCCAAAAGGCATTCCCTGTGAAAGTTTGGTAAAGCAAACATTTTCTTCTGAATCGATGCAGTGAACGGGGCCAAGACCTGCTAAAGACGTGGTCTGAATGTCTTCACGGGCCTGCCAATCAATGCAGGTGAGAAGGGCACATACAACACAGGCCACAAGGGGAAATGCCACGTATGGAGCAAAGGTCAGGCCGACCCATCCAAGCTGATCGCACAAAGAGATGCTATTTCAAACACAACTAGTTTCTGTGTGGCCATTCAAGAAATATTCAAAACAAAATGAATTATCCTCTTTTGCTAATCGAACCGCGGCACTATAAAGCCAGTCGATATCTCTCAGTGGGGGAGAGAAATACTGATTTAAAATCTATAGCGCAGAAAATGAGCTCTGAATAATGCAAAACAAAGCCACAGTGGTTTGAGAAAGAAGGCAAAGCACATCAGGAAGTTTAGCTTAAAGAAGTGGTTGATTATGATTTCACTTTTCTAACTTTAGTGAGTGTGTAATGTTGATGTGTGATGCATAAACAACACCTGCAAAGTTACAACGCTCAAAAGCAAAAGGAGATTTTTGCTTTTAAATACATTGCTTTTTAAGGACCACAACAAACTGCAAACGAGCTTCACCAAATATAAACCCCGCCACGGGAACACATCTTTGTGGATCATACATGGAGTGATTTAAAGATTAGTATGACAGAATATGCTAATCAATGACTTGAAGACTTTAACTCCATAAAAGCTTCATCAATTCATTAACTATCCATTCAGAAACGTCCTGTTGCAGTCTACATGTCACTTCTTATTGAATCTCTCCATTTTGTCCGACTCCAGTTTGAACATAAAAGTCTGAACAGTTTCTACACTATTAAAAATTACTGGGTTGTTTTAACCCAACTTTGGGTCAAATATGGGTTACATTTTTATTATTAAATGTTTAACCCAACGTTTGAGTTTGTCCATATTTGACCCAAAGTTGGGTTAAAACAACCCAGCATCATTAGTGTGATTTTTTACACACACACCAGCTCTTGAAGCTCCGCCCTCTATGCAGCTCATTTGCATCTAAAAGGATATTTTTTCTCACCCTCAATAAGTGCCAATTTTAACATGCAATACAAATATTTTGAGCTCAAACATCACATACACACTCTGGGGACATCAGAGACTTATTTTCAATTTTGTAAAAAGGGACCCCTTTAAAAAGAGCCTTGAATGCACAAATGACTGACACATTTATGTTTCACTTTCAAAGTTAAACAACACATACATCTTTGACGTTACATTGAGAATGTTGAAGGTAAGAGGAAGAGAAAGCATAATTGATTTTCACAGTATCAAGTTCTGTGGGTGGGAGGCATTAAGCTGCTAAAGCGAGTGCCTATAGGTCATATGAATCAAGCTGAACCATCACTCAAACTATATTTAATGCCATCATCAGAAATATATTAAACATTCAACAGGATTGAGCAGCAGGGAAGCAGCTGAGGGGAAAACCACCTTGGAGCAATTAGCAGTGTTTTAGAAATAAAGCAAGCTCTCAATTTTACATTGATTTATATCTCTATAACGACATGGAATAGCATTCACAACACATTTGTGACAGATTTCTAAATAAAACAGAACAATAAAGACTGGAATGAAGCCAGAAATCAATGTGAGTCGGCTAAAGCACAGACATTACAATTCTGTGCAGAAAGCAAAACCTACTGGCCTGAAAACTGAAACACTTTGTTTGGACCAACCGTCAATACAGTACAATTAAGTGATTACACTAACTTACAGTAGATAGAAAGATGCATGGATGGATGGACGGACAGAGAGTGATATAACAGATAGAACGAGATACATATATGAATGGATGGAATTATAGAATGATAGATAGAACAACAAGACAGATATATAGATGGAACAATGAGCAACGAGATAGAGATATATATATATACACACACACACACACACTACCGGTCAAAAGTTTAAGATCGGTAAGATTTTTATGTTTTTAAAAGAAGTCTCTTCTGCTCACCAAGACTGCAATTTTTTGATAAAAAATACACAAAAAACACAGTAATATTGTGAAATATTATGACAATTTAAAATGACTTTTTTATGTTAATATATATTAAAATGTAATTTATTCCTCTGAAAAAAGCTGAATTTTCAGCATCATTACTCCAGTCTTCAGTGTCGCATGATCCTTCACAAATCACTCTAATATGATGATTTTATGCTCCAAAAACATGTATGATTATTATCCATGTTGAAAACAGTTTTTTACATTTTTATTTCAGGATTCTTTGATGAAAAGAAAGTTCAAAAGAACAGCATTTATTTAATTAGAATCTTTTCTAACATTATAAATGTCTTTACTGTAACTTTTCATCAATGTAACTCATCCTTGATGGAATAGAAGTATTGATTTCTTATTTATTTCCCCCAAAAATAAAATACAAATTCTTACTGACCCCAAACTTTTTAAAGGGTAGTGTTTAATGTAACAAAAGCTTTCCATTTCAGATAAAAGCTGTTCTTTTGAACTTTCTATTCATCAAAGAATCCTGAAATAAAAATGTAAAAAACTGTTTTCAACATGGATAATAATCATACATGTTTTTGGAGCATAAAATCATCATATTAGAGTGATTTGTGAAGGATCATGTGACACTGAAGACTGGAGTAATGATGCTGAAAATTCAGCTTTTTTCAGAGGAATAAATTACATTTTAATATATATTAACATAAAAAAGTATTTTTAAATTGTCATAATATTTCACAATATTACTGTTTTTTGTGTCTTTTTTATCAAAAAATTGCAGCTTAGTAACAGAAGAGACTTCTTTGAAAAACATAAAATATCTTACCGATCTTAAACTTTTGAGCCGGTAGTGTGTATATATATGTGTGTATATATATATATATATATATATATATATATATATATATATATATATATATATATATATATATATATATATATATATATATATCCTACAGGATTCTACATCCACAAAGATTCACAGACACTTGTTGGCGGAGCTCAAATGGCAACATTCTCATATATATATATATATATATATATATATATATATATATATATATATATATATATATATATATATATATATATATATATATATATATAATGAACATAGATAGAAAATAAAGAAAGAAAGTCCATCGGCTATAATCCAAAAGAAGAACTCGATCTTTGACCAGCGATCAGGAAACAGAAGCGTATGCTCACCGATGAAGAGGTTCCACTCCGGGTCCAGGTCGGCTTGCGTTGGCCAGGCAGCCTCGCATCACATTCTGGCAGTAGTTGGCACAGGGTCTGAGGCCTGGCATTCCTCCACAATACGGACAGAACAACATTTTGGTCAATGCTTTACTGCATCCCGGAGATATATTGACCTGCAGGAGAAATGAGACAATGAGAAAATGTTAGTCCTGGCTGAACACACGAGTGTGTGAATGCATGTGAGATTTGCCTTCCAGGCTGTTGGAAGAAACAGAGAAATGAGTTGGCCTGAAATATATTCTAGCGAGACTCTAGACTCACAACAGGACCTCTAAACACTGTTTGTGCCGCACTTAAAGTGGTTTTCTGAGTGAAGAACTGCATCGAGAACGGGTCAAAGATGTCTTTCAAGCCACACTGGACCGAGCCGTCGCTCAATGCACGTCCATTTTCAGTGTCAATACGGTTCTTTCAGGATCCTACATCCACAAAGATTCACAGACACTTGTTGACGGAGCTCAAATGGCAACATTCTCACATCTACTTCCAACCGCCTCGGATAATTGCGTGTCACTCTCTATCTTTATACTTGACTCAGGAGCTTGTATGCCAGCCACCTTCTGTCCATCATGTGCCGGCGCTCTCCAAAGGTCAAGGCCGCACTGAGAGGAGCAGACAGGTCGGCTGGAAACATGCGGGCTGAACGCTCACAGAGAGATCTGAAAGGACATGTTGTGTTGATTTCTCTGATCAAACCTGACAGTGCTGTGTGCCATTGCATTAAAACACTACAACTGCAGCACCAAACACCAGTTTATAAGGGGAAAACCTGAAAATCAAGTGTGAGAATATACAGAATACACAGTACAGGTGTGCTAATTAACATACTCAGAGTAAAAATGATAAGTTACGGCTCACCATAAAATCTAAATTCATATTTTTTAAATTGAATATTGCAGTTTTATTGTAAATGATTCATCCGTGCACAAAATATTAAATCAAAACAACTTTTCCTCCCTCTAGCAGCTCATTTTAAATCTCTTCTCTGTTGACGAGGACGGGGCAACCTGTCGCTCACATGAGATCAACCAATAGTAAACCACGACCATATTTATCAATTTCCCACAGACAAAATCAAGCCCCGCCCACATTTTGTTCTTGCTCCAAAAGCCTTGTTTTTACTCAGATAGGAAAAAAAGGCACAACCTATGTTTCAAGCAACTTTATTTGTGAGTTTACATCATCTCACAATAGAGGGAATTTATTGACGTCACTTTCCGCCGGAACAACCAAAAAGATCTGCTGCGTGACTGGATTTAATAGGGGAAACTGTGAAAATGCGACTAAAACAAACAAATTTATCAATTTAAACTAAATGTTGGACTCAATATAGTGTTCCTTACAACTTATTAAAGATCCAGTCATTCGTGGATATTGACATGCAGCCAGGAATCGTGTTGCCTGACATTTATGTTTGCCTGATTTCGACACTGGGTAAATAAAAGCAATATAGACCTAAACATAAAGCAAATTTGCCAGTGAACGCTTTATATAAATACAATATATAGCTAAATTCGAGGTGATCACTTATATCAGTGTTATATAATCATCATATCGTACCGCCTTAAAATTTTATAGTTTTGTTGTTTTTGGTCAGTGTTTATTAAAAAAATATATAATAATGCAGAATATGCAATGATAAATATTTAATTTATGAGTTGTTAAGATATATATCAATACAAAATATCTGGGTATGGTTTTCCAACTAAATTCAGAATATTGACACAAAATGACTTGCTGACTGGAGTCCAGTTGTTTCTGTGAATTACAGCGATCCATTTGCTCCTCTTTCAGTTTGTAAAATATACCTCTGATTTTTAGTCAAATTGGACTAAAAATCGGAGCCGCTCAGTCTTTTTGCCACTCACTTTGAGTATTTATTTATTTATTTATTTTTTCACTCACTGTGAGTAACTGCAGGCACTCCGGCTGACAATGACGTCACGACCGTTAGCAAAGACCCGCCCCCTAGTTACTGTCTCTATGTCCTGCTCTCAATGTTCACTTCAAACACAAATGTTCTCACGCAGTGAAAAATACATCGCGGACTGACAACACGCTGACAGACAAGGTTACTTTTCATATTGATCATATTTAACAAAGTCTCAAAAGAAATGTAAACAATAAATACCGTTTTGTTGCTCTTTACTGTGTCGTGTTCGATCACTGTAGAGCATCAGTTAAAGCTGCCCGTGATCCGATCATCTCTTCCTTCTAGTTCATTTATAGCATCAAATAAACATAAATGTACAACAGAAGGAAAGTTGTTTTAACCGCAGAAAGGCGTCAGTACACTCCGTTTTTCAAGTTCAATCCTCCCATGCTCATCTACTAACGTTAACTCTCCTGACTGCTATGTCGGAAAAAATGGCGGATGGCGAAGTATGATTGGTCAGATCACCTGTCAATCAAGTTTTTGCTTTTAAAACTTCCTCTCATAATTACTCACAATTACTCTGAGACAAAAAAAAAGAAGACAAAAAATATGTTTAGTTGTTCGTTTAAATGTATGAAACAAATGTTGTTATCATTTACTAAAACTAAAATAAATAATTTTTGGTAATTTAAATAAAGCTAAAATAAAATAAAATATTAGATACAAATAATAAAAAGCTAAATCGAAATATTACATAGTATAAAATTATACTAAAATAGCACTGAAAATATAATAATAATAATCATCATCATCTTTATGTCAACCCTTGATGGCCTACTTCACTTTCCAAAATGTGCAGTATAAAATTAATAATTTTCTTAACTGAGTATGTAATTGGGCTAGAGGCTTTTTTTAAGCAAAATAACCATTTTTATTTCTGAATAAGAAAATGTTTTAAAATAAAAAAAAATTGCAGGTAGAATATAATAGGATAGACTATGTAGTACGGCCTACGCTAACTATCTTAAGCCTCAGTTTATTCTTTGCAATCGAGTAAAAGCGCTTCTTTTCTCACTTTAAACTCCTGCAGTATCTACTCTGCCCTGTTCAGTACGGGAGATAGTTTACAAAGAACGTTTCTAATGTTTCAAACACATGTATTCTGTCAAGCTTGATTTATTTACCCTTCAAAATCTCTGCTTTACACGACTCTTCCATCGGCTCGTAATTGAAAGAACAAGCGTAGGATCAGTCGTGACTCTGAAGCCGCGTCACACCTCCGGATTGGAGGATAAACTCTTCCTGTCTTCATCATCCTGATGATCCTTCAGATCCAGACAGCGCCAAACTACCCTTCCTCTCCCGCTCCAAACGTAGCAGTGTATCTGGAGCTCCCGAAGACTGTGAGCGGAGAGGATCAAACGCTCCTCGTTTTACACTCACACATCAAATGCTGAGCGCAGGAGAGCTTTGAACGCAGTGTGTTACTGCAGTTTCATCACAGCAGCCTCTCTCACTGACACTGTTTCCTAATCAGCCATTAACTTCACGCAGAACAACACAGAGAGACTGTCTGCGGGCAAATGTGACTTTAAACGAGGGACGCAAGGATGTTTCGTTGTGCTCTGAGACTGAGGAAAACATGGGATTATTTTCATGCTTTTATCTAGAGGTTGACTGGACAAATTATATTTCGTGGAAACACCCTGCTGACTTCTCTATCGCTGTAAAACTGTAATGATTAATATTAATGGTGGATATTATTTAAAGGATGGGGACATGGTGGCCATAAAGGGATGGACATGGTCAGAAACAATGCTCAGGTAGGCCGTGGCATTTAAACGATGCCCAATTGGCACTAAGGGGCCTAAAGTGTGCCAAGAAAACATCCATTACACCACCACCACCAGCCTGCACAGTGGTAACAAGGCATGATGGATCCATGTTCTCATTCTGTTTACGCCAAATTCTGACTCTACCATCTGAATGTCTCAACAGAAATCGAGACTCATCAGACCAGGCAACATTTTTCCAGTCTTCAACTGTCCAATTTTGGTGAGCTCTTGCAAATTGTCGCCTCTTTTTCCTATTTTTAGTGAGAGATGAATTGAATTCATCGAATTTCATTGAATTTCAGCAATACATTCCAATTACATTACGGTTCGAAAGTTTGGGGCCAGTAAGATTTGTTTTATTTTATGATTATTTTAAAGACATATTTATTCAGTAAAAATGCATTAAATTGGTCAAAAAATACTGTAAATAAATGTTAATGTTATGTTAGATTGATTCTATTCATAAAAAAAATCTTGAAAATAAACCAGATTTGGACAAAAATATGAAGCAGCAGCATAACTGATTACTAAATTGATCATAAATGTTTCTTGAGCATCAAATCATATTAGAGTGATTTCTGAAGGATTAATAATGCTGATCACTGATTAATATATTCAAATAGAAAACAGCGACGTACAATATTTCGAGCCCGATCTCATGAAAGTTAGTATCGATGGCACGAATGTCATTTCTCGTGGCATTTATACGCCAAAAACAGTTTTTGCGTTTCGCGTACATATGATACGCATTTTTCGGCGTATAATATGCACGAACTCCCCACCCCCCTCCCCCCTAAACCTAACCCAGGGTTTTTTAGTGCGTACCATATACACGCAAAAAACATTTTTGGCGTATAAATGCCACGAGAAATGACACTCGTGGTATAGATACGCATCTTCATGAGACTGTGTTGAATATTTCACACTGTTACTGTTTTTACAGCAGTTTTTATAGCCTTGGCGAGCAGAAGAGACAATCTTACCGACCATATTTTTAAAAACACCTACAATACACCTACATATCTTTAAAACGCAGCCGTTCAGGTACACTGATGTCTAAAAGTAATGAATTTCATATAGATCGTCGGTACATGAGGTCAACAAAATGATTTATTCCAGAGTCCTGAGTTATAAAAGCGTAACCTGTGAGCAATAAAATGTTCCTGCGGGTTTGCTCGCTGCATATATTTAATAGAAATCTATCTTAACTTTGACACTTCTGTCATGCAGAAGAAATGCCCAGCAGTGATGGCGGAGAAATATGACGAGCGTTCAACACGCAGGAGCACAAACTAGGTCATTTCCATGTTTCTACATTTCACAGCTAGAGAGCATGCAAAACAATGCATTTTTTATGAAAGTAAAGCAGCCTTCCTCGCAATGCTCTGATATTCCTGTCGCAAATCAATCTGAAAAGCCCAGGAATCGAGCTAAGCCATGGAGAAAGCAACATGCAGTAAGCTTGATCAGCAGCCGAGATTTCCTGAGGACAGAGAGAGACCTGTGAGTCATTTATGAGCTCCGGCTTCAGACGCCTTCCACAATAGCAGCAAATTCCAATAAAATCTCCTTTTTCACACCAGCCAGTCGCAATCGTTCAATCCCTCGAGCTGTGATTCTGCTCACAGGCCAATGGCCAAAACCGACACTAGTTTTAACACTTTCTAGCTGGCAAGCCACGAAATACCACATGTATTTCATTTTCATTTTAGAAACTTGACTCTTCTCAATGCAACACTATAGATCAGACTTTTGACAGCCATAATAAATGTTCACAGACGAACACAATGGTTGAAAAATCCTTTACAAAACATATCGGCCAGCCATTCTTATGTCCTTTTTTAAAAGTCCTTGATTTGTTTCTGGCCTCTACAAGAAACGAATTTTCATGCTTGAATGTTCAACAAAAACACCTCATATTCTCCATTGTTGCGGCTCCTCTATTCCCAGTCTGTCAGTAACGCTCTGTTTAGTTCCTGTGTCTACACTTTAAAAAATGCTGGGTTGTTTTAACCCAATTTTGGGTCAAATATGGACAAACCCAATTGTTGGATTAAAAATGCAATTCAGAAATTTAACCCAACTGCTGGGTTTGTCAATATTTGACCCAAAATTGGGTTAAAACAACATTTTTTAGAGTGCATGAAGCCCCTCCTTCTGAAAAGCACACTGTGCTCTGATTGGTCGGCTTGAGCAGTGTGTTGTGATTGGTCGAGTGCTTCGAATGTGTTTGAGAAATGTCCCTCCCCTTACCATAACCACTGAGTTTCAACACTACTAACTAACTCAATCAGGCCCCGCCCTTTTTATTCTGCATATTAATTATTTAAATGAGGAATATTGTGATGTGTTCGTTCCCGAGCGTTTCAGGAGTTCGGAAACACTGGAAAACAGAATAAGGAACTTTCCAGAGTTTTTTGCTCAAAAACAGCAACATTACACACTAAAGAAAGATGAACATGGAAAAAAGCATATTAGGTCATATTGAACCCGTAGCATATCACGTTAAAGGCAATGAATAGAAATGTAAACGCTAATGGTACCAATCTAATTTAAGTTCTTCCTTTAATAGTCCTGACATTTGATGCAAGATTTGATTATTTTGATTCAATTTAAAAGATACTAATCAGAGATCAAATTCAAATGACTTGAATTTCAAATTTTCTAAAATTTTTAAAAAATTTAAAAGAAGATTAGATTCATAATATTCAAAGATTTTTTATTTAAAAAAAAAGAAGATAACTGAAAAAGGATCAAATTAATGACTCGAAAAAATAAAGATCCATATGCTCAGATTTATCAGAATAATGAACATTATCCAACAGCTCTGATGGAGCGTTTCATGGATTGTAATGGGATCCGGAAAGAGCCGTGTTCTGTTTAAAATATGATATTTCCTTGGTCAACTGAACATATACAAAGTCAAAATGTTCTCGCCTTTTGGTTACACTTCATATTATTTGAAGATGTGAGACGTTTAACTTTCTTTGTATCTGAGAGAAATTAAATTCAAGTCTCTGGTGTAATATAAACTGTAGCTCATAACCCTTAAAGAAGAATATGCTCAAATGCCATTTGTATTCCCTTAAAAGGGCTTTAGAATCATAAGTGCACAATGATATCATTATATCAGCACGCTGTTGATGCGAGAAGAAAAGCACGAGCAAAGTGCCTCCTCAATCTCTCCGTAAGGAAACGCCTTCAGGATAAATCTGAAACGGGGAGTCCTGCTTATAAAAACCCATAAAGGACAATAATATACTGTGCTGCATGTACTGGGAGAAGATAAATGGCTTTGAGCAACTGCACAGAAATCCTGTCGGGTACATGTGTTCCATTTTAAGCCTGGCACATTTGATTTCTCATTCCGCGCTGAACCACATAGCCAGGTAAACCGACCCATGGAGAGTCTTGCTGAACAAATCCTGAGACTTTCATAGCGCATCTGGGAATGAAAATATATGACCAATGGTTTTAGGGAAGAGGCAGAAGATTAACCTTGAAGGGTGTGGTAGCAGAGATGAACTGGATACAACGCGACGCGAGCTTAGAGCTGCTCGTGACGCGCGCGTTTGGCACGACAAAAAGAACATCCCTGTCAGCAGAAGGATCTAATCCGCAGTTTTTATGACAGTATGCCCAATCCAATCTGGCACGAGCCTCCAGAGATCAAACCCACACACACACACACACACGACGAGTGAGCAGCTTGCGAGTGTAGGCTTGGATGTATAATCAGATCACTGAAGGTGCAGCACCTCCTTCTGTCTCCTTCTCTTTCGTTTCAAATGTCAAGAGAAGGCTGAGAAGGTGCAAGAAGTGACATAAGTAGTTAACAAGAAGCAAAAGCTAACAGGAAGATTAGACGAACTTCTGGGGTCTTAAGTGTGACTTCTGGTACACTGTAAAACAAGGTTTTTCTTACTTGGTAATAAAACAAAGATGAGTATGTTTTATTATTGTATACCCAGAACTATAACTTTAATGATATCTCTACGAAAACTATTTTAGTGTCAACATCATCCTGATATTGATTGGCTGTCAAAGTGTTTATCATTCATCGGGCTGAAAAAAAGAAACATTCTGAAAGTGATTCCAACATATTGATTCCTCTATATTGTTACCGTTATAGTTTTTTTTTTTAATCTTATATTTTTATCGTTATAGTTATCATCATTGGTGTGAACAGGCCTCAACATTTTACAAAGAGGTTTCATTAGTTAACATGAACTAACAATAAACACAACTTCTACAGGATTTATTGGTAATTTCAACATTTATTAATACATTTTTTAAATCTTTTTATATATATATACATTTTAAAGTTATATAATATGTGTTAATGCACTTATTGTAAAGCCAAATAAGTTGGTAAAACTCAATTTAATTTTTTGGTGAAACTCAATCAGAAAAATTTATATTCTGCCTTTAGACTTTTCTTGTATTTGGGCTTCAAAATTCATAAATGTTGTGTTCATTTGTGAGGAATATCTTGATGAACAAAACATGTCAGAATCACAAAACTTATTTCCTGCAATGATCCATAGGGAAGCTTGTTTCTGCAACGAATGAAAAATAAAAAAGGTAATTGCGACTTTTCATCTCACAATTCTGACTTTTTTCTCACAATTGCGAGTTTACATTTCACAATTCTGACTTTATAACACGTCATTTGCGACTTTATATCTCACAATTCCGACTTTATATCTCGCAATTGTGACTTTAGGCTATATCACGCGATTCTGACTTTATATCTTGCAATCCTATTTTATTCCTCGCAATTCTAGATATAAAGTCAGAATTGTGATATAGCCTAAAGTCGCAATTGCATGTTATAAAGTCGGAATTGCGAGATATAAATTAAGAATTGTGAGAAATAAAGTTGCGATTGTCGTGTTATAAAGTCAGAAATGCATAATATAAAGTCATCAAAGTTTCCCTTAGAATTGGCCTGATAAATAGCAATTGCGACTTTATATCTCACAATTCTGAGAAAAGATGTCAGAATTTTGAGATATAAACTCGCAATTATGTGTTATAAAGTCAGAATTGCTGAGATGTAAACTTTTGTAAAGAATTGTGAGATAAAAAGTCGCAATTCTGTCTTTTTTCTCAGAATTGGACCTTATATCACGCAATTCCTGACTTTCATTCTCGCAATTCTGACTTTAATATCTGGCAATTTCGACTTTATATCACACAATTCTGACTGTATATCACGCAATTCTGACTTCATATCTCGCATTTGTAAGATAAAAAGTCATAATTATTTATTTATTTACTTTTTATTCAGTGGCAGAAACAAGATTTCAAAGATCCAAAAGCCAATGGAAACGCCTAACTTATGGTGTGGCCTATACACATTTTATTTCATTAATCACTGCTGTTCATTCTTCACAAAAGATACAGAAAACTGCTGGAAAGACACAAACTAGTGCACTGCTCTACTAATCCAAATAAAGCTCAATCTCTCTAAAGATCTACATTAGCACTCATGCCAGCATCACATGCCCTTTCTTTCGGACACTAGGCATGTCCAGCCGGCATCACTTAACACCGATGCACTGCCAGTGAACTAACACGGCCAGAGTCAACACGCCATCTGTCAACTCGGAAAAGTGGGAAAGAGGAAATGTGAATCCAGCATCCTCTGCACAAAACTAACTCAGTTTAACATACTAATACTTTACATACAAATGGGAAAGCCCAAATTAACATACTTTTACAAATGTGTACTTATCTTAAAAAATATTCATGATAGAGAGGTGCGGTCTTTTTTGGTGTTTCTCAGATTCAACAGATTACACATGTCTGTCAAGCTTTTTTTGTTCAAAAACTGTTCACTATTGCTGTATGATGTGTGATTTTCAGGAATAAATGAAAAAATCGATTTTCCGTTTTGGAAATTTTCTAGTATTTTGTTCATTTTTCACTCATACTTCCTTTAAAAACACATTACATGCATGCTTATGTTAGCTTAGGGTCTTCTGAATCCATAGATACCAAACACATAGTGTCTCTGGAGTCATCTTCATTACATATGGTTCATAAGCCCAAATGTAAAAATGGAGAAAACGGACCAAAAGGGCTTAGTCCCTAGAGGGTTAAAGCAACATGTTACTGTCTGACCCAAACATGATGAGAAAGTATACATTATATTATATCAGAAAAAGAGCTGGAGTTTGTTGGACTGTTAGTTGACCTCATTCATTCGAGTAAATATTAAACTCCCACGGCCCTACATAGGAAAATGAATGGATGGATGGAAATATTTTAAACTAACATGACAACTCATCTTTCACAAACTACCAAACTAATGTGAACTTTTCAAACCAACTTTGCTTATGCCCAAGGCAACAGAAACAACCCACACAACAACATCTCTCACGCTTCTGCATGATCACACTTCTGAAACACCTGTGTTTAATTCAGCACAGTGTGTTTACACACTCAACAGGACCTTTCATTCAAAACAGAGAAACAATCTCTTTACAATCGCTTCTGCATGTCAGATGCTTTTCTTACTGCAACTCATTTGTGTCTAATTTGCATTTCTCAAAAGGCATTTTATAAGAAACATCACAGAGATGATGATACTTAAATTAAACATGCTTAAAATATCCATTAAGATCTCCCGAGCAAAAGAATTATCATATGGAGCTGAACATTCATATCTTTACTGAAAAAAACGGCTTAAAACAATACATGTATTTATACGCTTACACAACATTACAATTTGCACGTATTGCACACACATGTCTGTGCCATTAAACCATTAAATATAAAGCTAAAGGCAAAATATTAATAAATACTAAAATTCATAACCATGACATGTCTTGAATATGAAGTAGTAACTGTCATTAAGTGTCTTTTGCTCAATAATGACATTTTTAATGCAACTATGACATTGTTTAAGATTGACATAAACCAATACATCATAACCTGTCATTGTCTTTGTCATTGAACGCAATGCTTTCTGTTCATATTTCAAAAACTTGCATTGTTTAAAAGCATTAGCATTTATATTACAGGCCTCGAAACCTATTGCAAATATGTCTCTTTCTTCTCGATCTCCTATACTACAGTTCCAGGATCACACAAGCAGGTTCGCCCTACAATTACCAATTCTCTGTAATTGAACGGTGTTTGAGCAGAAGAGCCAGAAAGAGCTAGTGACAGTTTAACCCCTCAGTCGAGACACTGGCTCCAAAACAATCATCTCTGCTGCGGTTACACACACACACACACACACGTGAGCGAGGTAATACAGACAAGAGCTCAGTCGCTGTATTTGTCATGCTCGACTGCGGCAGATCTCGCTCTACTGGCGCTTTCTTGTGTTTAGATGCGCCGACAGATACTAACACTTCCTCAACAACTTCCAAGGGCACAGATGTGACGTGGTTTCCCGATAGCTGGACGTGTCCATAAAGATTATATGACACTGGTCCTAATCATGAGTTTGTGCCAATATTAAGGGTCATGAAATTCGGGTGGCAGATTGAGTGCTTTTACAAGAACGTCAGATTGAAGTGTGTACGCATAACAGTTTGTTCTTTCATTCAAATGATTCAAAATGAGGGAGTGCATTAGCACAAGACATTTACATATAATCCTTTTAAAATGCATCTAAATCATGATTTCATCTCTAGTGAGGATGAAAAACATGACCCACAAGTGTACCTATTAAAAAGTGACTTAATGAAACACAAGGCCAGAGATGCTTATCCCGACTCGGCATAATGCACGCGCACTTTCGGTTAAGACACATTTGTCGACACACTATCTTCACATACAATAGGCTTTAATGAGACATTATTGAGAACAATTTTGATGGAAGTAACAATGCTCTTTTCAGCCAACAAATGGCCAATGCGCAATCACAAACAACCACTTTTGATGTTCCCTGCTGTAATATGGTGTGAGGCAACCAATCATGCCCATAGAAAACTTTCAAAAGGAAAAAGTGTTCAAACTGTTCACATTTCCTTGGTAATGTTTTGTTGGAAGGAAACTTGTATGTAAAATCCAAAATGAAAAGAATATTTAGTGCTAATGTCGAGTTGTTCGTGTAAATACCACACACACACACACACACACACACACACACACACACACACACACACACACACACAATGTCCTCAGATGTAAAAGAAAAGTTGATAGTTCCTATGGTGTTTCTTCTGGGTAATGTTTTAGACTTTAGATTCATATTCCTGGTACATATTCATAAGTATTTTCTGTGGAATTCTTGTATTTAACCCGTAATATTTGTTTAATGCTCACTAAGAGCTAAATGCAAATAAAAATGCCTTTGGCGAGTAATTAAAATGGAAGTGGTAACATTTAAACAGCACCATAGGAACAATAGTTTGACCCTCATTAACACCAGCTAATTGAATCAAAGAGATACAAACAATCAGAGCAGTTCAGCGACTGCCAGCGACACGCTTTCATTTCATGAGAAACATTCAAATAAAATCAAAATAAAATACAATTAAATGAACTATAATTAAAAAAATAAAATGTTATAAATAAAATTTAATGAAATGAAATTAAATAGAATTAAATAAAATTAACAAAATAAAATATTCAAAATAAAAATAAAATTATAAAATGTTATAAAATAAAATTAAAATTAACAATAATTAAAATAAATATTATAAATACATAAAATAAAATTAAACAGAATATAATAGATTAAATCAAATGAATAAAATAAAATAATAATAATTACCAATAATTAAATAAATAATAACATTATAAAATAAATACAATTAAATTAAATTAAACAGAATAAATAGAATTAAATAAAATGATATAAAATGAATAAAATAAAAAATAAAATAAATATTATAAATAAAATAAAATAAAACAAAATGTATTAAAATTAAATTAACTATATTAATATAAAATAAATAATAAAATAATCAAATGAATAATGAAATAAAATATGAAATAAAATAAAATATTATAAATAAAATAAAATAGAATACACTGTCATGCCTTTTTGTAATGCCCTGAACATAACATGAACTAAAGAATACTTGATTATTTATTGATCTAGTTAGTTAATTTCAACATTTAATAATACATCATGCATCTTTTAACGTAAGTTATTTCACCTTAAACATGGCCAAACAAAACATGAATGAATTTTCATTAACAAAGATTAATAAAATGTTAATGTTATGCAATAACTAATGCGATAATATTGTAAATAATAAATAAATATTTATTTCTCACATCTCCAAGATATGTATGTGAATTGTGAAGAGATTTTAAATGTTCTCACTGCAGTTTTGCGACAGGTTCGTTGCTTCACTTTATATCTGTGCACTTTCAAAGACTCTTTCAGAGGAGGAAGGACACACGGCTGGCTGGATTTCCGAATGAAAAGTAAAAGAGAAAGCCGGTCCCAGTGAGGCTGGTCCAGTGTCAGTTATTGTACACTCATCTTAACAGTGAGCTAGGACAGGCGGAAAAGTCACCCCTGGTGTCCTCGCCGAACCTGCTATCTGAAGGTGAAGGTGAAGGGCTGTGTTTTATCTTTTATCAGCACTACCCATCAGCTCATTGTGACTGCTTCAGACAGCTGCGGACGATTGCTTTTTTGATGAGCCCCGACATACGGCCGCTGACTAAAGGGAAATATCAGAGCCTCTGCGCCGGGGATCTGTCTCCTGATCTCCGGCGGTCCCCTTCACTCCCAGGCCAGCTCTTCAGGCTCAGACCGGAGTGTCAGTACGGTGTTAGGTTTGCAGCCCCGGGCCACCCGCCGCTCTCCGATGAAAGGTGCCGCACTTGACAGAGTCTGCACTTTAGCATACGTCTCAAATGTCAGGGGTCAACAGGGACACAGCAGTGCCAGGAGCGCACCGACATCATGTCACAACACGGCCTCTGACAGGTCTGATGCTCAATTACCGGCTAATGCACACAGCCGTACTATAAGACACGGGGTAGTTATAGGAAGCTAAATCAAATTATATAATAAAATAATAATGATACAAAAGAAATAAACAAACAAAAAAATGCAGATTTTTTAAACCCAATTTTGGGTCAAATATGGAAAAACCCCAATTTATAAATTTGACCCAACAACTGGGTTTGTCCATATTTGACCCAAAATTGGGTTAACATAACCCAGCTTTTTTATAGTGTAAAAATAAAGATAAAATAATAATAATAAAAATAATACAAAATCTGATTTTTTTTAATTTAAAAAAAAATGAACTTTTTTAAAATGAATAAAAAAATATAGACATGTTTGAAAAAAAAACTAATGAATACAAGTACTAAAAATATAACTAAAATTACATTGAAAAAAGGAAAATGTAACTAAATAATAGAACTAAAAATATTGTAATATATATATCTCTATCTCTCTCTCTCTCTCGATAGATAGATAGATAGATAGATAGATAGATAGATAGATAGATAGATAGATAGATAGATAGATAGATAGATAGATAGATAGATAGATAGATGAGATAGATTTACATTAGATTACATTTTACCCAAAATTGGGTTAAAACCACCCAACATAAGTATCATGGGATAATAAAATGTATGTTTCAAAACACACTTTTTATTTCAAAACTCAAACTGAAATACAACATTAAAAAAAAAACAATTAGAAAAATATAAATAAAAATAGTCGGCTACGTCAATGAAACTAAAATAACACTGTGAACGAGAAGTCCTTGTGCAACTAAAGCATAAAGCGCTCTATATAACAAAGAGATGAAATATTGCTCTTTTCGCAGAATGTGGCATCCTCGTAACCAACGTGGCGAGCTCGGCTCTCTAAAAAAGGGTACGTGCACTTGAAAACCAGTGGCGTTCCCATGGGAGAGCATCAATGAGACCTTAACAGACGTCTGTTCAGCAGACAGACAGACTACTGATCCTATTGAACTAGGCAACTCTATCCTCCCGACTGTAAGAAGAGTTTCTTTTTTAACGAAAGCCTGACAGAAGTATACGGAAAACTTGCAGAGTTCGCTTTAAGGTCAAGTTCTCTTTATTTTTAAAATCAGCTATGTACCATAGCAACTCTTTCTAGACCAAATATAAATGGTGCTTACATATTTATTTTGAACAAGAGGACATTAGGATCAAGATGCATGCCTGTAAAAACAAACAAAAAATAGGCTACCTTTGAATTTAAAACCTCAATATGCTGGTTGAAAAATATGTTTCTATATCTTTACCTTCGTTCTGACCACTACGATACTAAAAGCCAGAATGCAAGTACACAAATATAGACGCCAATGCTTAAACAACTCATTGGAAGCATACTTTGTACATACTTAAGTAAAAAAAAATCAGACATTTCTGTCATACAGTGAGCTAAAACTGAATTATTATTTTTTTTTCCTCATTATTCATCCTTTTAGTAACTATATACAGTTGTGGTTCACACACTGAAACTCAAAATACTCTAATGCTGTTTTGAAGCAATTTGAATAATGTTATCCTCATATCTCTGGAGAAAAAAATTAAATAAATCTGTTCAGCGTTGCCAAGACAGAGGGACGGCATGAAACATGCATTCTCCAAATGGTTCTCATAATCTAACACAGCGGATTTCAGTGCTTAATTCAGAGAAAACATACTAGCGATGAAGCCTCGGATTGCAATTAATCCCAAATGTGTAATCGGAGCAGTTCATTCCTGAGCACAGATGCTCCAACTACTATATTACATTAGGAACACCATACTATTACTGAGTTTTTACTCCCTTTCACCTTCTGAACTGCCTTAATTCTACGTGGCATTGATTCAACAAGGTGCTGAAAGCATTCTTAAGAAATATTGGCCCATATTGATGCAGTTGATGGAGATTTGTGGGATGCACATCCAGGGCACGAAGCTCCCGTTCCACCACATCCCAAAGATGCTCTATTGGGTTGAGATCTGGTGACTGTGGGGCCATTTTAGTACAGTGAACTCATTGACATGTTCAAGAAACCATCAGAGGATGGGGACATGGTGGCCATAAAGGGATGGACAAGGTCAAAAACAATGCTCAGGTAGGCAGTGGCATTTAAACGATGCCCAATTGGCACTAAAGGGGCCTAAAGTGTGCCAAGAAAACATCCCCCACACCATTACACCACTACCACCAGCCTGCACAGTGGTAACAAGGCATGATGGATCCATGTTCTCATTCTGTTTACCCCAAATTCTGACTCTACCATCTGAATGTCTCAACAGAAATCGAGACTCATCAGACCAGGCAACATTTTTACCAGTCTTCAACTGTCCAATTTTGGTGAACTCTTGCAAATTGTCGCCTCTTTTTCCTATTTGTAGTGGAGATGAGTGGTACCCGGTGGGCAGATTGTGTAATACTCAGACACCAACAACCATGCCACGCTCAAAATTGATTAAATCACCTTTCTTTCCCATTCTGATATTCAGTTTGGAGTTCAGGAGATTGTATTGACCAGGACCACACCCTTAAATGCATTGAAGCAACTGCCATGTGATTGGTTGATTAGATAATTGCATTAATGAGAAATTGAACAGGTGCTTCTAATAATCCTTTAGGTAAATGTATAAAAAAATAAAGATTATTATATTATATTATGTATAAAAATTACACATAAATACATTTTCATAATTATTACTCTAATCTGTTAATGATCTAATTATCTAAAAATCCAATTATAAAACTAAAAATGTATTTAATCAAACGTTTATAGCAGGAACATCAAGTTCTTTAAATGAATAGCAAAGCACAATTATTTTGTTTTTCACAGCAACAAAATGTCGAAGTGACGAGAGCATCAGGCTGGGTATACGAGTGTGCTTGTGCATGTTAACAGCACGCAATCCTCAGGTGTCCTTCATCAGGTCCGTGACATCACTGCCCCACACAGGTCCATGAAAACAGCTCAGTCCATTAGCACAACACACACTGCATCACAACACAGCCATTAGTGCGGTCTATCTGATGCACAGCCCAGAGAGACTCCTGCCATCGCTTATACACACATCACAAACCCCACAGCTCACGGTTTGCTGCAAACACCATTTCATTTACTTAAGAAGCTTTTTTGGATTTAGAGTATGTTCTTTGGAGCTAAAAATAATAATAAATAAAGATTAGATGTATTAATGGTTTTACTGCTGAAAAGTGGAGCTTTTCTGGAATCTTTCTGAAGCATCAGATGGATTTCAAAATTACTACAGAACAAGAAAAATGTGCACCAATGGGCATTTTCCATGAAAATAATACAAAATACGGCTTCCTCTTTCTGTTTATCTAAAACCACAATTTGTGACAGATCTAAATATAAATATATAAAAAAACCCTGCTTTTGCAATTCAATAATTAATCCATATCAATTAAGATTAAAATCAATAAACAAGATTTGAGTGAGTGGTGCCATAAAGATAGAGTTGCTATGTGGTTGCTAGGGTGTTCAGTTTAATCACTCTGAAAATATCAGCATCTGTCCTCATCAAACTGCACAGTTTGAGATATTTGAGTAAAATAAGTTTAAATTTGAGGGTTTTATAAGGAAAAAAATCAATGGTATCAATTATTTTGCATACACTCTAAAACATGTTGGGTTGTTTTAACCCAACTTTGGGTCAAATATGGACTAACCCAGCAGTTGGGTTAAATTTTTACATTAAATTTTTAACCCAACATTTGAGTTTGTCCATATTTGACCCAAAATTGGGTTAAACAACCCAGCATTTTTTAGAGTGTACACTCTAAACAATGCTGGGTTGTTTTAACCCAAATTTGGGTAAAATATGGACAAACCCAAATGTTGGGTTAAAAATTTTAAACCAACTTCACCTTTCACTCTCAACTGTTATTTTTTTAATTATATTTTTTTAACCCAATATTTAGGTTTGTAGGTCAACCCAAATTTGGGTTGAAACAACGAGTGATAGGCCTATACACTCCTCGTACACTCATAAAACTCTATTAAATTACACTCTAAAAAAATGCTGGGTTGTTATAACCCAATTTTGGGTCAAATATGGACAAACCCAGCCATTGGGTTACATTTTTAAATTACAATTTTAACCCAATGTTTGGGTTTGTCCATATTTGACCCAAAGTTGGGTTAAAACAACGCAGCATTTTTTTAGAGTGTAGAGGATCAGTGCAATTTTCTTGCAACTTAACTTCAGCTATAATACATTTTGTTAAAACTATTTGGAGAGTGCAAAAGAGTAATTACAGAATATTTGTTTCAAGTATGTCACGTCTGCGGTTCCAGTAAGAGGCATTGAAGCGTTCCTCAATAACACTTCTCCTAATGACAATTATACTTCATTACAAAACACAATATGTGAGGCTCTTTCTACTGATTCTTGATTGGCCAGAGCCGCCATTACACACAATACAGTCTGATTGGGTAAGAATAGTCCAGCTCATGCTTTCAATCACACTCATGTGAACTCGGTCAAAGTGACAAAAGCACAGATTCAAACTCTACTGAGTTCTACTAACCAGTTTTAAAGTAGCTGATAGTTTAAAAAAAATGGACCACTTTCACTAACAATTCACAATTTGGCACACTCTAAAATATGCTTGGTTGTTTCAACCCAACTTTGGGTCAAATATGGAAAAACTCAGCCACTGGGTTACATTTTAACCCAATTTTTGGGTTTGTCCATATTTGACCCAAAATTGGGTTAAAGAAACCCAGCATTTTTAGAGTGTATTGCCCAACCCTCAACTATGAGGTACACCAGATGTGACAAACTCTCAGACATCACAGAGGGCAGAATAATCCATAAAACAACAGACACTTTCCCATTACCTTTGGCATCACAGATGACACAAACACAAAAGCAGCTTAACTATTATCTAAACAAAAGCACTCGGAGTAGACCAGGCTCGGCCGTCTCACATTCTCTGGGCTTTTCAAATCTGTCAATAATTCTTATAATCATCCAGTAAGCCATTAAACAGCCTCAGCATCCAGCGGAAAATGTGATTGAGACGAGCTATCAAAGAGGGATCTGGAGTAGGGATGTGCACGACATATTCGAATTTTCGAATATTCGATATGTAATTATTATTCGAAAATAAAATACTATTCGAATTTTGAATACGTTGCTTTGCTGGCCGTAAATGCAGTGAGTCCATGATTAATCCTAAAGAACTAACTCGCAGTTACAATTAAATGCTCTGGATGGCGCTGTGGAGTGTGTTAACAAGTTGTCTGTATTTGATCACATAATGGTGTCGTCTGCCTTGCGAAGTTGGGAATAAACATTACTTGAAAAGGATCTTACTAAACGGAATGACTTTTGATCAAATTAACTAATTAATCTGAGTTATGATATCATCACCATGAGAAATCACATGAAATCCAAACAGTCGAGTGAGGAAAGACAGCTGTCCATCATTGCATCACAACTGCAGGTAAGCGCAGCTGGACCCCGCGTGATCAAAGATGTTAACTTATCTAATAGCAAAATGATTTTGAGACACACTTATTTTAAGTTTCGTTGGAGAGACCGGTTTAAAACCAGAAAATGCAAAGTGCTCTGAAACGTCTGTCAGCGCGGCATCTTCTCACTCAAGCATATAAAGTGCTGGCGTCCGGCGACGCCCCTGAATGTAACGGTAGATATTATTGTTTCTCAACATAAACGTAAAACAATATAAACACGATAATCAGTCATTTGCTGACTCGTGTGTATAGGTGTACGTTCTGTAGCCTATCGATATCTGACGCAATCTGCTTTATTAGGGGTTTTTTTCCGCTCGCGCTGCTTGAGCATGCTTTTAATAATGCTTTTTTATATATATATTTTGTTTACTCATAGGCCTACTGTTTAATGTTTTCAACTAAAAGAAAACTTTAATTACTATTGTAAGCTTGTTGTGTATTGCCTAATTGTAAGCTTGTCCAAAAATGGTGACAAAAACGTAAAAAAAAACTTAAAGTAACGTCTTTTTCGTTAAACATAATTTAATATAAATGAATATTTGAATATTCAACTTTCATGAGCCGATATTTGGAATGCAAATATTTTAGAAAAATGCCCATCCCTAATCTGGAGACGGCCACACGCTTTTATCTTCCCTTCCAGAAAGTGTCCATCGCTCCGCAGGGCATCTCGGCTCACGGCTGAAGTCATAACCTGTGCGGCGTGAGCCGTCACATCAAAGCACACACACGGCTGCTGTGTTGTACAATGCATTAGCACAGATGGAGACATGATACATAGTGGCCTTTAGAAAAATACATACAAATAAATGGCTTTTAAATAAGCACAGGCTTATGGTTTGACGTTTTGCGTGACCCAAAAATCTCAGAATTTAGAACTAACTAACTAACTAACTAACTAACAAACTAACAAACTAACAAACAAACTAACCAACCAACCAACCAACCACTAAAACATGCTGGGTTGTCAAATATGGACAAAACGCTGGGTTAAAAAGTTATTTTAAAATTGTACCCCATTGTACCCTACTAACTGACTAATATATATATATATATACGTATATATATACATATATATATATATATATATATATACACATATATATATATACGTATATATATACATATATATATATATACACATATATATATATATGTGTATACGTATATATATATACACATATATATATATATATATATATATTTTTTTTTTTTAAATATTTTATCAAATTATTTATCAATTACTTACATAAATTACATTAATATAATACAATGTAATGGCAAGTATTGTATATAATAATTTTGTATAAATGTGTATATATATAGGCATATATATATATATATATATATAATATTAGAAATACTACTTTAAATATAATATAATATAATATGATTAATAAAATATAATATAACAGCTAAACATAACTCTGTGGTTCACTGGGGTTTTCTCAGGTCTATTTCATGGACAGGCGCTGGAGGCCACTGACCCCGTCTAGACGTCCAGTGAAAGCTGAGTAAGACCAGGAAGATGTGTGTAAAAATAGATGCCTTACCTTGGCCACTCTGTTGGCCACTTCCCGGCCCACCATGAGTCCTTGAACGAACGATCGAGCCGCGATAAAGGCCTTGGTGACCTGGGCCTTGAGCTTGCGTGGAACGTCTCCAAAGGGTTTCAACTGGTCTGTGTATTTGCTGATACACTCCAGATAGTCGTCCGTGAAGGTGTACTGAGAGTTCAGCAGCTGAAACATGCGTTCCAGAAGTCTCGACCAGAAGTCGTTCAGAACCTCCTCGAGGGTTCACGTCTTCCCGGTGTAGTAGCGCTTAGCTCGGAGAACAGGTCCTCGAACATCTCAGAGTTGTGTGTGTACAGTTTGCCGTATGTGCGCACAAACATGTCGTTCAGAGACTTTTCCGAGTTTTCCAGCAACTCCAGAAAGAATTCTGAAACAGAGAGAAAAATACATCAAACAATATAATTTAGATGTTGTGGTACAAATATATTTATATAACTCACATTTTATAAAAGTTCTCATCATTAAATATTTAAGTTGAATAAACTCTAAAAAATGCTGGGTTGTTTTAACCCAATTTTGGGTAAAATATGGACTAAACCCAGCCATTGGGTTACATTTTAAATTACAATTACATCATTTTTTAGAGTGTATCATTATTATATTGTTCATTTAATATTTTACCACATTTTATATGTACAAAAAAATTGTATTCTGAACATCCTTGCACAATCCATGTTTCAAATACAAAACAAAAAGTATTTATGATGAAAGAATGTCACAGTTCTGTTTTTTTTGGACCTGTTTTCATCTTATTCCGTTTTCATGAACTTTTTAGTTTGTTTTTTATAGTCACATGTTCCCCTTTGTTTGTTTTCCACCATCATAAGTTTCTATGGACACTGATTATCATCACACTGTGTTGTTCATGTCCTTGTTTGTATCCGTATAAACATATTTATTAATAACAAGAAGTATAATGATATACACTCTAAACAATGCTGGGTTGTTTGAACCCAAATTTGGGTCAAATATGGACAAACCCAAATGCTGGGTTTAAATTCTAACTCAAACTTTAACCCAACTTTAATTTTTTTAATTTTTAAATTGCATTTTTAACCCAACATTTGGGTTTGTCCATATTTGACCCATGTTTGGGTTGAAACAACCCAGCATTTTTAAGTGTATAGTTTGTATCGCTGATCCAAAGAAGATGAAGATGATTAGGAAATAAAACAGCATTTATTAAAGATCTCAGAATAGGCAGGCAAATGACCCAAACAACACAAAACAATACCCGAACACTGAACACACACTAACATGCTGGGTTGTTTGTAACTCCAACAACTGGGTAAAGTATGGACAAACCCAAATGTTGGGTTAAAAATGTAATTTAAAATTTTTACCCAACTTAAAACTTTCACTTTCAGCTGGAAATGATTTTCCTGAATGGATTTTTTTTTACATTCCATGTATAACCCAACATTTTGGGTTTGTCCATATTAGACCCAAATTTGGGTTCAAACAACCCAGAATACACCCAGAGTGTATTCATCTACAATAGCTCAGTAATTTCAGCTTCAGAATCATGAATATTGTTATTCTGGAGTCACCGTTGTCCTTGGGTTACAAGCACCAAGTCCAAACCTATTACAATGTAATATCAAAGTTAGCATTTTAATCAACAGTACCGCAATAATATCGTATCGTCTAATACAATGTATGAATTGTGACATGAGGGTATCGTCACACTCCTCACGACAATTCTGACTCGTTCCTGGAGAAACATCTGGTCTTCGCTCTAAACCCTGACTGAAAGAGCGCTGGTGTGTTTGTGCTAGACAGCGCTGTGAGGGCTGAAGGGTGAAGATTGTGTATTTGCATGATTTACTCCATTGTAATTATCTGAAGGGTAAAGCGGCTTTTCCGGCACTGAGTAATGAATATGTTGTTTTACATCATCAGCAGCCTCCATCAGCGTGATGAGAAGGTAATTACTATTATTTTGTGGGGTGTTTTTTCAAAAGGGCCAATGTAGGCAGCGTCTAGATCAATCTACTTAATGAAACATTTGATTATATAAACAGATGACCCGAGGATACAACTAATTAGCCTTTACAAATGGCAGAGTTTTCAATTTGAAGCTAAAAAAGAAAGAATTACCTGGAAACTATTGCTGAGATGTGTCATTTAAAGAGACGGTTCACTTAAAAATTAATACAAGGTGTTTTTTTGTCTTGTTTCTTTAACTTAAAGTGCATAGTTCACTTTGAAATAAATTTTTGGTATGTTTTAGCTTACCTCAAGGGCATCCAAGATGTAGGTGCTCTTTGTTTCCAGAAGTTTTTTACAGTCAAACCGTTCTTGTCTGTCAGTCATATAATGGAGGTCTATGGTCACCACCTCAAAAAGCACGCACAGAGAAGTCCAAATTAAACATGATTTAATGACTCGTAAATGTAAGTACACATTGATGGCCTGAGACACGAAACAGAGCGGTTTGTGTGAGAAAACGAACAGTTCTTATATCGTTTTTACCTTTTTTGTTTCATCACATGGACGTGGCTGTGATTACAAGAGGTAAAAACGATATAAATACTGTTTGTTTTCTCACACAAACCGCTCGTTTTGTGCCTTAGGCCATCAATGTGTACTTACATTTATGAGTCATTAAATCATGTTATTCTGGACTTTCTCTGTGCATGCTCTTTGAGGTGGTGACCATAGACCTCCATTATATGACTGATAGACAAGAACGGTTTGACCTAAAAACTTCTGTGGAAACAAAGCACCTACATCTTGGATGCCCTTGAGGTAAGCTGAAACATACCAAAAATTAATTTCAAAGTGAACTATCCCTTTAAGAAAGAAGCATAAAAGATTACTTTTGTTCAGCAAGGATGCATTACACGATTTTCAGAGAGAAAGCAAGTCAGTCAGGTTTTGTAGACAGCTTTGTTATTAAACTATTCCTTTAATGTATTTCGAGATTTTCTTGGAAGAAAGAAGACAAGTCACATTAAAATCATTCTCAGAATCCAAATGTCCACCGTTTGAGGACAAACAATCAGCAAGAGTGTGTTAAAAATAATCAGCACCCGTGGGTCACGAAGGCTTGAACTGCAGTGTTGAAAGACGAGCCGGCCGGTGTCCGTCTGAGCAGACGCTAGCGGCGGTGACTTCCATAAATCTCTGCCCGCGGCTGATAAGTTTAAAGCGAGACATTAATTTGAGGACCATATGGTGGACTGGCAGTATTTCAGAAGCTGCTGTCTGCATCACATAATTTGATATCCACTCCATTTGAGAGCAAGGTGAGAAGTGGACTCGGGAGATTCCGCTGGCGGAACAACCTCTCAAGCCCGCTTTTTGTTTTGTAATTTGAAACATGGACTGAGAAGAATTTTTTATCTTTAAACTAAAAAAAATGTTAAATCCTTTATTAATAATTAATTTATCAATAATAATAGTAATTAGATAAATGTTTAAATAAGTCAATTAATAAACACTCTAAAAAATGCTGGGTTGTTTTAACCCAATTTTGGGTCAAATATGGACAAACCCAGCCATTGGGTTACATTTTTGAATTACATTTTTAACCCAACGTTTGGGTTTGTCCATATTTGTATATATGGTATAATATAGTATAATATGCTGATTTGCTGCTCAGGAAATATTTCATAAATATATGTTGAAAACACTAAATACTTTTGTGGAAAATACATTTTTTCCAAGATACAAAAGAAAACATTTGTGACATTATGAATGCACTCTAAAAATGCTGGGTTGTTTTAACCCAACTTTGGGTCAAATATGGACAACCAACCCCAAACTTAAAAATGTAATTAAAAAAATGTAAACCAGTGGGTTTGTCTATGTTTGACCCAAAATTGGGTTAAAACAACCCAGCATTTTTAGAGTGTAATATGCTGATTTGCTGCTCAGGAAATATTTCATAAATATGTTGAAAACACTAAATACTAATACTTAAAACACTAAATACTTAAAAAATTTATAACATTTTTAACCCAATGGCTGGATTTGTCCATGTTTGACCCAAAATTGGGTTAAAACAACTCAGCATTTTTACAGCGTAATATGCTGATTTGCTACTCAGGAAATATTTAATAAATATATGTTGAAAACACTAAATACTTTTGGGGAAAAACACTTTTTTTTTTCCAAGATACCCAAAATAAAACGTTTGTGACATTATGAATGCACTCTAAAAAATGCTGGGTTGTTTTAACCCAATTTCGGGTCAAAAATGGACAAACCCCATTGGGTTACATTTTTTTTATTAAATTTTTAACCAATGGCTGGGTTTGTCCATACTTGACCCAAAATTGGGTTAAAACAGACCCAGCATTTTTACAGAGTAATATGCTGATATGCTGCTCAGGAAATATTTCAGAAATATATGTTGAAAACACTAAACACTTTTGTGGAAAATACATTTTTCCAAGATACAAAAGAAAACATTTGTGACATTATGAATGCACTCTAAAAATGCTGGGTTGTTTTAACCCAACTTTGGGTCAAATATGGACAACCAACCCAAACTTAAAAATGTAATTAAAAAATGTAAACCAGTGGGTTTGTCTATGTTTGACCCAAAATTGGGTTAAAACAACCCAGCATTTTTTAGAGTAATATGCTGATTTGCTGCTCAGGAAATATTTCATAAATATATGTTGAAAACACTAAATAACATGAAATACTTAAAACACTAAATACTTAAAAAATTTACTTTTTTAACCCAATGGCTGGGTTTGTCCATATTTGACCCAAAATTGGGTTAAACAACCCAGCATTTTTATATAATATGTTGATATGCTGCTCAGGAAATATTTCATAAATATATGTTGAAAACACTAAATACTTCTGTGGAAAATATTTTTTTTTTCCAAGATACAAAAGAAAACGTTTGTGACATTATGAATGCACTCTAAAAAATGCTGGGTTGTTTTAACCCAATTTTGGGTCAAATATGGACAAACCCAGCCATTGGGTTACATTTTTGAATGACATTTTTAACCCAATGTTTGGGTTTGTCCATATTCTACCCAAAACTGGGTTAAAACAACCCAGCATTTTAGATAACATGCTGATTTGCTGCTCAGGAAATATTTCATAAATATATGTTGAAAACACTAAATACTTTTGTGGAAAAATATTTTTTTCTCCTGGGTTGTTTTAACCCAACTTTGGGTCAAATATGGACAAACCCAAACTTGGGTTAAAAATGTAATTAAAAAATGTAAACCAGTGGGTTTGTCTAGGCTATATTCAATGTAATGCATCCTTGCTGAATAATATTAAGTATTAAGTACAGATATTAAAGGTGTCATGACATGAGAAATCAAAATTGCCTTGATCTTTTGACATATAAGAGGTCTTTGTACCATTAAAAATGTATTTGTAGCATAAAACGTCCTCTTTGTTATAAACAGCATTTATTTAATCAAGCTCCAATCAAGCTTGTTTTAATATTGCAGGATCTGTGATGTTAAACAGACGAACACATTTGCATATGACTGCCTCCACAACAAGAATCAACCAATAGTAATGCATCATCACAACATAGGCCCCGCCCACTGGCATTTAGTCACCAACAAAAACTGTTATTGACAGATGAAGCAGTCCAGTGTATTAGATCTGACAGAAGCTGCATCACAAATCGTCAGTAAATTATATCATATTGCTTTGTCTGTAAATGACGTTTTATGATAATGTTTTTAAAACACTTGAACGTACGAGCACACCTCTCCTCCACAAGACGCCCGATTTGCACAATCCTTCATGTCTGGATCACAAACATAAGCTCTAATTACACTCTTCCATTGTTGTGGACGTCCTCAAACGCTTGTTTAATCAGTGCTGTTACCTCGCGAGCGACACGAGAGAGTTGGACAGATGGCTTTCTCACATTTAAAGATAAAAACTACTACCTGTTTGTGTTTTCCAAATGCAAAGAAAAGAGGGCGTCTGAGGACCAGCTCGTATCAGCGTGCATCTGCGTCTTCATGGAAACTTGCCATTTGAACTAATTACTCGGCCTCAGCTGTTTCCTCGTTATGAAAAGGTATCTCTTGTATCTTATCAGGAGTCACGCTAGAGCGGACGTATTCATCTTCAATTGGCTTTTTAAGAGCTCATTAGAGATAAGCAATGAGAGAGATATTAAACAGACCTGAAGGGTCGTACGCGCCCACACACACACACACACACACACAGGTAAAAGATGGGTGTACACACACAGCACCCTGTACCGTCTTCAATAATTCAATGGAACGCTGGGATTTGAACACCACAGTCCAAATAAATATAGAGTAATTGTGATTTAGAAAATTGGGTGCATTGCATTGTTGGAAACACTTTCGCACACGTTCATCCTAGCTTATAAATGTACAGCATAAATAGTAAGAGTAGTATGTATGCTATTGAGACCACAGAAAGCATCTATGCATCGCATTGTTCACTCTCAGAAAAAAAGGAACAACTGCTGTCACTGGGGCTGTACCTTTTCAAAATGTAAACTTATGTCCATTTTAGGTGCTAATACGTACATTTTTACGTGCTAATATGTCTATTTTAGTTGCTAATATGTACATTTTAGGTGCTAATGTGTACATTTTAAGTGTTAATATATACATTTTAGGTGTTAATATGTACATTTCAGGTGTTAATGTGTACATTTCAGGTGTTAATATGTACATTTTAGGTGCTAATGTGTACATTTCAGGTGTTAATATGTACGTTTCAGGTGCTAATATGTACATTTCAGGTGCTAATGTGTACATTTCAAGTGTTAATATGTACATTTTAGGTGCTAATATATCCATTTTATGTGCTAAGAAGTACATTTCAGGTGCTAAAATGTACAGTTCAGGTGCTAAGATGTACATTTTAGGTGCTAATATGTACATTTCAGGTGTTAATATGTACATTTTAGGTGCTAATAGTGTTTGGAAAACGTACAGCCCCAGTGACGGTTTTTGTACCTTTTTATTTTATACTAATACATCACTTACAATTACAAAGACAAAGAAATATACACTGTTCTCATTACAACAGCGAGTCCCCAGTTTCTCACTCTACTTTCACTGCAGTCGACTGACTGACCCATGATTACCCCTTCATTTATTTAAGTAATAATAGGCCCCAAGCGTTTCTGTGCACCACAGATGCTCCTTTATTCTTATAAAAAAGAGAGTAAGGACGAGATTGAGTCACAGTTAAAAGTAATTGTTTTAAGAGACACACGGTCACCATGTTCGTAATGTACCTGATGGACTGATGCTGTAATGCGCTAGAGATGCAAGATTAATGGTTAAAAGAACACGATCTTATAGCTAAATGATAATGATTTGTCAATGTTTACTAAAGCTTTGTCAAGTGTGATCACAGCGAACATTCAGAAGAGAAGGTTGTCATGTTTAGGTCTGAATCAGCTTCTTTTCAAAATCACAGTATCAATATTAGCATCATCATATACTAGCAATATTAGCACAGAACAGAAGTAGTTTTTTAGTTCGCATATAAAAACTGATGTCTGTGGTAGTGTTCAAGATAGAGCAAATCACCCTTAAAGAGTATCTCAACGCTTCAGTAGGTAGCGGAGCTAGTGACTTATTTTAAAATTATTTGTCATTGAATCATTTTTTAAAAGATTCATTCAAAAAAACTGAATCCTTTATGAGTGAGTCATTGAATCATTAAGTCAAACAGATTTTATTCATTATTATTATTTTTTAAATCAATTCAGAAGATCATACTGAAGCAAGAACCTCTAAATTACACTCTAAAAATGCTGGGTTGTTTTAACCCAATTTCGGGTCAAAATATGGACAAACTCAAACATTGGGTAAAAAATAAAACAACCCAGCATTTTTTAGCGTGTACATGTTATTTTGTTTTGTTATTTCACCAATTTGGGTTCTTGACTCAGTTTTAAAGAACCCTTAATGCCAAAAAACAAGGAGAAATGTCTTAAATGATTGCATAATTTCACACTCTAAAAAATGCTGGGTTGTTTCAACCCAAATTTGGGTCAAATATGGACAAACCCAAATGTTGGGTTAAAAATGCAATTAAAAAATGTACAGTTGAAAGTGAAAGTTGAAGTTGGGTAAAAACTTTAAATTACATTTTTAACCCAACATTTGGGTTTGTCCATATTTGACCCAAATTTGGGTTGAAACAACCCAGCATTTATAATGGTTATATTCACATATTTTTCTAGTGATAAATATGTTTACAAGCTGTTTAACTCATAAAACGTAATTAATTAAACAAAATTAATTAATTAAAGCTAAATCCAAAAAATGATCCCATGACGGGAACCCAAAAATGTTCCATAAATGAAGCACCTGACAGAATCTCTACACTCTAAAAAATGCTGGGTTGTTTTAACCCAATTTTGGGTAAAATATGGACAAATCCAGCCATTGGGTTACATTGTGGAAAGAATGCCATTTTTTGAGAATGCCAAAGGATGCACTATAAAAGCATAAGTGTTGGGTCAAAATAATTAAAAAGTTAATACATTGTGAAAAATGCTGGGTTGTTTTAACCCAACTTTGGGTCAAATATGGACAAACCCAAACGTTGGGTTAAAAATGTAATTAAAACATTTTACCCAATGGCTGGGTTTGTCCATATTTGACCCAAAGTTGGGTTAAAACAACCCAGCATTTTTAGAGTGTACAATCGTTTCTTTTATCTAAGACAATTTTCTTTGCAAAACGTAGGCTTCCTCAGTTCATCTAGAAGACGTAGTGACATTATTATTAAAATATGTCCCATCATTCAGCAGGTTTTTATTTATTCAGCTAGCCACTCCCTGCACAGAAATGCACAGTGGATATTTTAATGCATTTTGCTCAAATGACCTACATCTTTAAGGGGAAAATAATGAATGACGGTAGAGGGCTGAATTATGCATCAGCTTCTACATTCAGATTTACTTTATGTTCTGTGTAATATAACCATTCCCGGTCTGCCAGTCTTTTTATCTCTCCTGGCAATGAACACTTCTGTTGCATGAAAAATGCAGACGAAACGAATGACTGAATTATGAAAATGCTCTCAGCTGAAACAAAAACTCACAGGCACCCAGTCAACGCACACAACGGCCATGTTAAAACTTTTATGAAGCCTTGATGATCTAATCCGTTCAACTACATGATGGTTGCAGCATTAACAACCCCGAGGTCACCTCCAACACCTCCAGATGTTATCAAGCCATGCCACCGCGTTATTACAGAGAAAATCACACCGCCATCCATTCAGAGACACATGTGGAGCACAAAGGCTTTCCCGGCTGCACAAAAGATGATGTTAAAATGGGAACGCTGCTAACTTTGCAGGTGTCAGAAACACGTCTCCTACTGCCGCTATTGAAAAGAATACACAACAGAGACGATCATTTGCAGTGTTTCACACATCGGTCTTATGTTTTTCAACTCTAAATCAAATATTATTGCAATTTTATTTGCTTATGAGACATTGAATGTCACAGATGTTCAAAAACCTGCAGCTTTTTTAATTTGAGACCAACTATATCTACTTAAAGGAGTAGTTCACTTAAAAAAAAAAAAAAAAAAAAAACTTTTGCTGATAATTTACTCAACCCCATGTCATCCAACATGTCCATGTCTTTCTTTCTTCAGTCGAAAATAAATTAAGGTTTTTGAGGAAAACATTAATTTTTTTCCTTATAATGGACTTCAATGGGAACCAAACGGTTCAAGGTCCAAATGAGAGTTTCAGTGCATTTTAGTTGCTAATGTGCATTTTAGTTGCTAACACGTTCATCAAAATGAAGGAATCTTTTTCGAGTCATTTGGTTCATTTTGCTCGGTGAATGAACCAAATGACTCCGAAAAAGGTTAGTTCATTTTGATGAACGAGATTGAACAGGAGAGTCACAGAACAGAGCAAGGCGGCCATTTGAGCTTATAAAACTTAAACTTTGTTATTTATTTTTTAAATGAGCGATGTTTCGCTTGATAAGACCCTTATTCATCGTCTGGAATCGTTTAAAGCCCTTTGAAGCTGCACTGAAACTCTCATTTTGACCTTGAACCGTTTGGTTCCCATTGAAGTCCATTATATGAAGAAAAATCCTGGAATGTTTTCATCAAAACCTTAATTTCTTTTCAACTGAAGAAAGAAAGACATGGACATCTTGGATGGACATTGGGGTAGTAATTATCGAGCAAATTAGATTACACTTATTTTTTTTGTAAATGAACTACTCATCTAGTCTCTTCTCTTTCTCCTAGTTAGAAACAAGATTCAATGGAGAGTAAATGGAGACTTTTGATTAAGAAAAAAGACCAGTAATCTCTGGAATAGTGTTAAAAAGCGTATCGCTAAAAAACAGCTGAATTATATTATATTATGTTTTATTCTGAATACATATATATTTTATTAATTTATAATATCTGATGTTCAAAAACCTGCAATTTTATAATTTATTTCATAGATAAGTTGAAATCCGAGCTGAATGAAATGCCCTGCCTCCAGTTAAACAGGCCAAACTCCATTGGCTTCCCACCCTGGGTTCACTGAATAATGTCAGAAAAGAGTCATTTGGGCCCATAAAGGCTATTTCTCGGCTGTTTAAGCACCATGGAGTTGTGTGAAGCGTCTACGTGGGTCACATTAACCGTGAGGAAAGGCTGAAGCCGCAGACGTAGGTAAGCTGAGCATAATTAATTGAGCCTCAAACAGGCTAATTGAGAGTGGGGAAAATAATTAGAAAGGCCATTACCTTCATGTCACATGCAATCACATCAGCTCTCTGTTGTTTAAGCTTTGTGAGTATTATAATCTGACGGTCTGAAATGTGGCGATAACTAAACCTGGTGAAATGATTATCAGCAGCAGTTATCAGCATGCAATATTATCTGAATGGAAATAATAAGACAAAATAATGGTTACTTTAGCCATGATGGATGATGACTGGTCATCTGAAAACCTTGCATTTTAATCCTCCTAGCAAACTACCTTAGAAAATCATGGCAGAAAATAAGTTCTAACCAGTATAAAACAGCCCATATTACCATTGATAATGCAATACAAGTCTTACAAACAAAGTAAAGTGACGGTACTAGGGCTCAGTGAGGGTATCTGATGGTAATAAATCTTCCTTTTACAGTACAGTGTACTTACCTAAGTGCTGGCTAATATAAGTACATGGGTCAGGGTTAGTATTACCCAGTAATTGTAATTATTATAATTAGTACATACATAGTATGTACATGGGCAACAGGACTGTAAAAGGAAGAATTGCCATTTCATTCCCTATTCATATAATCCCCTAAGAAAGAAAAATCACAAATGGGATATTTTTAATGTTTATTTATTTATTTATTTTTAAAGAAATGCCCTGCAAGTGCCGTAGTATCATCATAGTATTTTCTAATATATAACTCTAAAATATGATGCGTTGTTTTAACCCACTTTATGGGTAAAATATGGACAAACCCAGCCATTGGGTTAAAAATATAATTTAAAAATGTAACCCGATAGCAGGTTTTGTCCATATTTGACACAAAATTGGGTTAAAACAACCTCTCTAAAAATGCTGGGTTTTATTTAACCCAACTTTGGGTCAAATATCGACAAACCCATACATTGGGTTAAAAAATAAATAAATAAATAAATAAACCATTAGTTGGGTTTGTCCATTTTTGAGACCATATTTGATCTGGATGTATTATATTTGATGCATATACATATTTAAAAATAATAATAATTTTAAGTATATTATGACACATGCATATAATATATTTGGTTTGAGAAATACTATATTTTTTTTATTCTATAATAAAATAATTCAAAAATTAATACATTAAATAAAAACACATTTGGAGTGTAAATGTAAATAGTATTGTAAATTACTATAGTTTTGGTGCCTTAAAACATTCTGCAATCTAAAAAATGCTGGTTTGTTTCAACCCAAATTTGGGTCAAATATGGACAAACCCAAATGTTGGGTTAAAAATGCAATTAAAAAATGTACAGTTGAAAGTGAAAGTTGAAGTTGGTTTAAATTTTGAAATGACATTTCTAACCCAACATTTGGGTTTGTCCATATTTTACCTAAATTTGAGTTCAAACAACCCAGCGTTGTTAAAGCATGTGGTTGTATCACTATAAATTTCAACAATGTCTAAATCCACCCCACCGCAGAATCCATTAGAACATGTGGCCTCACACCGCACAGGAATATTCATCTCACTCCAGCTGTCGTGTGTATAATATCATCAGGAGGGATGCCCTGCGATTCACACTCCACTTTAAACCACAACTAACCCTGTGGCGCTCCTCGCTGTAATAACCTCATAAAACGTCTTTGTTCATCTCGCAGTGTCTGTGGGCAGTAAAACCCGACGGAGGTCGCTGGGACTGCGGTTGCTGAAGGACGATGCTGTGCGTAAATTGCAGAGACTGTGGTCATCGAATCCACATCAGAAACAGTCACCTATTAGAGTGATTGGCGGCGAAAGGGCTTGTTGCTCTTTAACGGGAAAACAAACACAGGTCATGGATTTCAGCCAACATGAATACAAATGTCCATCAAAGCCCTGAGATTAGCCAGGTGTCTTCTGTGGGACGCTTGTTTATGTTTTTCTAGCTGGAAGAATACTTTCTAGTGCATTCTCTCTCTGTTGATCTATATTTCAATATTTGGCTTAAAAATGCCTGTCCAGCAGGCGCTCGATGAGGTTTGTTTTCGACCTGTCCAAGCCCAATGAGAACCAATGGTGTTAGACATCAACTGTGTAATATCATGATGTAGATGTCTCGACAGCGCTGCCACAGTTAATGTTCTCTACCTCCAGCCATGAAACACACCAGATATATACTTATGTCATAACTACATGTCTCAATATCAGTTGAATTAGATAAATATACACTTGAAAATAATGCTGGGTTGTTTCAACCCATGTTGGGGTGGAATATGGACAAACTTAAACAGTTAGTTCGATTTTATAACAATTGGATTTGTCCATATTTGACCCAAACATAAGTTGAAACAACCCAGCATAGTAAGTGAATGGATGAGACAGAAATGATGGATGGATGGATGGATGGATGGATGGATGGATGGATGGATGGATGGATGGATGGATGGATGGATGGATGGATGGATGGATGGATGGATGGATGGATGGATGGATGGATGGATGGATGGATGGATGGATGGATGGATGGATGGATGGATGGATGGATGGATGGATGGATGGATGGATGGATGGATGGATGGATGGATGGATGGATGGATGGATGGATGGATGGATGGATGGATGGATGGATGGATGGATGGATGGATGGATGGATGGATGGATGGATGGATGGATGGATGGATGGATGGATGGATGGATGGATGGATGGATGGATGGATGGATGGATGGATGGATGGATGGATGGATGGATGGATGGATGGATGGATGGATGGATGGATGGATGGATGGATGGATGGATGGATGGATGGATGGATGGATGGATGGATGGATGGATGGATGGATGGATGGATGGATGGATGGATGGATGGATGGATGGATGGATGGATGGATGGATGGATGGATGGATGGATGGATGGATGGATGGATGGATGGATGGATGGATGGATGGATGGATGGATGGATGGATGGATGGATGGATGGATGGATGGATGGATGGATGGATGGATGGATGGATGGATGGATGGATGGATGGATGGATGGATGGATGGATGGATGGATGGATGGATGGATGGATGGATGGATGGATGGATGGATGGATGGATGGATGGATAGATAGATAGATAGATAGAATAGATAGATAGATAGATAGATAGATAGATAGATAGATAGATAGATAGATAGATAGATAGATAGATAGATCAGATAGATAGAAAGACAGAAAGACAGAAAGACAGGACAGACAGAGCAGACAGACGGACAGATAGATGAGACAGATCGATAGATAGATGATAGAGCAGTTTTTTACAGCATCATAAGCCTGTCCAGCTCCTCTCCTGTCGCTCAGCATGTGATTCGCTTGTGCATCACCATAGCAACAGCTGAGAAGTATGGAGTGGTCTTAAACAAACTACCCACATTAATCACACCTTGAGTTATTTACTAAACATGCAAATGTGCAAAGAAACATAGTAGCAGTCTGAGCGACAAAACCACTGTGAGAAACATGCAGAAATACACTCAGCTAAAGGATTGAGGAACACCATACTAATCCTGTTTTGAACCTCTTTCGCCTTCAGAACTGCCTTAATTCTACGTGGCATTGATTCAACAAGGTGCTGAAAGCCTTCTTTAGAAATGTTGGCCCATATTGATAGGATAGCATCTTGTAGTTGATGGAGATTTGTGGGATGCACATCCAGGGCACGAAGCTCCCGTTCCACCATATCCCAAAGATGCTCTATTGGGTTGAGATCTGGTGACTGTGGTGCTATTTTAGTACAGTGAACTCATTGTCATGTTCAAGAAACCATCAGAGGATGGGGACATGGTGGCCATAAAGGGACGGACATGGTCAGAAACAATGCTCAGGTAGGCCGTGGCATTTAAACGATGCCCAATTGGCACTAAAGGGGCCTAAAGTGTGCCAAGAAAACATCCAACACACCATTACACCACCACCACCAGCCTGCACAGTGGTAACAAGGCATGATGGATCCATGTTCTCATTCTGTTTACGCCAAATTCTGACTCGACCATCTGAATGTCTCAACAGAAATCGAGACTCATCAGACCAGGCAACATTTTTCCAGTCTTCAACTGTCCAATTTTGGTGAACTCTTGCAAAACGACAAAGAAAGGAATGTTTTTTGTTTGTTTGCTCTTTGCATTCTACAAGAATGGACTATTGAAATGTGATTAGGAGATAATTAAATCATTCATCAGAGGAGCAAATCTTAATATATGAGGACATGTGAATAGCTCTGGTCTACATCTTGTAGTTCATTTAATTATCTCTACAGTAATAACTAGTCTTTATCATAGGAATATAAAATAATAACTCTTCACCTTAGCACATTAGAGCAGGCTAAATTACTTTTTCATAGATTTGCTCCTTCAAAAAGTCCAATAAGCTTCATGCTGCCAGGAAACATAATCCACGAACCTGAAATGATGTTCATTTCCGTAAATTTGATTATGCGAGAATAATGCTGCTCGAACAGATTTATTTCAATAGTTTGCGTCACCTTCTCCTGCTTTATTGCTCCTTTTCGCTGGATTTACTCGCCTTTTAAGCCCATTTATACCATTCCCAATGATTTTCCTCCATTTCACCCATCAGTGAGAGATACGCTGAAATTAGGCCCGAGTCCATTCAGCCATAATTAGGATGAATAATTAATATGAATCTTCAGGGTGACCTTTCCACGGTTCGACCAGGTAATACTGTAACATGAAAAATATCATTTAAAATACTAAAGACTGCCTTTCTCACCTTGTCCTGTAATAATTTGTGCCGAGCAAGCGTCTACAGGTGATCATATTTTATCCCTTTTCATTTCTAGAGACTCCGTTAAAATATTAAATTAAGAGGAAACTTTGAAAAGAGCTCAGCTGGCAGTCATTCAGCATTTTCTTACTTCAGTGACACGCTGTGAAGAAGTGGATTATGAAGATTCAACTTACGAAGGACACTGAGTAAGGTCTCAGTTTTAGCAAAGATGATGTTCATTCATCTAATAATTAGTGGTGCTTGCTAAGGTGATAATCACTCTGCTTTTACTCAGATTTAGTGCTGAATGAGGAAATGACACCTCAAATCATGCGGCTTGTTCGTAGAAGAGCTGTATTATCATGTTACTAAGCAATCAGGATGAAACTCTCATTGAGTCACACTGAAGAGAGTCATATATCAAAGAGCACATCTTGGGCCTTAAGTATCGTGCATTGCAGGTGTAGAACCCACTGACATTTTCTTTAGGAAACATCAAATCTAATTCAACTTACAAGGACACTTGCACAAAAAAGTTAAAAAAAATATATATATTGACTATTCATAAATCAAACATATGGACACATATCCCAAGCATTTACCATATTATCATGTTTGCTATAGACAAGGGAGTGATAAATAAAAATAAGAACACATTTTCCTACTTTTTCACTTTTTTGCAACATTGACAAAATAAATTGACACAAAATATTAACAATACATCTCTGCACTAAATGATTATTGGATATATCTAATACTGATTCTGTACTGTCTGAGTTTTGCAAAACACACATTATCGGGGCCAGCACTGATATCTAAATGCTCCAGTTCTCAAAATCATGTTTTTAAAACTTCATAACATCATTAAAGGAGTAGTTCACTTTAAAAAAATAAAACTTTTGCCTGATAATTCTCACTCACCCTCATGTCATCCAAGATGTTCATGTCTTTCATTCTTCAGTTGAAAAGAAATTAAGGTTTTTGATGAAAACATTCCAGGTATTTTCTCATATAATGACTTCAATGGAATCAAACGGTTCAAGGGTCAAAAGACAGTTTCAGTGCAAACTAAAAACTGTTCTAAGGGCTTTAAACAATTCCAGACGAACTGAATAAGGGTCTTATCAAGCGAAACAATCACTCATTAAAAAAAAGGTTTTATAGTTTTATATTTAAGTTTTATAAGCTTAAATGCTCGCCTTGCTCTGTTCTGTGATGGGTGTCTGTGACTTTCCCTGTTCAAACTCGTTCATCAAAACTGAACAAATCTTTTTCCGAGTTCAATTCCGTTCGTTCCGTCTGTTGAATGAACCAAATGACATCTCAAAAAGATTTGTTCATTTTGATTTGAACAGGAGAGTCACGAACGTGCATCACAGAACAGAGCAAGGCGAGCATTCTGAGTTGAGTGATTGTTTCGTCATAAGACCCTTATTCATCATCTGGAATCATTTCAAAGCCCTTAGAACAGTTTGCACTGAAACTGTCTTCTGGACCTTGAACCGTTTGGTTCCCATTGAAGTCCATTATATGGAGAAAAATCCTGGAATGTTTTCATCAAAAACCATGGACATCTTGGATTACATGGGGGTGAGTAAATTATCAGCAAAAGTTTTTTTTTTTTTAAAGTGAACTACTCCTTTAATAATGAAATCTGCAAGGCAAAAGTTGCACTTCAAATTAAATTTGAGCTCTTCACAAAGTGTGACACCTCACAACAAAACAACTGAACATATGAAAGATGCGCTTCGAAAATTAAGTGTCTGATATCACAGCCCTCAAAATAGCAGTCCGACGTGTAATAACAGACTGTGGCATCAGATTCAGCATCTCAGATGGAGAACGAGGACGTGTCGGAGAGAACGCAGCAGCTTGTGTTGTAACCAGCAGAGACAAACTGAGCATCTGACAGTCGTCGCTGGATTCAGGTCTCCCGCAAACAGCCTCAATTCACTCTAATTAAATTAGTGTGACACCCGATATGTGGCTCATTATGTAGTGTTTTTCTTCATGGGCGTTGAGCGCGTGTGTGGGTGCAGATATGATGAGACTCAGTCCCAAAGCATCCAGTATATTACCAAGATATCACAGACAACTGCACATCATGTGCTACTGATCTGTGTGCATTTCGTTTTTGAGGAATGCCTAAAAATACAATCTAGGGAAGTCAATTAAAAAAGTTTATAATTATCATCAGAGGCTGCATACAGTAACACACAGCCTGATCAAGTGTTTGATTCAAATGACTCTTTAAAGCAGGCTCTTTTTAAGTAAATCAGAAACCTACATCACAGATGATGTAAAAAAATAATCCTGTTAAAAAACGGTAAACTACTGGCAGCTGTGGTTGCCAGCATCATACTGTAAAAATACGGTGTATTACTGTTTTTAAAATTAACAGCTAAATACTGTATTGTCAGGTACAGTATAAAACTTTAATTTAACAGCTATATACTGTAAAAAATAATCCCGTTAAAAAACGGTAAACTACCGGCAACTGTGGTTGCCAGCATCATACTGTAAAAATACGGTAGTAGTTACTGTTTTTAAAATTAACAGCTAAATACTGTATTGTCAGGTACAGTATAAATCTTTAATTTAACAGCTATATTACTGTAAAAAATAATCCCGTTAAAAAACGGTAAACTACCAGCAGCTGTGGTTGCCAGCATCATACCGTATAAAATACGGTGTGTTACTGTTTTTAAAATTAACAGCTAAATACTGTATTGTCAGGTACAGTATAAAACTTTAATTTAACAGCTACTGTATATAAAAATAATCCTGTTAAAAACGGTAAACTACTGGCAGCTGTGGTTGCCAGCATCATACTGTAAAAATACGGTGTGTTACTGTTTTTGAAATTAACAGCTAAATACTGTATTGTCAGGTACAGTATAAAACTTTAATTTAACAGCTACTGTATACTGTAAAAAATAATCCCGTTAAAAAACGGTAAACTACTGGCAGCTGTGGTTGCCAGCATCATACCATAAAATACGGTGTGTTACTGTTTTTAAAATTAACAGCTAAATACTGTATTGTCAGGTACAGAATAAAACTTATAACGTGTACACTGTAAAAAATAATCCTGTTAAAAAACGGTAAACTACTGGCAGCTGTGGTTGCCAGCATCATACCGTAAAAATACGGTGTGTTACTGTTTTTGAAATTAACAGCTAAATACTGTATTGTCAGGTACAGTATAAAACTTTAATTTAACAGCTACTGTATGTACTGTAAAAAATAATCCTGTTAAAAAACGGTAAACTACTGGCAGCTGTGGTTGCCAGCATCATACCGTAAAAATACGGTGTGTTACTGTTTTTGAAATTATCAGCTAAATACCGTATTGTCAGCTACAGTATAAAACTTTAATTTAACAGCAATATGCTCTAACACAAAAACAGTAACACACTGTATAGTTACATTGTATGAAGCTGGAAACCACAGCTGCCAGTAGTTTACCGTTTTTTACAGGATTATTTTTTAACGATTGGCTTTTTAATAAATCATTCAAAAAACACCAAATCACCAACGAGTTATTGGACTCTTCATAGATTCGATACTGGTAATCAAAACTTTCAATCAGTGCAGTCATCATTCACTATTACTAAAACTATTAACAATTGTTTTACAGTTGAAATGAAGCTGAAATGTACAGTAATAAAATAGTTTGATTTGACAAAAATGATTAAAACTGTAATACAATCTAAATAAATAATTTAAATAATTTAACAAAAAAACTCAATCCCAAATAAAAGCACAAATAAAAGCTCATTTAAAATATATAGTGTATATATAAAAAAACACTATCAATATTATATAATAGAGATGTCTAAACGATTAATCACGATTAATCGCATCCAAAATAAAAGTTTGTGTTTACATAATATATGTGTGTGCACTGTGTATAATTATTTTATATATATAAATACACACACATGCTTGTATATATTTAAGAAATATTTTCATGTATATACTGTATATAGATTTATATATAATTTTATATATAAATAATATGTTTTTCCTAAATATACATGCATGTGTGTATTTATATATAAAATAATTATACACAGTGCACCCATATATTATGTAAACACATACTTTTATTTTAGATGTGATTAATCGCGATTAATCGTTTGACAGCCCTATTATTTAAAGTAACACCGTATTCCAATGATGGAATAATTTGATAAAATATGCATGTAAATAAAATAAATATGGCCAAATGAATTGTTGCAAACTTGAATTAAAATCAAACTAGAAAATCTGTATTATAAAACCAATGGTTAAGCGAGATTAAAAAGACTCCAAAGGGTGGAATAGAAACATACAGTTACTGAGTTTTATGACAAAAGCTTCCAAAAAGTTTTGCAGTTCCCAGTGCAATATTTCAAAGAAGCCATTGGAAATACCCAGATGCCCCATGCCTCAGTGAAAGTGTGACTCTCTGCGCACTAATTGCCCGCTGGAATGGTGTGATATCACTTACAGACTCATTAGAAGTAAAGACACAATCTGCTGGAGGTTGCCAAAGTGTTAAGACTCGGTTTTGTTGTTGTTGTTTGTGTGCAACCATTGATTCATTACCTGAAGAAGAGATGACAACTGTGTGTATTCAACGCTTGTCAATTATGCAGATTTCGTTCCTCTGTTGCAGATGCCATCGCGTGTGGATATAAGAGCAGGACGGGCGGTCTTTGGGGACAGAGTTTGTTATTTATTCCACGCTCTGAATAGATGTTTACTGCACATGAGAACTGATCCGATAATGACCAAAAGCCTTGTGGGCCGACATGGAGAAGGAATTCAGTGAGTTTCGAGATCAGGGAAAAATATGGAAAAGCGTACGTGTCATACAAACATGGACATCCCCATGCAAAAACAGCAAGATGCACAAATCTCATTTGCATTTGCGTGCATTCAAATGTGTGTATTGTGGCAGGTTTGACCTCATTAACAAGATGCACAAGAAGCAACGATGAGTGGTTGACATTTAACCTGCCGTGATACGACTTGGGAGATATTTTGGATGGCCTGACGGTGAGTAAAATATTACAGAATTTCAGCAATTCATTCAACAAGTGGTTTGTAAAAGTGCTTCTGAGAAAGAACGAGTCACTTGATTCAGTGCAAGAATTCAATTTTTGCTTTCTGACTATGCAGTTTCAGATTTAAAGATGGTCATGAACATTTGTCATTAGAACGAATGGGGAAGCTTCTCCAGGTAATATAGCCCCTCCATTTATGCTTGTAGTAAAAAGTCTGGCTGATGCAAGTCTAGCATATGAGCAAAAAAAAAATGCAATTTGTTTTCGGCTAATAGTGCCGAAAATGCGCATCTTATGAGGCCCGTACCCACCAAGACATCATTCATAACAATATTTCACAATGTCTGGACATCAAAATAAGTTGTTAAAGAATGCAGCCTGCCGCTCGGCTGATGATAATAAATGGGGCGGCAGTGTTAGTGTCAGCGTAAATGACCGATGGCCGGCTATTGGTCCTGGCTGTGGATTTGGTGAGTGATGATTGATGAGTTTCTCCATTGTAATCAGACCGCAGACATCTGCAGCGTCCTCCGCTCCTCACGCCATGAACAAAAAAACACTGAGGATGTGCCAGATGCGACGCATTACTGCTGTGTTTAATGGATATTTATGGGACAAAATCGTGCAAACCTGACAGACCCATGGAAAGGAATGCAGAAGGATCAATTTTGATTAAGTAATATCAGAAGAACACACACTCTCAAAAATGCTAGGTTGTTTCAAACCAATTTTGGGTCAAATTTGGACAAACCCAAATGTTGGGTTAAAAAATGTAATTAAAATAATTATAGTTAAAAGTGAAAGTTGAGGTTGGGTTAAAATTTAAAAAAACTCTGGGTTGTTTTAATCCATCATTGGGTCAAATATAGACAAACCGAGCCATTGGGTTATTTTTTTTTAATTACATTTTTTTATCCAACAATTTGGTTAATCCATATTTGACCCGAAATTGGTTAAAACAACCCAACACTTTTAAAATGCTGGGTTGTTTTAACCCAAGTTTGGGTCAAATATGGATAAACCCAAATGTTGGGTTAAAAATGTAATTAAAAAAATTAACCCAACAGCTGGGTTTGTCCATATTTGACCCAAACTTGGTTTAAAACAACCCAGCATTTTTGAACTTTTAACCCAACTTTCACTTTCAACTGTACATTTTTTAATTAAATTTTTTGGGGTCAAATATAGACAAACCCAAACGTTGGGTTAAAAATGTAATTAAAAAAAATGTACCCAACTTTCACTTTCAACTGTACATTTTTTAATTACATTTTTTTGGGTCAAATATGGACAAAAAACCCAAACGTTGGGTTAAAAATGTAATTAAAAAAATGTACCCAACTTTCAATTTCAACTGTACATTTTTTAATTACATTTTTTTGGGGGTCAAATATGAACAAACCTAAAATGCTTGGGTTAAAATGTAATTAAAAAAAATGTACCCAACTTTCACTTTCAACTGTACATTTTTTAATTACATTTTTTTTAGGGTCAATATGGACAAACCCAAACGTTGGGTTAAAAAATGTTATAAAAAAATAACCGCAACAGCTGGTTTTGTCCATATTTGACCTAAAATTGGGTTAAATTAACCCAGTATTTTTAGAGTGTAAACAAATACATAGATTAATGAATTAAATAATAATTTTTAATATATATCATTACTGATATCAATTATATTCAAATTTGAGGATAGATGGATGGATTTATTGATGGGAAAAATGTTACAAAGAAACAAGGTACACATTTATGTGATGTTCCTCTTATTCTGTCCATCATTGGCTGATTGTTCCTCCAGAGAAAGGTTCATCTGCAGGAGGGATGTTTCCCACTGTCCATCATCCCCTGCTTCAACAGCGCTAGCCACATGCTAGCATCAACACACAGTCTTCTCCATATTCATTAGAGAGACACAGGCAGCAGTGGAGCAGAGCATGGGGTGAATACCTAAAAGCCTCTGACACACCGGCCTCAGCTTTGATCCATCTCGAGCACTGCTCTCAGGTCGACACCACAATTAAAGAGCGATGACGTACACAGCTCCGCATCTCCCTCACACACTGCCACATCGATTTCTGATCCTCTCCCTGCTAAACCAATGCATGGAGCATCGCTCACTGAAGCTGACAGGGAGAATATGAGGTCACGAAATAAAACCACTCCCTCTTTACAGTGATATAGGAGACAATTTACCAGAGCTCCATCCATCACACCACGACAACTTATTCATATGGTGGCGTAACATATACAGTATATATTCCCCCAATACCCCCAGCAGGGTAAATCTCAGCTCACATTCTGAGTTTGAATACTGCCAATGTTTTATGCATACATCTGACAAACTAGATTACGTGGAAGCCCGTCTGTTTACGAGACAGAGGTGGACGACCAACGCAAATAGACAAACCAACACACAGAGGCAAATACTGAAACAAAACCATGGATCTTTCTTGGATGGATGGATGGGTGGATGGATGGATTGGGTGGATGAATGATGGATGGATGGATGGATGGATGGGTGGATTGGGTTGGGTGGATGTGGATGGGTGGATGGGTGAATGGATGGATGGATGGATGGATGGATGGATCGGTGGATGAATGGATGGGTGGGTGGATGGACTGGGTGGGTGGGTGTATGGATGGATGGATGGATGGATCGGATGGGTGGGTGGATGAATGGATGGATGGGTGGATGAATGGGTGGGTGGATTGGGTGGATGAATGGATGGATGGGTGAATGGATGGATGGATGGATTGGGTGGATGAATGGATGGGTGGGTGGATGGATTGGGTGGATGGATGGATGGGTGGATGGGTGAATGGGATGGATTGGGTGGATGGATGGATGGATGGATTGGGTGGATGAATGGATGGATGGGTGGATGAATGGATGGATGGGTGGGTGGGTGGGTGGATGGGTGGGTGGATAGGTGGGTGGATGGGTGAATGGATGGGTGGATGGATGGATTGGGTGGATGGGATGGGTGGATGGATGGATTGGGTGGATGAATGGATGGATGGGTGGATGGATGGGTGTGGATGGATGGATGGATGGATGGATGGATGGATGGATGGATGGATGGGTGGGTGGATGGATGGATAGATAGATGGGTGGATGGATCCCAAATGCATGCCTTGCTCTGTTCTGTGATGACACGTTCGTGACTCTCGTGTTCAAACTCGTTCATCAAAATGAACAATTATTTTGCACTGAAACTCTCATTTGGACCTTGAACTGTTTGGTTTCCATTGAAGTCCATCAAAAACCTCAATTTCTTTTCGACTGAAGAAGAAAGACATGGATATCTTGGATGACATGGGGCTGAGTAAATTATCAGCAACGTTTTTTAAAGTGAACTACTCCTTTAAGTTACCATTTCAAGTCATTTAGTGAAATGGACTGTATTACTACATACTTCTTCTATCATAGTGGGTTGGTCAAGAGCACTTAAAAACAGTCAAGTGAGTATCTTCTGAGTCATTTGACCTCTAAGCAGGGGCTCTTGGGAGCACAGCAGGATGGAAACACAGACTTTCTGTTCTGCGATCTGGAAATGACAGGAAGGTCCCTGACTTGCGGTGGGCACTCAGGTCTCATCAAGAGTTGGCCGCACAGAACCATACAGACTGTCTGGCCAAGGTCCCAGTCCCAAGTCAACGCCCCAGATGCACTGAATTAAAAGCCTCATCGCTGCCATTTTGCTTTATGGCCACTGCCAAGTTGGATGATGTTCCAATACCCAATGGAGCACATAAGGCGAGACTTGAGTGAGCTGTGGGCTTGATGAGCTGTAGATCATTACTGGGTTAGGATATTTTCCTAAACATATGGATAAAATGGAGTCCGCCATTAATTCAGGGAGTAAAGACTTCTTGAGTTTTAAATTCATCTTATTTGAAAAAAGTTAAAACACGAGAAGCAACACTGCATGACCTGATCCAAGAGTTTTCGCAACATAACCAATTTATCCAAACCCTCAATTGTGAATAGTCATTTAGATTATTCTACTGGTCCTGATCGAGTCAAAGCCTTCCCAATCCCAAATTACAAATCAGTCTGATCAGGCTTGAGAGCGTGCAAGAGCGTGCACGCTTCAAGCAACTGGATGTCACATGCTTTTATAGCTGAAACATGGCAGCGACAAACATGTAACGGAAGTGGAGTCTAGAATTATGCAACGTCTGCATCCATTAGCTGTTATCTAAGTTTCTCCTAGAAATAATTCATTTCAAACTCAGTCCCAGCTGCAAACTGTATAAGCTGTGCCTCATTACGTTTGATCAGGCGAGTTTCTGTGAGATCTTGTGTTGGGGAAATTGCCATTGTGACTTGTAACTACAATCATTGGATTCCCATGTTTTATGGGTAATTTCCATTTTATTCCAATTCTTATTGATTCTTATTGATTATTTGATTAATTATTAAATTATTTCCAATTTATTCCCTAACCAAAACCCTACACCAGAAAACTTTCTGCATTTTTACATTTACCAAAACACATCACTTAGTATGATTTATAAGCTGTTTTCCTCATAGAGACCAAAAAATGTCCCCACAAGGACAAGGACTTGCCATTGTTTGGGGACATTTTTGTCAAACAAATAAACACATGTGTTGGAAACATTGCTGGAAACAACTAGGTTGTAGATTTTTTAAACACACTACTGGCAATCTCTGCCTAAAGGGTTTACAAACTGCTGAACGGCCATCATTTACACATGAAAACACACCCAGAGACTTGCTGAAGTTTCAAATGAGTCCAGAATGATGTCTCGTGCAATAAATATATATGTTTTGTTGGACACTGTGATTTTGCCAAGTAAGACATGGTCCTGGATCAACATACCCCTACCCCTAACTTTTCCCTAACATCAGAGAGTAATGAAAGGTGAATAGCACTGATGTTTAAGTACTTCACCCTGGATCTAAGCCTAAACTTGACAAAGTGTAAACTTCAAATCTGAATAGTTGATTGGAAAGTTGATCCAGAATCAACAATGATGTTGATCCAGGAACATGTGGTACTTGGTGAAATCACGTTCCCCTTGTTTTGTCTTGGCTTTCAGAATAAAAATCCCATTCAGTCACATCAATTATGAATCTCATTTTAAAAGTCTTGTGCATGATCACAAGGGGAAATAGCTTGTGGTGCTTTGCAATGATTTACAGACATGCTCTTTTGACTGTGTAATATTCAATTTGAGCCATGAATGTCACGATGATTGAGCATGTACTGTCATTAGGGTAATCATGACCTTTAATGAATCTACAATGTGAGGCTTGTGTGCTTGTACAATGATGTATGCTTGAACCAGGAAGGAAGGAAGAAATGATGGATGGAAGGAAGGAAGGATTCACCAAGAGAACATTCTCAACAGGTAAACATTGAAGTAATGTGTTTTCTGCTTCTGAGGCCCTCATCATATAAATAAAGACATGAACCTCAGCCAAAGCTCCCATGCCTTCAAGTCCAAAGGCTATACAAGAATTCAAAGTGAAAACGACATGTTTGAGTCGCTACAGTTCTCCAGACGCCCAGAGCCATTGAGCTGTTTCCAGCTGTGAAGACGCCATCTGTTCTTCTCTCGTTCATTTTAATTAGCAGCGGTCGTTGTTTATCGCATCGAGCCTCGACGCTGGGGTTGCGACACAACAGGTCTTACAAACAGATTAACATTTCGCCATGTTTGTAATATCTTGTTTTCGTTCTTGTGTGTGAAAAGCTTGCAAAATTCATGATGGTGAGCTGTCAGGCTTGTAGGAATAAGCCTGCCGGAGGAATACTGCAGGAACTTCTCAGGCCTGTCTGTTTCTCACAGTAAAACACTTTCTGAATGTGCAAGGTACATCCCCAAGAAAAGACACAAAGCAGAAATTAATTAGTTCTGTAATAGAGAATTTTGCTCTAGTCAAATCCTTATAATCCAGCTAAACACTAAGCTTGGAATTATTGGTAATTATGTCCTCAAAAAAAAAAATAAATAATAATAACAAAAATAATAATAATATATATATATATATATATATATATAATAAATTAAGTGAAATTACTGAACTTAAATATACAAGCTTGATAAAAATGATAATTCTGGAGAAAATTTCAAATGGCACTTATGGCACTTAGAGGCTTTTTGCATCTGAACTCTTCATATATATATAATAATCCTTATTGCTCTTCTAATAAGAAGAGATACATTCGCAAATTGAATTAATTATTGGTTCAATTATTTTCACTTGGAAATATTTCACACAAACACAAAATAAAAAAGAATAAAAATAAAAAAATAAAATATTTAAAAAACATACATGTATTTATTTATCCCAAACATATATATATATATATATATATATATATATATATATATATATATATATATATATATATATATATATATATATATATATATATATATATTTTTTTTTTTTTTTAATTATGCCATTCCTATTCTTAAACCATAAGTTAAAGATTATAGCTCAGAAAATACTACCATAATGAATGGTTTATAATTTACTTTACTTAGTGCATTTCATAGTTTTTATGTATATATAAAATTGCTGGGTTGTTTTAACCCAACTTTGGGTCTAAAAAATTGGGTTAAAAATATAATAAAAAATGTAACCCAATGGCCCAAATTTGTCCATATTTGACCCAAAGTTGAGTTAAAACAACCCAGCAATTTTTAGAGAGTATATTGTATGTTGCTTAAATATGTTAACTTTAAAGTTTCTAACCTGGGCACAAGGTCTAATCAACAAGCAACAAGAACAAGAACTGTATTTGCTGCCATATTTCCATGGTTCTCTTGTTTGAATGGCAGGGCAGCATCTAAAAGCTTCCCGTCTCTCAAGAGGCGTCCGTCTGGTCCACTTTCTGTGTTCATCTGATAACCAAGACAGAACCGGCGCCAGCATCGTCCTGTGGCTAACGCTCTTGTCGCGAGTCGAGCCCGTCTCGGGCTCCCAAACGCCAGAAGAAAGCCAGTCCACTCGAGTCCAGCGAAGGCCCGCGGCCAAGGTTCAGCTTATCAGTGCAGCAGGATTCAGACCTGGGAGTGTGTGGCCTTCGTCGGCCTTCCCATCATCCCAGCCTCTGAAGTCCCACAGACAGCATGACAAATACGGCCTGTCAGTCAAGAACCTCTTTATCTAGAGCCAGGCGTTGGACACCAGAGAAAACGAAAGCATGAGGGAGTGTAGAAGAGGCTGACCTACCTGCACAAACCAGTCTCACTCTCTCGATCTGACACCTGAATCTGATTGTTTGTCCGTTAGTAAGAGCGCACAGGTGTTTATCAGTCCATCTGGAAACAAAAACTGTGTTCACAAGCTACTGGGCTGATACAGCGAGCGCCTTCGAGGAATAAATAACCGCTGAATTTGCACTGTTAGTGGCATTGAACATTCAGAAAATGTTAATATAGTGAGATTAAACTACTGAGCCACGTCTAAGAAACCTTGTTTTATCCAAAGGACAAGACAGTATAACATGAGAGGCAAGAGTGCAATCCAAAGAAATCTAATTATCCACTCATCATCCTTTCATAATATATATGAAACACGTTTATTTAGCATACACTCTTAGAAAAAGGTACAAAAGCGGTCACTGGGGCTGTACCTCTTAAAAAAGGTACATTTTGTACCCAAAGGCTGCATGTTGGTACCTTAGTGGTACATATTAGCACCTAAAATGTACATATTACCACCTAAAATGTATATATTAGCACCTAAAATGTATATATTACCACCTAAAATGGACATATTAGCTCATGAAATTGACATATTAGCAACTAAAATGTACATATTACCACCTGAAATGTACATATTAGCTCATGAAATGGACATATTAACCCTTAAAATGTATATATTAGTACCTAAAATGTACATATTACCACCTAAAATGGACATACTAGCTCCTGAAATGGACATATTAGCACCTAAAATGTACAAATTAACACTTAAATGTACATATTAGGACCTAAAAAGGACATATTAGCTCCTGAAATGTACATATTAGCACCTAAAATGTCCATATTAACACCTAAAATGTAGATATTAGCTCCTGAAATTGACATATTAGCACCTAAAATGTACATATTAATACTTAAAATTTACATATTAGTACCTAAAATGCACATATTACCACCTAAAATGGACATACTAGCTCCTGAAATGGACATATTAGCACCTAAAATGTAACATATTAGCACCTAAAATGTACATGACACCTAAAATGTACATATTAACAACTAAAATGTACATATTAGCTCCTGAAATGTACATATTAGCACCTAAAATGTCCATATTAACACCTAAAATGTACATATTAGCTCCTGAAATTGACATATTAGCACCTAAAATGTACATTAACACTTAAAATGTACATATTAACAACTAAAATGTACTTATTAGCACCTAAAATGTACATATTAACAAACTAAAATGTACATATCTAACACCTAAAATGTACATATTAAAGCACCTAAAATGTACATATTAGCTCCTGAAATTGACATATTAGCACCTGAAAATGTACATTAACACTTAAAATGTACATATTAACAACTAAAATGTACTTATTAGCACCTAAAATGTACATATTAACAACTAAAATGTACATATTAACACCTAAAATGTACATATTAACACCTAAAATGTACATATTAGCTAATGAAATGGACATATTAGCACCTAAAATGGACAAAAGTTTACCTTTTTAAAAGGTACAGCCCCAGTGACAGCTTTTGTACCTTTTTTTCTGAGAGTGTAGGTGCAATTTCCCAATGAACTTTTAAAGAATAGCCAGTTCTGAAGAAACCCTCAGAGTGTGACAGGGTAGCATTCAATATTAATGAAATGAATGACAGTGTGCAGTGATGGACCATTTCATTCTCATTATGTGAACTGTGAGATCCCTTCATTCCTACTACGAGTTTCTGGACAAAATAAATACTGCTCTGATTGCATATGTTAATTATTTTAAATATATTTACGCACTAGCTTGCAACACCTCAACTACTTCAAATTGTGCATTTGTGCATGTCAATATAGCCTACTATATCTCACGAGCATGCCAAACTTGAGTTTCAAAGTAGCTTTCTAAAAACTGGCAAGAGTATTCCAGCACAGTGTCGAGGGGAAGACGATGCTCGAGGCTTTGCTGCTCTGGCAGTGGTTGTTTTTTGGGTAACTGAATCCAGAAAAGTCCACATTCCCAGATTTTCTTCTGGGAGCCACAGAGCACGCAGCCATGCATTGAAATCAACAAAAAGTTTGTTTCCAAGTGAAACAGTAGTCTCCCAAAACTCTTGATAAATGTCCTTCACACCAGTTATCACTCGCTACGACTCGCCAAACCTTCAGAATGAGGCTAATTGATCGTGAATTATGACTCTATGCATACTCCTACTGAGAATTAACCGATCGATGCGCTCTATGGTAATACGAGGACATTGAGTATAACATTCCCAGTCTTTATGAACAGCACTGTGCAAGTGGATGAAGAAAGATGATATTGCATTGATTTCAGGACTGCATATTAACAACACACCCACATTAGGGCTTTATTTTTAAATGTCAACATTGTGGTAGAGAGTTTTGCATTGGCAAAATGGAACAAAAAGAATCAATGCACATTGGTGTCTTTTTGTGGCATTTAATAAACGCGTCTGACTCTTTCATTACAGTGATTTCACCATGGTTAAGGGGGTTTAGGCATTCTGCTTGGTGTTGTGCATAACACATCCCAATTATTCCTCTTTTTACAAGATGTGATACAAGTCTCAGGTGTCCCTAGCATCCGTCTGTGAAGTTTCAGACAAATTACCCCACAGATCATTCATTATATCACGCTGTAAATGCCCCCATTTGATCGGAAGCAAAAACAAGCTGATTTAATGTGTGTATCTTTAAATGCAAATTAGCTTCTGGACCCCACCCCTTTCCAGGAGAGGGCGGGGCCTTTACAGTTTGTCTATCGGACACCAAAAACTAACAAAACATTTTTGTTTTTGATTATCATCTCTATCGGGTTCACGCTCATGTGATATTGCACTTCTTTATCATCATGAACGTTTATAATTTGCATGTGTTTTAAATAAGTTTCACCTTCTGATTTAAGGCACAGAAAGCCTGCTGTCACACGACGAGTACTGAACGAAGTTCTCTTTTGTGTCTTATTGTGCTTAAACAGTGTGTTTTTGACATAACCTTGTGAACAGTCGATAATGTCAGCGAACATAAACAGCTGTGAAATAAAACAGATCGGTGTATTAAAGTGACAGCAGCATAATATACAGTATCACTCTCAAAAAAAGGTACAAAAAGGCCTGTACCAAAGGCTGCATATTGGTACCTTAGTGGTACATATTAGCACCTAAAATGTACATATTAGTACCTAAAATGTTCATATTAGCATCTAAAATATACATATTAGCACCTAAAATGGACATATTAGCTCCTGAAATTGACATATTAGCACCTAAAATGTTCATATCTAGCTCCCTGAAATTGACATATTAGCACCTTAAAATGGACATATTAGCTCCTGAAAATTGACATATTAGCACCTAAAATGTTCATATTAGCTCCTGAAATTGACATATGTAACACCTAAAATGTTCATATTAGCTCCTGAAATTGACATTAGCACCTAAAATGTTCATATTAGCTCCTGAAATTGACATATTAACACCTAAAATGTTCATATTAGCTCCTGAAATTGACATTAGCACCTAAAATGGACATATTAGCTCCTGAAATTGACATATTAGCACCTAAAATGTTCATATTAGCATCTAAAATATACATATTTAGCACCTAAAATGGACATATTAGCTCCTGAAAATTGACATATTAGCACCTAAAATGTTCATATTAGCATCTAAAATGTTCATATTATCACCTAAAATGTTCATATTAGCATCTAAAATATACATATTAGCACCTAAAATGGACATATTAGCTCTTGAAATTGACATATTAGCACCTAAAATGTTCATATTAGCATCTAAAATGTTCATATTATCACCTAAAATGTTCATATTAGCATCTAAAATATACATATTAGCACCTAAAATGGACATATTAGCTCCTGAAATTGACATATTAGCTCCTAAAATGTACATGTCAGCACCTAAAATGTACATATTAACACTTAAAATGTATATATTAGCACCTAAAATTTACATATTAGCATCTAAAATGTACTCATTAGCACCTAAAATGTACATATTAGCACATGAAATGTACATATTAGCACCTAAAATGGACAAAAGTTTACCTATTGAAAAGGTACAGCCCCAGTGACAGCTTTTGTACCTTTTTTTCTGAGAGTGTGTGAATCAACCAACAAAGACAACAAAAAGAAAATCACTCACTGCTCTTGACTGAATAACTTCAGTAGCTTTAATAAGAATACATTTAGTCTTTAAATGTTGCTGTTGAATGCTATGGAGAAGAGATAACCATGGCAGATGTGCACGGCTCACACGGGGCGGAGCTAAGCTAATAAGGCACATTCCATCAGCAGTCGTGGGCGGGGCCTGTTCAACTGTGACATCACACAGTTACAGTACAACTGTGAAAAGCTCATTTTGAGACCCTGAGGGTGGATTATTACCATAATAGGGTGGTTGTGTACACACCGAGACACGGAGTAATATATGTTCAAAAACAATGGAAAAAGAGATTTTTGCATAATATTTCCCCTTTAAACATGGTAAAATCACTGTAAATCACAACGTAATTGCTTTTTTGTTTTTTAGCAAGACATTTACGTAGATTGAAGCATGCACAGCTTTTCCTGAACTCTACTCTGGAATCCCTCTCTTTAACCTGCGGTGATTTTCTTTGCTCATTTTAAAAGCTTAAAATAATTGACCTTGAGAAATTAATTACTTGTGTGCTCTGCTGCTTTCCCCAGTCCTGACAGAGGAGAATTAATGGAGGCAGTGGCATTTTTCATCCTTTATCAGGCGTCATTTTTCAGGTAGATGTGCACTTAGTATGAATGAAGCCCAGGTTCCGGCTTTCACCTAATGAGAATTAAATTATATCTAATCATTGCAGACGGTCATTTTATTTCATTATTATTTAACACCACCTCCACACAGTTCCCTCGGAGGGTTTCCGCAGAATTTGGCTTTCTTTAATATTCAAGGGTAAATTGCATATGCAAAATGAATGGCATTTTCACCTCAGAGGCCGACGACGTGGTAAAATGCCATAAATACGTGTAAGTGCAGCGTATTTTCGATATGAAATCAATTTTGTTGAAGCTAGCATCTCTCCTCAAAGATAAAGGATCTCTGAAAGACGGACAAAACCGAGACTGAATGGAAATCATTCACTTTTAAGTACTAATACTTTGGTTTAAAGTCTACTTTATACTTCAAAATGTCACGTTTAATTCAATGTGATGCAGCTTCTTTGTACTTATTTGTGAAAATTAAGTTACTACTATTTTTCAACATCTACCAAACATGAATATCTAACAATTTGAGAATGATTTTTTCCACAGTTTGAGAAGAACTGCTGTAATAAATAGAGAGTTTCTCTGGGATTTTCAGCATTTTGTCACCATAATCCACTATATCTTTTTAAAAGCATATGCAGTGATAGGCTTAAGTGATCATAAGTATTGCTCTTCCATTCCAATTGGTCTGACAGATATTTCAACGCTGTGGTTAAGAAAACTCGCTGCGTAAGTCACTTAGCAGACACTTTTAGACTGTCCTCCATTGAAAAAATGATTATAGAGGCCTAAACATTTCAAGATAGACATATTTAATCGTATCTTTTCAGAGTGGCAGACGAAACGCAGTAAAAGTGGTGTTCGGATGCTGCTGTTTGGGAACACGATCACGTGAGACGCTTCCGGAGGGAAATAAACCAAATCATTCTGATGATAGACTTTCGCTCAGGGATTTCAGAGATGCTGTGATTCGACTGGTTCGCTGGTTACGTCCAATTATCCAATCACATCCAGTGTTTTTTGAAGCGAATTGAGGGATTTATTCTGTAAATCATAGTTCTTACACGAAAAATGTATCTTATTTTATATGTACAGTTTTAGAGCGAATACACATCTTGGCATTTCCATTCCATCATTTTTTTTTTTACATGATATGTGCATAGAATTGGTGGATGGAAACATAGTTTATTCTTATCCACTTTATTTTTCATTTCAGTAATTACTTGTATGGAACAAACTGGAGTTTTGTTCAATTGATACAGTAAGTGAGCTGAATAAGCTCAGAGTCAGCATGCATGGCTTGATCGTAAGAAAACCAGCGCTGATTTAAACTCTGTAGTGATCTCAAACAGAGCTCATAGTGAGAACCGACAAACCCACGTGAATAAACACGATTCATACATGACCAATATGTCAAAAGTGTCAACATGAAGAAAATGCCAAGCTGTTCGGACAATAATCTCTATTAAATGCCACTATCAATCACAACAGAGTTTTTAATAGATGCGGAGCGGCTCTAAACTGGGAAAAAACGTTGGTGTTAAACAAGTAGAAATGACTCTCCTATCAGCTCAGTTTCTAAGTTACTGATGTTAATAGTCAGTTTTAAGGCCTGCGCTGCAGTAGCACATACTGTAATTATACAGGAACACTATGGCACATTTGAGCCTTAACAGATTTGAGTGCCTGCATCAAAAACAGTGACAAAGAGAGGCATTCTACTTCATGCATGTAATTATATGTTCAGGCTAGAGTTGTGGCCTACATACTTTAGAGATAAAATAAGAAATGTACAATATAAAAATTATATTGCACACAAAAGTCACACAAAGCACTATTTAAATGCTACATATAATCATAAAGTTACATGAATGAATAAATACAAAGTGCTCGCTGCTTCTTGAAGTCTAAAAAGTAAAGAAATGTAACAAACTGATTCATTGGTTTAGGGAGCTTACAAATGACACACTGCATCAGAAGGGGAATGATACTGACAACACTGATCCATTGATTACAATAGAGGAGTAATGCAACAATTAACAACAGCGACACTCTTATATGCAACTTAAAGTGGAGAAAAAAATATATTTTTGCAACTCCCTCTGATGTAGGCTTCTAAAACCAATCTGATTACTGCAAACGTTTCATACAGACTCGAACTCTAGATCCTCAAAACACATTTTAAGCATTGACTAGATATACTATTCTTTCTAACTTGGCAGATATTGAGCAGAATAAGATGCAAAGTGACATAAAAAACAGAAACTCATCAAATAGCACATGTGCTGGGTTCATTATTAGGTATCTCTCAATCTTCGTAACTGATTATTAACCCTCTAGAGACTAAGCCATGTTTGGTCAGTTTTCTCTATTTTTTTTTTACATTTGGGCTTATAAACCATATGTAATGGAGATGGAACACCCTTGTGTTTGGTGTCTATGGATTCAGAAGACCCTAAGCTAGAATGTTATGTGTTTATAAAGGAACTATGAGTGAAAAATGTACAATAATGTACAAAAAACAAGAAAATTTTAAAAAACGAAAATTTAATTTGTCATTTATTACTGAAAATAAGTTTTTGAACAAAAAATATATTGTTCAAACCCTTTCCATGATAGACATTTGTAATTGTTCAATCACAAGTAAACTATTTCATCATCTGTGAAAAAGCTGTCAGCTTCGGATTTCTATAATATATTATATATGTATTATAATTATAGGCAGACAATCTTCTGCTGAATTGACAATTGGATTTCCACAGGATCATTTGTACAAATAAATAGAATTATATAAATCCAGAACTAATCAGCCCCATAATACAAATGTCAGTCAGACTGCATAAGCCACACAGCTGGGCTAATCCGTCCACTTTATCCTCTTTACCGACTCGGAAACCTCTCGGCAGTGAATAGAACAGATATTGACCAGGATCTAGTGCTGTTGTTGGATCAACTCCTTCTGGGAAACTCTGATAGGTCATGTCAATGCTCAGCACATTCGCATTAAACGCAGTCAATTTCCTGCAGACGCTCCATAATCACACCTGTAAGACTCCAATCCTACAGCGGATCCTGAAAAGGTGTCTCAGACCGATTTACATTTGAGAAAAAAAATGATATGCGGATGTCAATCTTATTGTCACTTTACCATGTGAGGAAGTGCAGCCTCTGGAAACAGAAATACAATATTGCACTGATGTTAATGCAAGATTGAGACTCAAAGAAAAGCAAACCAAACGTATTACATCCCAGAGGCAGATATAAGGGAAAATGAATGACAGTATATGAACATGGTGTTAATCAACTCAACAATCTTTTTAAAATTACTTAGTGAAAATGTCAATACTTAGAGCTGAATGAACTTGACATTCACATAAAATATGAATTTAGACGTGAGTGGGTGGGAGGAAGTGGTTTAGTGGCAGCTTGAAAAAGTAATTCATCTAGTGTATGTAACATCATCGAAAATCTCAGAAATCATCATCTCGAATTAGTTCATGTAACAGGAAATACATTCCATTGACACATGTTCGTGGTTAAAGTAACATTTCAAAGATGGATGAGCCGAACAGCTTCAAACTACTATTAATTATGGATATGTATGCAAATTAGAGGCAAACACTGATGTTAAACTCCTTTACTGGCCAAACCAAAGGTATCTAGAAAAGGAAAGAAAGGAAGGACAGAAGGAAGGAAGGACGAAAGGAAGGAAGGAAGGAAGGAATGAAGGAAGGAAGAAGGAAGGAAAGAAGAAAGGAAGGAAGGAAGGAAGGAAGGAAGGAAGGAAGGAAGGAAGGAAGGAAGGAAGGAAGGAAGGAAGGAAGGACGGAAGGACGGAAGAGAAAGGAAGGAAGAATGGACAGAAGGAAGGAAGGAAGAAAGGAAGGAAGAAAGAAGAAGGAAGGAAGGACGGAAAGAAAGGAAGGAAGGAAGAATGGACAGAAGGAAGGAAGGAAGGAAGGAAGGAAGGACGGAAGAAAGGAAGGAAGAATGGACAGAAGGAAGGAAGGAAGAAAGGAAGGAAGGACGGAAAGAAAGGAAGGAAGAATGGACAGAAGGAAGGAAGGAAGGAAGGAAGGAAGGAAGGAAGGAAGGAAGGAAGGAAGGACGAAAGGAAGGAAGGAAGGACGAAAGGAAGGAAGGAAGGAAAGGAAGGAAGGAAGGACGAAAGGAAGGAAGGAAGGACGAAAGGAAGGAAGGAAGGAAGGAAGGGAGGGCAAAAAGGAAGGAAGGAAGGAAGAAGGAAGAAAGAATGGACAGAAGGAAGGAAGGAAGGAAGGAAGGAAGGGACAGAAGGAAGGAAGGAAAGGACGGAAGGAAGGAAGGAAGATCCCCCTGATCACCCCCTGATCCCTAACCCCACCCCCTGATTCCTAACCCCACCCCTCATCCGAACCATCTCCGCCCCCTGATCCCTAACCCCACCCCCTGATCCCTAACCCCACCCCTGAATCCTGCCCATCTCCACCCCTTAGATCTAGATCCATCTCCGCCCCCTGGATCTCGTGTACTGCATTGAGGTGCTATTACCATAAGTTAGCTAAACTGAAGTGTCCTACGAGCTGAGCGGACTATAAATATCTCCAGTTGCTAAATAAACCATCAGGCATAAGCAGGGAAACCAAGTTATTGTTTATAAAAACTTTAGATTTCGATTGTTAGACTAATTCAAATATAATATATATTTTTTAAATGTGTTATTTGAAAGTGACCATGGTATAAGCGGTGTTAATGCCCTTCGAGGTGTCTTATTGTCTAGGTATGAATGGACTGCGTGCCGGACAGGTTCACGCCTCACTGTCGTCCATTAATACCGGACAATGGACGCCTCGTCGGGCATTAACGGTTAATTATTTCTTTGAGCCCTTTCAATCTGGGTTAGGGAAAATGCATAGCACTGAAACAGCCCTTCTTTCAGCCAATTGATGAGGTACATTAATATAAAAAAAGCTATTTACTGTTTATTTTATTTATTTATTTTTAGATTTATACTTACTATCCGCCAATAGGGTTAGAAAAGATTTATTTTAAGATTAATTCTCGGAACAAATAGCTGGATCTTATGCTGTACTTTATTCGTGTATAGATACAAACAATTCTGGGAAACCAGAGAAAAACACTGATGGGGAAAATGATGTTTTGCAGTGTATCTCAGATGTGGACAGACTTCAATCACACAAGCTCATCTGTTCATAAGAACCTGTAAATAGATCATATAAGAACCGTCTTTAGCTGTATACGCAGTGAAGCTCTTAACCCAGTGAACTGAAGCACTCGCTTATCAACATTAAATGCCTGTAAAGCTCCTAAATGGTGCTCTGCTCTCTGCTAATGGTCAATAAAGTCTGTTCATGGTGAGGAGATGATTGATATTATGCATGACATCATCCTCTTCAATCGCCACCACTTAGTGAACAATGATGCTATCAGACATTTGGCTTCAATGACATTTCAGCCCACAGCTCATAACAGTGATGCATTCATTAGAAACACCAGCTGATATTTAGTGTTACTTGCAGTCAATGTAGGACATGCATGCATGGATTTACAGCGTAAAAAGCTAAATATAACTTCAGAAATGTTGTTTCTTATAATGAAATTCTGGATTACTACATGCAGATACGCATACACACGTGCCGTCGGCATCCACGCCGCTACATCTTGGCTGACGTCGGAGCTCATTGGAGTTTGTTGGCAGATGCTAATGAGCTTTATAGAGGAGCTGTGACTGCAGGTGAGCGGTAGGATCAGATACAGCGCCAGAAGGAAGGGAACAAAACCAATAACGTACATCCTTGCTGTCTCACATGCCCTTTGTCTCTGCAGCACATTTAGCCGACTCACACTCGTCGCTCGCTCTAACAGAAGTCAAATAAATGTAGTGCTCTAGATTCATTAGACGGCGTGACAGAGTGCCTCTCTTTATGAGGTACACAAAAGCAAAGCGAAATCACACCGTTTAGTGCAAAAGACATGAATGATACAGTAACTCAAATTGTGCAGCTTGATTTTAAAGGTATAGTTCATCCTAAAATAAAAATTACTAAACGTACTAAAAGTTCCTGATAGGAACCAAATCAGTCTAGGCCTATTCTCTGGACTGTCTAGATCAATAATTATCAAAAAAAGTTGAAATTCTGCATTTGGTTGGCTACAACAGGGTCATTTAGAATGTGGTCCCTGCCAAAATACAGCCAATAAATCCCAAAGAAAAAGTCAGAACTTCACAAAAATGTGATGAGCATATGTGTTGTAACATGGTTAGGAGAGCATGCAAAGTTTCGAGAGGATCGGACCATAGGTGGTGGTATAATTGTCAAAAAGGTCTCATTATTATTAGGTGTTCAAGCACGAAGTGCTGAAAACCTATTGTATTTGCTAGAGAAGAAAATAAAATCCCCTAAAACGCACTCGTGCAGCCCAAACCGTAAGGCTTAGAGACTTGAAACCCAGATGGTAGGGCCTCAAATTGAGGAGAACCTATCAGAGTATGAGCCCAATTAGCCCATAGGTGGCGCTACAGCAACCAAAAGTACTAAATTCCTCATAACTCCTATTTTGGTAAATCATGCTAAAACATGGTCTATTCCATCTATGATCTCAGTGGTTAAATGCTTGCTGACATAAAACGTAATATATTTGCTTTTGTGCTTAAAGGCCTTAAAGGCTGATCAAGAAACATTTATGATTATTAACATCAATGTTGCTTCATATGATTGTGGAAACTGATAGATTAAATTTTTCAGGATTCTTTGATGAACAGAATGATCGAACAGAAGATCTTTTGCAACATTATAAATGTCTTCTGTTCTTATATTTCATCCAAATAAAGTGAGCTTCACATAGCATGTGTTAAACTACACAAATAAGCCATTTCCTTTCCCACAAGATGATAATGTAATTGCATAGCAAAGGTCACTTCGTCAAACAAACCCTTGAGGAAGTGTTCTAAATACAAGCTTCATATTGTACGTCCTTTGCAACCCCGTCTCATTTGCTTTTATTAATACCCGCCTAACGCTTTGCTTTGACACGTCCTGTTGAACGGCTAGCTCGAGACGCACACGAGCCCCTCAGAGTCAAAGGTAATTTCGGCTCATTAAAACTCTCCCAAATTCATTAGCGGCGAGTGGAGAAACCAGCAACCCCACGGGGAAGATCTGCCAGCGTCCAGTTAGCATGGTAATTCTGAAAGCACGCTTAATTCATCAGCGGGAACACAAGTCTTAAATTAAAGCATGAAAGTAGAGGGCTTTTTCTTAATCAACTAATTACAGTCAAAACAGTGTGTGGAGAAAGAATAATGGATTGTGGTCTTAACTCTAAGGTAACTTTAAGGCAGGCCGTATTACATTATTATTAAGTTTCCAAAGGCAGAAAGTTAAAGCTAGGTTAAGGCTCTGATATACTCACAGCAACAACAAAGAGGCGGTATACCGCACTATAAACACGTGCTGGGTTGTTTTAACCCAATTTATATGGACAAACCCATTTAAAAATGTAACCCAATGGCTGGGTTTGTCCATATTTTACCCAAAATTGGGTTAAAACAACCCAGCATTTTTAGAGTGTAATTTACAAGAGGTTCTTGCTTCAAGGAGTAGTCCACTTTAAAAAAAACAACTTTTGCTGATAATTTACTCACCCTCATGTCATCCAAGATGTCCATGTCTTTCTTTCTTCAGTCTGAAAAGAAATTAAGGTTTTTGATGAAAACATTCCAGGATTTTTTCTCATATAATGGACTTCAATGGAATCGAAACGTGTTCAAGGTCCAAATGAGAGTTTCAGTGCAACTACAAACTGTTCAAAGAGCTTTAAACGATATCCAGATCGATGAATAAGGGTCTTATCAAGTCGAAAACAATCACTCATTTTAAAAAATAAATAACAAAGTTTTATAGGCTCAAAGTTTTATACACTTTAAAGTTTTTAAAGTTTCTCTGAAGCTCAAATAATCGCATCTGTTCTGTGATGCCGCGTGATTCGTGACCTCTGTTTAACCCGTCATCAAAATGAACGAATCTTTTCTGTTTCATTCAACGAACAAAATGAACAAGTTGACTCTAAAAAGTTTCGTTCATTTTGATGAACGAGTTCTAACAGGAGAGTCACGAACGCGCATCACAGAACAGAGCAAGGCGAACATTTGAGCTTATAAAACGTAAACTTTATCTATTTTTTATTAATGAGCGATCGTTTCACTAGATAAGACCCTATATTCATCGTCTGGAATCGTCTAAAGCCCTTTGAACAGTTTGCACTGAAACTACCTTTTGGACCTTGAACCGTTTGGTTCCCATTGAAGTCCATGATATGGAGAAAAATCCTGGAATGTTTTCATCAAAAACCTTACTTTCTTTTCGACTAAACAGGGATATCTTGGATGACATGGGGGTGAGTAAATTATCAATTATTTATTTATTTTTTTAAGTGAACTACTGCTTTAAAAAATAGGAGGGATTAATGACATCATCTGAAAGGAAAGTCAATGAAGAGATTTTTTCCTTGAAATGACATGATGAACTTTGATTAATAATTCACAATAACATGTTTTACGAAGTGAATAGGGTCGAAGTCAATTTTAAAATGTACTTTAATGTACAGGAGGCTAAAATAGTGAGATGTTTTGGCATGATCAATGATTCAGAGATCACATTGGCTTAAAACCCAATGGACTTAAAAAAATGGCACCAAAAACAATGCATGTGAAACAAAGTTATCAGGCCGCTCTTGTAATTTTATCTCTGTAATAATTCCTGTCAGCCTTTACGAGGCAGGCGTTTAGTGAGTCCAGAGAGATCCACCTGACAGTCCTGACCAAAAGAGAGCTGTCATTCTGCGCCTGTGTAAAGATCCTGTCTGCTCCACAGCCCCAGCGGGCCGCTTCCAACACGTCTACCTCAATTATCCGCTAGCTGTCATTCTCGCCGCTCCTTTGATTACAATGAAGTCTAAATTGCTCATCATTCAGGGAAAGCGACAAAATAATGGGAGAAAGTTTTGCTCAACTTTATCTTCCCACATGCTTTTGCTGGAGCTCAAATCTCAAGCTTTGAAGATGGGGATTCAGGGCATTTACAGGGCATTTAGCATGTTTTTCCTGGCTGACCGTAACCCAATCAGAACAGACCGGCAACCCATTATTGGGTCGTGACCCACCGCTTGATGTAAAGACTGAATTTGCACAGTAACTTGATGCAAAAGAAACACGACCATATAGAGTCAAGCAAGAACGTGGAGGTCGAAACAGACGGCAAGACTGTTTATATGCCCGCCAAACTGGATGTCAAGTGAAATGGGATCTCACCTAGTTTATCAAGTTCAAATACACACATGCTCTCTTTCTCAAGCACACACATGAACGCAGAGAAACCCAGGGGAATCACGACAATAGAAAAAGCATTCCCACAGAAACCGAATTGAGGTTAGCGAGCAAACGACCTCATTCATCTTCTTCCTCGACAATGCTTGCGATAACAATTTAAGGGTGCTGATACGATGCAAAACATTAGCTGAGGAGGCTGCGCAAAAGGCAAATTGTAAACACTACATCATAATTTTGACCCGCCGTGACAGGCCGAAAGCACCGTTACTGCAGGAAATCTTTCCCATGCATCACAAACGTTACTATCCTGTGCTTAGCGGAGGCGGATTTGCCTTTCCTGACATGCTGCAATGTGAAAAACCTTGGAACAAATTAAACAATTCATGATATAGTTTATTTGTTATGCACATTGACCTTTGTATATATTATTCTTTTTAATGAATGCATGGAACTGAAATTAATTATTTAGAAAGAAAGGTAAGGTAAAATGTTATTAAATAAAGAAATAAAGGAAGTGAAGATGAAGTTTGCTTAATCAAATATTGTATGTTTTATTGTACTATAAATCTACTTTAACTTAATTATTGCATTTGTTTTATTTTAAAGGTAATGTATGTGCACTAGCAACATCAAATAAAAAAAAAATTGATTTATTATTTTTTTACTTCAAATGTAATTTGTGCTAGTACCAAACCATAAATAATAAAATCAATAAAACACGTTTTAATGTTCTATCAAACTACTATAACTTTGCATAAATTAGATATATATTTTACTTAATATTAAGTAAAATTTTTACTTAATATTTACTTAATATTAAGTAAAAATATTTTACTTAAATGCAATGTGTGCAAGTAGAAAAAATTAAAATAACAAATATTAAAATGTTTATATAAATACACACACATGCATGTATATTTAAGAAAAATACTATTTATATATAAAATATTTATATTTGTATATTATATAAATTATATATAAATCTATACACAGTATATGCATGAAAATATTTATACATCCATGTGTGTGTGTGTGTATATATATATATATATATATATATATATATATATATATATATATATATATAATATATATATATATATATATATATATATATATAAATAAGTATACACAGTGCACACACATATATTATGTAAACACAAACTTTTTTTTGGCTGTGATTAATCACGATTAATCATTTGACAGCCCTAATTTATAAATTTTGTACAATAAAAATGTGTTGTTTGAGGATACTAGCAGCACAAAACATAGAATAAAATTAAATAAAACGGTTCAAAATGAATCAATTATCTGATTTTATTTAAATTATTTGTTTATTCACTCAAAAACAAAAAAAAAGAAGTGGGTTATTCCTGTGCCAGACAGTGAAAAACTAGAGACTAAATGCAAACTTTCCTGTCAACTTTATGAACATGCTAAACACAACTCCACACTTTCAAGTGCATGAGATCTTATAAATAACCTGTATGTTGGATTCTCAAGATCCATTCATATGCATTCCTGAGAATAAACGTTCCCAAGATATTTAAAAGAAATTCCATTTCCTTATATGGGTTTCATATAGAGATGCACACAAACCAGAGCACAGCGCTGATAAACGCCTTCGTACTTCCCTCATTGTGCTTTAAAACATAAATACATAACACAAATGTGATCTTGTCAAGAGCTTAAGAACACATGCCTCTGTTGTACTTATGAAGAAGGATGAATTCAATTAGGTTGTAAAGTCTCAAATGCATTCTCAAGTGCTTTTGCAAAAACAAAAACACATCTCACAACCTTGGGAGAAGCAGATTTCCACATGAGTGCTCTTTCCCTTGGGTTTGTGACGAATGCTGAAGTTTTCAACCCGCGCTCAAATGCTTCCACTGGTGCAGAATATCAAAGCTGCATTTGTTTTGTTTCTCTAAAATTACTATATTCTAACGGCCCATTTAACTAAGCAAAGTTTAAGAAGAGCGAATATGAAATACAATTACGCCCCAGTGATATATCAGCAGCGTGGGGTTTCTCCAGAGCCTGGTGTACGCTTGCATGGCACAGAGCTAATGGGGCTTGAGGAATCGTTTCTGGAAGCCCTATATAATCTAGTTCCTTTCCTGACAGCACATAATGCTCTTGGTGAAATGGTCTCCAATGTATTTCACAAATCGGTGAAACTGCACTGGCCTTGCAAAGCAGAAAAACATGGACGGCTCTGTCCACAGAGCCGGGGTTTTGAAACATTAATGTCCGTGGAGCACGCAGACTCACAATTTTATCAGCAACTCAATCTCATCGAAACCTCTACACTCTAAAAATGATGGGTTGTTTTAACCCAACTTTGGGTCAAATATGGATGAACCCAAACGTTGAGTTAAAAAGGTTATTAAAAAATTTAACCCAATGGCTTTTAATTTTTAGAGTGTATGCAACAGCATTCATTGTGCATGTCAAATAATAACATTTAAACAGCATCTACAATGTAAGTGATGTACACCTTAAAAAAATTATGGGTTGTTTGAAACCAAATTTGGGTCAAATATGGACAAACCCAAAATGCAATTAAAAATGTACAGTTGAAAGTGAAAGTTGAAGTTGGGTTAAAATTTGAAATTATATTTTTAACCCAACATTTGGGTTTGTCCACATTTAACCCAAATTTGGGTTCAAACAACCCAGCATTGTTTAGAGTGTAAATGCAAATGAATTTGCTTTTCAAATTAATTATTATATAGTATTAAAAATTTGGCAAGATATCATAAAAAAAAAAAAAAAAATATATATATATATATATATATATATATATATATATATATATATATATATATATATATATATTGCTGAAGTATTCAACATTTGCACCAAATGCTACACTCTAAAAAAATGCTGGGTTGTTTCAACCCAAATTTGGGTCAAATATGAACAACCCAAATATTGGGTTAAAAATGCTATTAAAAAATGTACAGTTGAAAGTGAAAGTTGAAGTTGGATTAAAATTTGAAATTATATTTTTCAACCCAACATTTGGGTTTGTCCATGTTTGACCCAAATTTGGGTTCAAACAACCCAGCATGGTTTAGAGTGTAAATGCAAATGAATCTGCTTTTCAAATTAATTTGAAAAGATTTGGCAAGATGTGCATAAAAAAAAAAAAATAAACAATTATAATATATAAAATATAAAAATTATATATATATATATATATATATATATATATATATATATATATATATATATATATATATATATATATATTGCTAAGGATTTTCATTAAATGATATAAATGGCAGCTTTAAAGCTTGGACTAAGCAAAGCCTCACAGCAAACTACTTTTTTACATAAAGGAAAAGTGTTTAAACATGAATACTAATCAAGAATTTCATATGTACTTACAAATAAGACATCAAATTATTAATATTATAATAATGACAAGGAAAGCAATAGTATTCTATTCTTACAATGTTTAATGCAAACTGCTGGGTTGTTTTAACCCAATTTTGGGTCAAATATGGACAAACCCATCCATTGGGTTAATTTTTTTTAATTACATTTTTAAACCAACATTTGGGTTTGTCCATATTTGACCCAAAGTACAGTGTATAAAGCGAGTGACGTGACAAAATAATTACAAAATTATATCAAAGTCTACAAGAAAATACAAAATATATTACAAATAAATGGGAAATTTGAAATCACAGACGAAGATGAATCACAGTGGAAGACACACATTCCTCAACATGGAGGAAATTCGGCTGGAGAAAATATCACTAGATATTCCCTCACCGCTGAGCTGAAGACATATCAAAACAAAAATGCAATCTGCAGGAGAATGTGCGGCTTGCGTGAAGCCGAATCATAGCCATATATTCTGGGAATGCTCTAAAGTTCAGAAATACTGGCAAGAAATCCATAAGAGTGAAGAGAGAAAAATCATATCCAATTTAGTTTCTTAACTCTTCTTCTTTAGTTTCTTAACTTTGGTCTTACAAATCTTAAAGGGATAGTTCACTTTGAAATTAATTTTTGATATGTTTTAGCTTACCTCAAGGGCATCCAAGATGTAGATGTCTTTGTTTCCGCAGTAGATTCAGTTTTTATATTTTTAGGTTAAACCGTTCTTGTCTATCAGTCATATAATGGAGGTCTATGGTCACCACCTCAAAGAGCATGCACAGAGAAGTCCAAATTAAACATGATTTAATGACTCATAAATGTAAGTACACATTGATGACCTAAGACACGAAACGAGCGGTTTGTGTGAGAAAACGAACATGATTTGTGTCGTTTTACCTCTTGTAACCACAGCCACGTCAAAGTGATCTGAGGGCGCGGGTGCTTTGTGGCTACAAGAGGTAAAAACAATATAAATACTGTTCGTTTTCTCACACAAACCGCTTGTTCGTGTCTTAGGCCATCAGTGTGTACTTACTTTTACGAGTCATTAAATCATGTTTAATTTGGACTTCTCTGTGCATGCTCTTTGAGGTGGTGACCATAGACCTCCATTATATGACTGACAGACGGTTTGACCTAAAATATCAAAATAGCTACCGCAATTGATGTCTTTTCTGTCCATTTATTTTTTTCTTATATTTTTTGTTATTACTGTAATATTTTTTATTTTTTATTGTCTCATTTAAAATGGTTCAGGAACTTTAACAAAACCTTAATATTAAAAAAACTAATTTAATTACTTTTTAAAGTGAAGTAAGGGATTACTCTTCATGTATCTGCAATTTTATTACAGTTCTGATGTAATTGCATTTAAGTCTTTATAGACTATAGAACAATTTGATATAGTGGAGTAAGAGTTAATGTCAAAATGTGTGTTTTTTTATGTAACCTTCTCTCTTTAAATACTTTGTTCAATGGCTTAAGTGAATTCGCCTCTGAATGCTTCATGCTGGAAAAACCTGTCTATATAACAGCAAAAAACATAATCCATCATAACCAGCACATTTTCATCCGGAGTAAGTGAGCAGGGAGGATTTCGGCTGAGCAAACTCAATATTCAACAGAGGAGGACTCGCAACAAAGTGAATTGTGGGAGCGAGGTTTTCTTGGCATCCTTCTTGGAAGGTGAGGAAATAAATAAATGAAAAGAGATGAAATAAAATAGCTGTGGATCCCCTATAGACCGTCCCGCGGGACGTTCGGCCACCTTCGCTCTGAAAAGAGCAAGTTTCCAATCAGTCATCAGCACCGTGATGAAATTACCCAGAAGGCCAGTCTCTCCCCTGATGACGGAGGAGGTGACCGTCACTTCAGCTGACACCGGCACATCACAACAATGCTTACTTATTCATGCTGGCTTCCAGGAACTACACGTGGTTTCGGATTGCGGGATTGAAGAGGAAATCTTCCTGTCACAGCGGCAAGGCCACACGGGACCGCAAATGGAGCGATGCTCTGTCAAACACATGGTTTTTGAGATTATACTGACGTCCTGATCGATGCGCTTGACATTTATGTGCTGCGCTGACTGGATATACGGATGAATTATTTAAATCAGGGATGAGAAACGTCGGCCTGGAGGGTTTAAGTTTAACCCTGAAAACACTAGCATTAGTGATCCTGAAGACACTGGTTAGAGCTAAACTCTGCAGGACGTTCCCCATCCTGATTTATATGAAGTATGCTGTGCATCTGATCATTTATTTCAATTTATGCTTAATGCTTTAGAAGTGTGAAAGCCTACTGTATCAAATCTGCCTCTAAATTATTAAAGGATTAGTTCATGCTTCCTTTCTTCAGTCGAAAGAAATTGAGGTTTTTGATGAAAACATTCCAGGATTTTCTCCATATAATGGACTTCAATGGGGTCCAAACGGTTCAAGGTCCAAAAAAGAGTTCCAGTGGAGCTTCAAAGGGCTTTAAAACGATGCCAGATCTGACTGAATAAGGGTCTTATCAAGCGAAACGAATTATTCGTTGAATGAACCAAGCAACTCAAAAAAAAAATCTATAATTTTCAAACAGGAGATTCACGAACGTGCATCACAGAACAGAGCAAGGCGAGCATTTGTGCATATAAAACTTAAAATTTGTTATTTATTTTTTAGTTTTGCTTGATAAGACCCTTCATCGTCTGGAATCGTTTAAAGCCCTTTGAAGCTCCACTGGAACTCTTTTTGGACCTTGAACCGTTTGGACCCCATTGAAGTCCATTATATGGAGAAAATCCTGGAATGTTTTCATCAAAAACCATAATTTCTTTTCGACTGAAGAAAGAAAGACATGGTCATCTTGGATGACATGGAGGGTGTAAATTTAAAGCGAACTACTACTTTAACATGAAGAAAATAAAAACCTGTTGCACACAATCTACTCCATGCCTTCTTTCGTTTGCCATGCCATGCGTCCTTGTGCAAGCTCTTCAGAAGAAAAGGTTCTATATAGAACCTTAAAAGGTTCTATCAGCGCTGACGTATTTGGAACTATATAGAACCATTTTTTTGGTAAAAGGTTCTATACACTCTTTAAAAAAAGGGTTCCTCTGGGTTCTATATAGAACCTTGGGGTTCCATACTTGGCCAATAGAATCTTTTACCAAAAAAAAATGGTTCTATATAGAACCATTTTGGAGTTCCATATATAAAGCGGGGGATGGAACCATTTCTGGTTCTAAATAGAACCATTTCTTAAGAGTGTAGAAGGTATTTCAGTGTAAATGTAACACGTCTTTTTGCTGTGCAAATTTAACTGATATGTATGAACTAAAGATAAGAATAACTTTTATATTGTTAGCAATATTTCAAGACGAACACTTATTGGACTGAAGTAACTCTAGGTTTACTTGATTATCCATACATCATTTTTTCAGAAAAATAAAGTTTATTTTGTTTATCTCTCAATTATTATTGCATTGCATAATGTGTTATCATAAAACTAATCACTTAAATATCATCTTACTAAGCTTTTGAGTGATGACTGATATTTATATGCATATGCAAGTAGTCGGCTATACTGTTATAAATTATTCACATCAATTATTTACATTGCGAGTCAGATACGAATTATTTTTGACCCAGAAAATATCAGTATATGCATCAAAATGCTTTGAAAATGGAAATGGAACATGCATCAAATGTCAGGGTGAACTAATTAAAAATGCACTCATCTTAAATGAAGTCTCTCAGCTTGTAGAGGAGAGATCTGACATTATTATTAAGACGATAGAAATGCACCAACAACCACACAGCAGAAGGAACACAACTACAGTATTTTGTGCTACAATAATACAGACAAATAAAGCAGCAAACCCTCAGTCTGAGACTTTTCTCGCTGCTGTGGCTCATGAGTGAGTTTAATGTTCAGCTTCTGACGATGCATGGGTAATTAGACACATAATATTAAAAATAATAAAAACACTGAAACATTATGTGCTGAAATTTGGTACACTGAAAAAAAAATGGAGTAAGATTTGTTTTGAAAAAAGCTAGACAACTTTTTTCACTTCAGAAAATGCTAGTAAATTTACAAAGATTTGCCAAGAAAAAACCTAAATATATTTATCTAGTAGCTTTAATTAGAAATCTTTATGTTGCAATTTACTTGGACTATGGAATTAAGTAAACTTTACAGAAAATAAGTATTTTTAACTTGGCTAGTAAAAGGTTGATTAATATCGATTTAGTTGAAATTTCTTTGCATTATATTTCACTAAAACAATAATATTGTACTGTATTAGTCATTTATAGTATGTGCTTTACTTAGATCATCAAGTAATTTATATTACATCATGTCAGATATTAATCATCATCTGAATGCAAAGACCTCAATACTTGGTAGACAATACACAATGGCGGTAACATTTGAATGATATCGTTTTGAGTTTGAATGGGTTATTTGGAGCAAAAAATGTACTCGAAATGTCACAAAATGACCAGTTAGTAATACTGACAACAAAAATCAATGATAAATAAGTGTAAATACAGCTGGAAACCAGTGAAAAATAAACCTCATTAATTATTCAAGGTCCAGTGCATGATGGGAACCCCAGTATCAAAGTTGAGTCAGTTTTACTTAATTTTGTTGAGTTGATATTTACACTCTCATTTCTACTCGCTTGAATTAAGTACTGATTTAGAATTTACTTGTGTTTTTAACTAACTTTTTCATGTAAATTACATTGTTTTTTTTTTCAGTAGTATTTACTTCACCAAAATTTTTTTTTTTACAGTTACATCCCATGTTATATTTTACCTTTTAATCTCTAATACAGGGTTTCAGAAATCTTTTAGAGATGTACTGTGATAATTAGTAGTGTTTGATTAGTTGAACACCAAGCAATTACCAATCTTGTTTTAGTATTATGTACATGATATTAAAGTTATTCAAATTTTGAATTAGCTTTTTTGTTCATGTTTTCATTTAAAAGGAATAATTAACCCAAGAAATTCAATTCTGTCATCATTCACTCACCCTCATGTTGTTCCAACCCTGAGTTACACAGAAGATATTTTGAAGAATAACCAGAAAGATGATGGTAGCCATTGACTTCCATTGTATTTATTAATGGCTACGGTCAATGTGTGTTTACCAACATTCTTGGAGGGTGAATAAATGATGGCAAAATTGTAATATTTGAAGGAACTTATCCCTTTAAGTTGAGTAAATCCTGGACACTATCAGACCAAGTTGGACATTAGTGGTGAGTTTTGCAATCAAAATCTTCAGAAAGTGTAAGTTTTCATGTCTATAGTCCGATTCCATTACAAATGTAACATTTACTGTATGGGCTTAGTTAAAAATCAAGGTTCCCCATGTAAGCGCTCACACACTGCAGTCGTAATGGGCATCTGACAGGGTTTGCCAGAGAGCATCTGTATCTCGCTCGGCTATTTTTTGCCTCTTCCTGTATGTCTCAATCTGTAAATTGATTTCTCTGTAAATCATCTGCTTCAGACACAATATGATCCTAGATTACTTAGAAATGCACATAATATCTGCTCAGGCCTCAAACGGAAGACGAGAGCTTTCAGTAAAGTAACACGTATAATTGCATTTCTTACATTATCTCCTGATTTTTAGAGGTTTGGATGTGGAAACCCATCAGTATTGCTATTACTCAACAGCCTGAGCACATTTACACACTAACAGTTTCTTGTTTTCGGTCACGTTTGCATGAACAAACATAGAATTATGCTACATTACATGATAAAAATATCAACCGAGGCATGAAAACCTCGCAATGTCTTCAGGAAATCTAGTGAACTGCTGATGGGAAGGAAAGACACACTTGCGAGGTCTGAGGTGTGTAACGGGAATCCATGATGCCTTTTACACTGATACAAGACATGAAACCCGTTTTAGCTTCAGACGGCTTCATCTCTTTGGTCCATGTCCTGGTTATGCTTTAGCTGTGAAGAGGAACCTTATTTGCTGGAGACAAACACTTGAGTGTTTGGGACAGGTCAGATCTACACATCTACTCACATTGGGTTCAAGAGCAGGTCAAATCTGCCAAAATATGGTCCAAATCATTTTGCACTCACTCTGTAGGATGGCGTTAGCTTACTTGTTTATTAGTTTTGTCAACAGTTGCCATAACCATTATATTGCTCAGCGACAAGGAGAACGAATCAAAAGCACTGCTAGGATCACGAGGCAAAGCTAAATATATTCATATTTCCTTGTCTTGTTTGCTGAGCTTGAAATGTAGTTTGAAATGGTCAAAGAGGCAAACGAGTTGCACAACTGACTTAATGTGATTTGGACATCCCAGAGCAAGAACATCTGCTTGCGCGCCTTTATCAATCTGTCCTTTAGGTTGGTTTTGGGTAAGAACTACAAAATAGATTTGACGTGGATTAGTCATACTCAAAAAATCCTGACGGACAAAGAGAGACTGGAGAGTTCTGAGGGATGAGATCAGAAAATAATTCCACTTATGACATAGCAAAGATGGACGGACGGACGGACAGACAGATAGATAGATGGTTAGATAGATAGATGGTTAGATAGATAGATGGTTAGATAGATAGATGGTTAGATAGATAGATGGTTAGATAAATGGTTCAGATAGATAGATGGTTCGTTAAGATAGATGGTTAGTTAGATAGATGGTTAGTTAGATCGATGGATAGATAGATAGATGGTTAGATGGATAGATAGATGGTTAGACAGATGGTTAGATAGATGGTTAGATAGATAGATGGTTAGATAGATAGATGGTTAGATGGATAGATGGTTCAGATCAGATAGATGGTTAGTTAGATAGATGGTTAGTTAGATAGATGGTTAGATAGATGGTTAGTTAGATGGTTAGTTAGTTAAATGGTTAGTTAGTTAGATGGTTAGTTAGATAGATGGTTAGTTAGATAAATGGTTAGTTAGATAGATGGTTAGATCGATAGATGGTTAGATAGATAGATGGTTAGATAGATAGATGGTTAGATAGATAAATAGATAGATAGATAGATAGATAGATAGATAGATAGATAGATAGATAGATAGATAGATAGATAGATAGATAGATAGAATAGATAGATAGATAGATAGATAGATAGATACAATAGATAGATAGATAGATAGATAGATAGATAGATAGATAGATAGATAGATAGATAGATAGATAGATAGATAGATAGATAGATAGATAGATAGATGGTTAGATGGTTAGATGGTTAGATAGGTTAGATGGTTAGATGGTTAGATGGTTAGATAGATAAATGGTTAGATAGATGGTTGGATAGATAGATGGTTAGATAGATGGTTAGATAGATAGATGGTTAGATAGATAGATAGATGGTTAGATAGATAGATAGATGGTTAGATAGATAGATGGTTAGATAGATGGTTGGATAGATGGTTAGATGGTTACAGATTAGATAGATAGTTAGATAGATAGATGGTTAGATAGATGGTTAGATAGATAGATGGTTAGATAGATGGTTAGATAGATAGATGGTTCAGATAGATGGTTGGATAGATGGTTAGATGGTTAGATAGTATAGATGGTTAGATACGAGTAGATGGTTAGATAGATGGTTAGATAGATGGTTAGATAATGATGGTTAGATAGATGGTTGGATAGATGGTTAGATGGTTAGATAGATGGTTAGATAGATGGTTAGATGATGGTTAGATAGATGGTTAGATAGATAGATGGTTAGATAGATGGTTAGATAGATAGATGGTTAGATGGTTAGATAGTTATATAGATGGTTAGATGATAGATAGATGGTTAGATAGATGGTTAGATAGATAGATGGTTAGATAGATGAGTTAGATAGATAACAGATGGTTACAGATAGATGGTTGGATAGATGGTTAGATGGTTAGATAGATAGATGGTTAGATAGATAGATGGTTAGATAGATGGTTAGATAGATAGTATGGTTAATATAGATGGTTGGATAGATGGTTAGATGGTTAGATAGATAGATGGTTAGTTAGATAGATGGATATAGATGGTTAGATAGATGGTTAGATAGATGGTTAGATAGATAGATGGTTACATAGATAGATGGTTAGTTAGATAGATGGGATTAGATGAGATGGTTAGATAGATGGTTAGATAGATGGTTAGATAGATGGTTAGTTAGATAGATGGATAGATAGATGGTTAGATAGATGGTTACAGATAGATGGTTAGATATAATGGTTAGATAGATATATACACACACATATATTATGAGAGTTTTGAAAATGTGTATTGGAAACAGCTGTGTGTTGTGACCCTGAAACACGCACCGGGTTTGACATTTCCCAGAGTTTTAATGCCATTGCAAGTTTCCTCCAAACTTCAGCTGTGCGGAATTAAAAAGTGAGTGATGTTGAAACCTGTACTTTGTGAAAAATGTGCTTTCTCCCTTAAGCTGTCGTGCTGGGAAAAGAGCAGAAGATTTGTCGAGTGTGTGAGGGTGACCAGAATCAAAAGAAAGAAGCTTTTCGCTCTGATGTAATCAATCCTTTGTGGCTTCCCCCCCCCCAGTAACATCTGTGATTCACTGGCTCTCCCACACTGAGCAAAGTGCCCGCATTTGTCTAATCCTAAAGAGTTACTCATCGAGCTATGCTTAAAAACCCGGTCAGGATGAGGCAAAGTGGAGATTGAACCCGACTAATGTATTAAAAGAGGAGTAATGCGCCCTAATGTACGGCCGCTTCAAGAGAGATGAATGTCTCTCGTCTGCGTCATCAAACCAAGCCTCCACTCTCGACTCTTCTCCCGTTGTGGATAGATCTCGGTGCAATGGATCACGGATTATCTCAACTCAGTTTTAAGCAGCACGACTGTTTTCAACATTGAGAATCATCAGAAATGTTCATTGAGCAGCAAATCATCATATTAGAGTGATTTCTGACGGATCATGTGACACTGATGCTAAAAAAAATCCAGCTTTGATCACAGGAATAAATTACATTTAAAAATATATGACACTTATTTTTTTTAAATGTAATAATATTAATTTTAATACTATTTTTACAGTATTTCTGTTCAAATAAATGCACTCTGCAGAAGAGACAGACTCAAACTTTACCAGTAATGCACATTGTGTGTATTTGAATAGAATAGAATAGAAGTCATTTCCGTTAGTTATTTCATAAAAGCACCAATGTTACACATAATGTGTTTAAAAGACAGATAGAGAATGAAAAAAAAAACTGCCGTTCCAATTCAGACTTAATCCTGCAGCCTTTCAACGGCCTTAACAGCATCAGGATTTTTCAATAATGCATCATAAAAACACAAGGCCCCATAGGGAGCTGAGGCGGTAATCAAAAAGTGGGAGTTAAAGAATTTCTAAATAGGGTCCTATAAATAGCAAAGGAATGAAAAAACAAATGAGGGCATGGAAAATGGGATGAAGGATCAAATCCCTAAGAGGAGGCAAGAGCGCCAGAAGATAAAGGACGAGTGTTGCTGGCAGATTGGGCATCCGAATGGAGAGAAGCATCCATGCAACCATTCACATTCATATGACCATAAACACCATCACACGCCAACATCAGTGCCATTGGACCAATCTCAAATGAGATTAATTAAAGCAAAACCGATTCGCTACAATGAATCAGACTTCTCTGGAAAATCTGGATTATGTCATCAGATTCCAAAAAAATAAGTACATGAAATTAGATTGTTATTGTGCTTTAAAATGCTTATAACCAGATTGCAGTTCGTTTTTTTATAGATTACATGCTATTCACATAATGGCGACATGAACTGCTCATGATTTATTGATTTCCCCTAATTAATCTTTAACATCTTTAGAATGCCTACAGCTTTTATACTGCTATAAAAAAGGTTATGACAACATACGCTTTTACATTGCTTTAACTTATCGGTGTAAGTTAAGCAATTTTCAACTTTTGTTAATAAGTTATACATTTTAACTACTTAAGTTTTCAATTTAATTACTATAATACATCTTATAGGTTGACATAGTTAAAATAGTTGACCCAACAACTTATTTTCAAGTAACATAGACTTGAGTTTACATAGAACAGACCATAAAGTTTAGTAGAAAGACAATAACTTAGGTACTAAATCTGTACTAAAATGTGTGATCATTAAACTTATATATGATACAATACTCATATTTTTTTATCAATGTGATTAACAAGTCAAAAGTATGTAGATTTTACTACTTAAATTTATTATTTTATATCGATGAAAGTTAAGCAATTTTCAACTTTCTTATAAGTTATATTTTTTTAAGTCAGTTTAATGGAATTTAAAGCAGCAACATTTTTTTAACTGTACGTTCAAGTCTTTTAATTTGGAAAATGTTGAGTCATTACTTAAGTGATGATTTAACAACATATTTGCATATATTTATATATATATATATATTTATATATATATATATATATATATATATATATATATATATATATATATATATATATAAGTGTTCACTCAACTATTTTCAACCTTTTTACTCAACCTTAGTTGACATAGTTAAAATAGTTGACCCAACAACTTATTTCAAGTAACATAGACTTGCAAAGTTTAGTTAAAAGACAATAACTTACATTTTCAAGCTGCACTAAATCTGTACTAAAATGTATGTTCATTAAACTTATTTTTTATATCAATATGATACAATACTCTTATTGATATCAATCTGATTAATGAGTTAAGTCAAAAGTAATCTATATGTAGATTTTACTACTTAAATATCATTTTATACCAATGTAAGTTAAGCAATTTTCAACTTTTTAATAAGTTATATGAGAGTCAACTCATTTTTTTTAAGTCAGTTTGATGGAATATAAGCAGCAACTTTTTTAAATGGAAAGTTGTGCGTTCAAGTCTTTTAATTTGGAAAATGTTGAGTCATTAATTAAGTGATAATTTAACAATATATTTGCATATATATATATATATATATATATATATATATATATATATATATATATATATATATATATATATTTTTTTTTCTGTTTGTACACTGCAAAAAAAAAGTTTACTCAACTTAAATTTTTATATGTTATCTTTTTGCTTTGACTCAGTTAAGTTTTAATTATCTTATAAGTTGACATGGTTAAAATAGTTGACCCAACAACGTATTTCAAGTAAAATAGACTTGCAAAGTTTAGTTGAAAGACAAAAACTTACATTTTCGAGTTATCTGTGCTAAAATGTATGTTCATTAAACTTTTTTATATCAATATGATACAATAATCTTATTCATATCAATGTGAGTTAAGTCAAAGTAATCTATAAATAGATTTTGCAACTTAAATGTATTATTTTATCTATTACTGTAAAATATGTTTTCGAGATTTGTTATCACAACATTTTTTCTTTTGTCAAATCAACTTAAATAATTTATTTAGTTCAGATCACTTATTATTTTGAGTTTCTGATGATTAAATCAATCTCCTTCATTGTATTAACTCAATCAATTTAAATTAAGGCAACCAGGTTACTTACTTTAAGTTAAACCAACAATATTTTTTATAGTGTAGTAGTAGTCTGATTATACCTAAAATGTGTGTTTTGATACAGATTACACATAATAATAACAGAAACTATATTACAATTGTGACATGCAATTTTGAAACATTCTGTAAATAATCCACCCATCACTGCATACGACAGACTAGAAATGTAAAAACAGATCACAATCATCAGTTCACATCAATCTGAGTGTTCCTGTCTCGTCAGGGAAAGCAGACGGACTTGAGGAACTTCACTTCACAGCCAACAGAGGACAAAAAGAGATCCATTCATTACGCAACGCTTCGGCTTTTAGGAAGAGAGATACTGCGGACGGATCCACATTCATCCGCCGAGCTGAAGGTGTTTCTGGGGATTAGCTGCCAAATCTGCGGAGCCTATCAGAGTGATAAATAAAGTCGTGTGTATATGCGTGTGTTTGTGTGTGTTTAAGTGTGTGGGTCTCTGTCAGATACACCTGCCCTCGGAGATAAAGCCAAGAAGACAAGCAAACCATGAGCTGGAGATGATAGAGCAAGCCTCGCTCTACGACCTGACTGCGGATGAGAAGTGAGCCGTTCAATAATACAGATGTGTGTCTGAACAGCGGGATATTCATCTCACAGATTACAGCTGACATTCATGTGTTTACTGATGGGAAGGATGCCGTTACCGGTCTCACCTAACTTAAAAATCAAGATGATGTAAATGCATACACTATGTATTAAGAACGATTTACAATAAGGTTCATTACATTGAGCAATACATTTATTACAGTCTTTGCTAATAAAAATACAGCTATTCATGTTAGTAATAGTTAACATTGCATTAACTAATGTTTACAAACACAACATTTGATTTTAATAATGTATTAGTGCATATATTAATTAAGATTAATAAATGCTGTGGAAGTATTGTTAATTATTAGTTTATGTTAACTAAGGAAGCATCCTTTTTGTAAAGTGATACCTACAATGAAATTTAAAAATTAAGTTTTCAATTTTTATTTTAAACCAAATTTTAGATCTAATTATAATCACTGTAATAAAATCAAATTTAAAAAATAAAAATAAAATAATAATAATCATTAGCATTAAATAATGATGATTCACATATTTGTATTCATTAAATACATTGTATTATTTTTATGGCTAAATCAGCATAAAGTAATTATTATTAATTATAATTAATTATTACATTTTTTATTTTTATTTTCCATTATTTTAGGACAATTTTCACTTAAATGTTCTAATTTAATCCAAAATATTTTATTCTCATTTCTGCAAAACAACCAAAACTTATAATCGGTAGCCTTTTAAATTTATAAATTTAGCCTTTAAATTTAGCCTTTTAGACTTATAAATGCACCCAGTTTTTTCATACATATATATATATATATATATATATATAATTAGGGCTGTCAAAAGATTAATTCGCATTCAAAATAAAAGTTTGTGTTTACATACATATGTGGGTGCACTGTGTATAACTATTTTGTATATATATATAAATACACACACATGCATGTATATTTAAGAAAAAAATATTATTTATATATAAAATATATATATATATTTATATATAATATAAATTACATATAAATCTATAAACAGTATATAAATGAAAATATGTCTTAAATATATACAAGCATGTGTGTGTATTTATATATATAAAATAATTATACACAATGCACCCACATATATTATGTAAACAAAAACTTTTATTTTGGATGCGATTAATCGCGATTAATCTTTTGACAGCTCTAATATATATATATATATATATATATATATATATATATATATATATATATATATATAACTAAACTATATATATATATATATATATATATATATATATATATATATATATATATATATATATATATATATATATAAACACTTTTTGTGTTTTAATTTATTTTATTAATCATTTGTCTTAAAAATTTCCATTTGTCCTTATGATAAAAAATACAATAATTTATTTGATATGATTAAATATTTAAATAAACATAAAGGCAGTCAAATAAATACATTTTAGCCATTTATAAGGGAACAATTAATTCCTCATTCAAATACCTCTTTAATGGTCCTAAATGGTGCAAAATATAACTTTTTATTTTCTTATTTTTATTGGAGCAAGAATTTAATAACCATAAAACAGTCTCATCAACACCACACATTCCCAAATTATTACATGCTGATATGCAAATTACTAATTAATGCTAATGCAGTTAACTAAGTGCATAAACATATTATCCATTTAAAAGCAGGACATAATTAATAACGTTACTGTGTGAATGTGATTTTGTCTAAAACTAAAAGCCATAATGTCTGTATATTTAATTTATTAATGGCACTGCTCAACTATTAATGTTTCTGTTCACTATTATTGCAAATTCCTTAAGCCCAAAACAGCCTCTATAATCATATCCTATAGCATAATTAACACTCACAGTGTCAGTATTAGACGAAGGCTCTGCTTCAACACGAGTCTCTCGTCAGAGAAGATAATGAAGGCTATCAGCTGCAGAACCTCGGTGTGAAGGGTTTGTTATGTCACAGGAGTGCTGTGGGTTGGTTTGCACAGGTTAGCGATGAGTCAAGACACTAGAAACTTCCAGCGTGACACAGTCGTATCATGGCCTCTGTCTCTCAGGAACATCACATGCAAACCAGCGCAGTCATTCACTGAGATATCCCGTTCACATTCTCATGGGAATAAAGGAAAATCACGCACGAGATCTCTAACAGCTCCATTGCTTCTCCTAGATAGCAACGAAATTAAATGGAGATTTATTTTTGTCTGCAGCATTTTCGAAAGAGATCTTAAATTTGCCAAGACTTTCAATATGATCTCAATATTTCTCATCAAATGATCTGAGCTACGATTCACATTAATTGCATTAGTCTGTGCACTCAAAAAATGCTTAAATTATCCATCTACAGTATCTATTTGAATTGCATATGCAATTTTTCCATCCATTTGGATTTCACAGTTAACATAAATGAATATCTTTAATGTGATGCATATTTGTCATTTAAACGAAACAGTTATGAAACAGCTAAGATTTCTGGATATGTATTAAAAAATATTATTATTATTATTATTATGCACCTAGTAGGTTTTGTTTAAATAATATTTTCAAAATGCATTTATTGAAATGGCTTAAAATCAGCATTAATCTCTTCATCGTGAAAATAATTAAATGTATTCGGGGTAAAAAATGAGCTAACAATGAGCAATATGTTTGTTATAGTATTCACTATATATATATATATATATATATATATATATATATATATATATATATATATATATATATATATATATATATATATATATATATATATATATATATATATATATATATATATATGCAATTTATTTTAAAAGTAGGCCTATATCCATATGAGCTAAGAACACTGCAAAAGTTCATTTAAGTCACACAATATGCTTAACTGCAAACTTTTTCGAGAGCGCTAATATTATTCTTCACATAACCTGTGAATATGTACAGCATTTATAACACTATATAATTAGTCAGAGCTATGGTTTCCAGGCGAATTATAGTGGGGTCTGACCCGCATGATTAAGGCCTGAACCCCTACAGGAAGTCATAACAAGGTTAAAAAGTAGATACTAAACAGCTCTAATTTAAAAGATTACACGAATAACATTTCAGTGACTGCAAAAGTAGATTACAAGAGAGTCAGAGGATATGCTTCCACAAACAAGTCCAGCTCGCCCCAAAGAATAACCGTTTTCCTTTTCAGACACAAATTAAATTACCCATAGAAATTACTTTTGAAAAGTTGACCACCACTGTATAAAACCAGCTTCTTTTCATTGTTTTCCAATTTCGGTGTTCAGAACTGATTCGAAAGATCAAAAGATCTGATTCTGACAAACTTTCCAAGTAAACAATTGAACTGCAAAGCTTCATAAGCAACTTCAAATCCACCAGACTTTATATTCATTTTCATTTTTGCCTTGACAGTTATAAACTTGAGTTATTCATGAGCAACCAAGTAGACAAAACACAGCAAGCAATAGAAATTTGACTTTTTTCCATCTAAAACAATGTCATATTTGCATTCAAAATGTCATTATTGAGCGAAAGACACTTAATGAGAGTAGTAGTCATACACATGCATAATACTTCATATTCAAGACGTGTCATGTTACTTCAGGTAAAGAGTTACCACATCCAAGTTTATGTGTCATTATAGACAATTCTATATGAAAGTCCATTGCATCTCTTTATTTACAAACCAAGATCCAAAAGCCTGGATAATAATGTCGGGATAGAGAGCACAAATCAAACTAAAAAAACAAATGTTGCACACTTACCATCAAACTTTTTATGTCTGGAGGTAAATACTGTCCGTATGGTGTGACTGCTCCCCTCCACTAATCTCTCGAAATCCACCTTGCTCTGCTGGCCGAGTCTGTCCTCCATGTCTGAAGTGCAGCAGGTGTAGCCCTGGGAACAAACCCGCAGATGTTCACCTGTGGGACGAGAGAAGCACATATTTCACACGGCCGCACTGGGAGACACGGAGCTCATCACACCAAATCAAACACGCTTCATTAAGCCGGAGCCGCGGTGTGTGATTTCCCAGAGCGTGCAGAAGATGTGAAGGTGCACCAACTGAAATTAATGGTGCATGTCGCCTCTGGATGTGACATCTTTAATTACGTCAAAGCGACAGATGGATGTTTGAGAGCCGTCCTCAAACTTCCTCCGCTCGTGTGTTGTGCAGGTGAGCTTTTTAATGACTGCAAACAAGTCGAAAACTTGTCTGACTGTCAGAGAAAATGTATTTCCCGTCTATTTTGGAAACTTCATGCTTGACTGGCTGTATTACATTACAATATGATCAATGTGATGTTTTAAAAAGCTTCCCCGTTGAGGAAAGTCTAAACCAGGTTCAAATGAGCATGCATCCATAATGTGAGGCATAAACAGATTCTTTCCCAATAATAAACTCAAATCAAATTAAAGCTACACTGAAAAAAGACTGTGCATTTATTTAATATCAGTTGTTAATTGAAGCTGTATTTAAAATGTTTAATTAAAAAAACAGTTTGAATGAATGATTCAATGACTCACTTTTAATTTATCATTTGTTTTTATTACTGGATGATTCAGGGTTATTACATAAATCTATTGATATACATCACTTGTTTCATTACTGGATGATTCAGCGTTTTTGAACGAATCACCTGAATTAACGATTTGATGACTCACTCATAAAGACTTAACTTGTTTCATTACTGGATGATTCTGCGTTTTTGAACAAATCTCTTGAATTAATGATTCAATGACTCACTCAAGGACTCAATGACTCACTCATAAAGACTTTACTTGTTTCATTACTGGATGATTCAGCATTTTTGAACAAATCTTTTGAATTAATGATTCAATGACTCACTCATAAAGACTTTACTTGTTTCATTACTGGATGATTCAGTGTTTGTGAACAAATCTCTTGAATTAATGATTCAATGACTAACTCAAAGACTTCACTTGTTTCATTACTTGTTGAATCAGCATTTTTGCAGTTTGAATGAATGATTCAATGACTCACTCATAAACATTCCACTCTCATTACAGCGTTTTTGAACAAATCACTTGAATTAATGATTTAATGACTCACGCAAAGACTTTACTTGTTTCATTACTGGATGATTCAGCGTTTTTGAACAAATCACTTGAATTAATAATTCAATGACTCACTCATAAACATCACTTGTTTTATTATTGTATATTTCAGCGTTTTTGAATGAATCACCTGAATGAACGATTTGATGACTCACTCATAAAGACTTTACTTGTTTCATTACTGGATGATTCAGCGTTTTTGGATGAATCACCTGAATGAACAATTTGATGACACACTCAAAGACTTTACTTGTTACATTACTGGATGATTCGGCATTTTTTAACAAATCTTTTGAATTAATGATTCAATGACTCACTCATAGACTTCACTTTTATCATAACTGGATGATTCAGCATTTTTGAACAAATCTCTTGAATGAATGATTCAATGACTCACTCAAAGATTTGACCCGTTTCATTACTTGTTGAATCAGCATTTTTGCAGTTTGAATGAATGATTCAATGACTCACTCATAAATATTCCACTTTCATTACAGCGTTTTTGAACAAATCACTTGAATTAATTATTTAATGACTCACTCAAAGTCTTTACTTGTTGCATTAGTGGATGATTCAGCATTTTTTAACAAATCACTTGAATTAATGATTTAATGACTCACTCAAAGTCTTTACTTGTTTAATTACTGGATGATTCAGCATTTTTGAACAAATCTCTTGAATGAATGATTCAATGACTAACTCAAAGACTTTGCTTGTTTCATTACTGGTTGAATCAGCATTTTTGCAGTTTGAATGAATGATTCAATTACACTACTTTCATTACAGCGTTTTTGAACAAATCACTTGAATGAATGAGTAAATGGCTTGCTTCATAACTGGATGATCCAATGTTACTCTCAAAAGGTGATTTGCTCCATTTTGTTAATATCAATATTTGTAACACAGAAATAATAAAACTGTGATTGAAAAGACTGTTTGTGAAGCGGTTTTATACCTACACTGTACATGATACCTGCTCTCTCTCGGCAGCGGAAACACAGATCTTAATGTCCCGATGTGATTTAGTCAAATGTTTAATTGAAACTAGTGACAAAGGCAAATTGCAGTCATTTAGGAGTCATGTGGGTGTTTGAATCAAGATTGTGATCTCTTAATGAATAATCGTGAAGCTCTATAAGCATTATTCTTGAGTTCTTAACAGCACAGAATTCGTTCTACAACCCAACAGCAAACAAATTTCTCTTTTACAGTATAAATATCATCCCTCCGGTCAATCTGTCCACATTTTGCACCTGTCCGTCTGCACCATCTCAGCATTAAAGTGCCTTGCCCATCTAAACTCCCTCAGTGAAACTCTCCCCAATACCTGCAGGAGTTAACATGCAGCGAGCCAGACCAGCACCGCATCTAAACCACAGCCAAAGCGCTTCTGGCACCAGTGGTCCAGGGACAACATAATGTATGGAGGAAATGCCAAACTGTGGGCTAATGATACATTTAAAATCACCTCAAATTTTGGCGGGGAATCATAAGTTGCTTGCAGTGAGCAAAAGCGACAAACCAGAGTGTTGGTAATGACATGGCAGCCTGGGAGAAAAAAATCTCATTCTCATAACATAACAGCCAGCTGATTTGAAAAGAAATATCAGACCATTACTGAGCAAGGCAGGTATAGCACTTATTTTCGAGTATATATTGACTTCTGCAGAGAGAATATTTTGAGGTCTGTGTGCGATTTAATTTCTGATTGTGTCTCGCGTGAGTCTACTCGTTTTAAATGTAATGAGCGAGAAATTGTGCAATTTAAAAACAGCGCCGTATCTGAACACGTCTGTAGTGCGAATAATAAGAAACAGACATTCTAAGAAGCCTCAATATTCATTGTTGTGACTTATTTTTCAGATAAAAGTTCAATCACTTTTAAGTTTCGTCGAACAATAAGCGTGCTTTCAATATCTGGAATTGGTTGGTCAAGGGTATTTGAAGACATTATAAAGATTTTCCGCATTTTAAAGTAAAATTGCAAATTAGATCTCTTTAATACTCAAATGTTTTGCCAAGACAGCAATGACAATGACATTAAATGTAGAAATGCATTAATGGATATAAATCATTTGGTACATTTTTTTTTTTTGCTTTCCTTGAATGGAGGAATAAGACTAAGTTGATACTTAAACTACTGTTCAAAAGTTTGGGGCCAGTAAGAATTATTTTTATGTTTTTGAAAAAAAAAACATCTTCTGCTCACCAAGACTGCATTGATTTGTATTTATTTGTGAAATAATATTACAATTTAAAATGACTGTTACATATAATTTATTCATCTGATGCCAAGCTGAATAGTCGGCATCATTATTCCAGTCTCATGTCCACATGTTCGTTTTAATCCAAACAATAAACCAAGAGAACCAAACTACAAGTGTGAACACACCGTTCCAGACCAAATGAACCAAAAGAATCAAACTACAAGTATGAACACATAGTTCCGAACCAAATGAACCAAGAGAACCAAACTACAAGTGTGAACACACCATTCCGGACCAAATTAACCAAAAGAACCAAACTACAAGTATGAACACACCGTTCTGAACCAAATGAACCAAGAGAACCAAACTACAAGTATGAACACATCGTTCCGAAACCAAATGAACCAAAAGAACCAAACTACAAGTGTGAACACACCATTCCGGACCAAATTAACCAAAAGAACCAAACTACAAGTATGAACACACCGTCTGAACCAAATGAACCAAGAACCAAACCAGTTGAACATCGTCAACCAAATGAACCAAAAGAACCAAACTACAAGTGAACACACCATTCGACAAAATTAACCAAAGAACCAAACTACAAGTATGACACACCGTTCTGAACCAAATGAACCAAGAGAACCAAACTACAAGTATGAACACATCGTTCCGAACCAAATGAACCAAAAGAACCAAACTACAAGTATGAACACATCGTTCCGAACCAAATGAACCAAGAGAACCAAACTACAAGTGTGAATGCAGCGCTCTGGATACCAAATGAACCAAGAGAACCAAACCACAAGTGTGAACACATCGTTCCGGACCAAATGAACCAAGAGAACCAAACTACAAGTATGAACACACCGTTCCGAACCAAATGAACCAAGAGAACCAAACTACAAGTATGAACACACCGTTCCGAACCAAATGAACCAAGAGAACCAAACTACAAGTATGAACACATCGTTCCGAACCAAATGAACCAAGAGAACCAAACCAAAAGTGTGAACACACCATTCCGGACCAAATTAACCAAAAGAACCAAACTACAAGTATGAACACACCGTTCTGAACCAAATGAACCAAGAGAACCAAACTACAAGTATGAACACACCGTTCCGAACCAAATGAACCAAGAGAACCAAACTACAAGTATGAACACATCGTTCCAAACCAAATGAACCAAGAGAACCAAACTACAAGTATGAATGCAGCGCTCTGGAGACCAAATGAACCAAGAGAACCAAACCACAAGTGTGAACACACCGTTCCTGACCAAATTAACCAAAAGAACCAAAAGAACCAAACTACAAGTGTGAACACACCATTCCGGACCAAATGAACCAAAAGAACCAAACCACAAGTGTGAATACAGCACTCTGGAGACCAAATGAACCAAGAGAACCAAACCACAAGTGTGAACACATCGAAATGAAATGAAACATGCACTTTAATCTTCCTGCAGGTCAGCAGAATTCTCCAGCACAATAAACACTTCTCAGCTCATGAGACAGACGCTCTGTTGTGGATTCTGTTGATCGCCCGCCTCACCGTGTGCCAACAGCTGGTTTGTGTCAGATGAGCCCGTCACTGAGAGCGACAGACGCAGCCCCCATATTTCATCTTAAAAAGATGGAAGTAATTCATGAGGGCAAAACAACTGAAGAAAAGCCTGTCATTACATTGGCTTCAACCCAAAGTGTGTTTAAGCACGTTGAGGTGAGGTCATAATAAATATGAGGCTTTCACAAACCATTTCCAAGACGTTAAGTTATTCATTTTCTTTCATTTTCCTCTGTCTCTCTGGTCTATCTCGGCACAGATGTGGCGGGTCGTTATGATGGTTATCTCTGGAACCTGGAGTACGGAGCGGGATTGAAGCGCAGATTTGTAATTAGCTGGAAGTGCTGACTATGAGAAGATCCAGCGAGTGTTGCTGCTCAAATGCCAGTGAGAGACAAAGTCCTTTTACCACAGACAAGATCACTCCTGCCAGAAGAGCACAGTCATTCCCCACGACAAACTATAGCGGAGCCAGAAACTAAACAAGCAGAGTCATATTTACATGTGAGAAACTGACTGGAAAAATATTTATATTAAAACGTAAACTAAGATGTTTTTAAATGATTTTGAAAGTCTTCTGCTTACCAAGACTACATTTGTTTGATCAAAAATACAGTAAAAATTGTGAAAATATTGTGAAATATTATTTTAATTTGAAGGAACAGATTTCTATATTAATATATTTTAAAAATGCAATTTATTCCTGTGATACGAAGTTGAATTTTCAGCATCTTAAGTTATCCTTCAGAAATCATTCTCAAGAAACATTTCTTATTATTATAAATGTTGAAAGAAAAATTCTGCTCCTTAATTTTTTGGGGAAATTGTGATGCATTTTTTTCAGGATTCTTTAATGAATAGATAGTTTTAAAGATCAACTTTTATTTGGAAAAAAAGTCATTTTTAATTTTAGAAGTCTTTTAAAAGTCTTTTTTCTAATTTTTAATCAATTTAATGTATCCTTGCTGAAGACAAATATGACTTTATTTTAAATAAATATATTTTTAATGCAAGTGTACATTTTAAAACTTGCTTGATATCATGTTTTACTTGAAAATAAATTCCATTTTATATTTACATTTATGCATTTGCCAGATGCATTTATCCAAAGCGATCACATTGCATTCAAGAGCACGCATTTTCACATTACAGAGATAAAATGGGCTGCAAATACAGCATTAACATTTTTATTCCGATGTAAAAATATTAACAAAATATTATTTATGCATACCATTTAGCTTCAGCACTTAATGCAATTTTGAATATCTTGTTCTCATAAATGTAAAAGTCAAATCCATATCTTACTGTATTTTACATCAGCAAAGTTTCAAGATTCATATCACTCTTTCTGGATTTGTGCTAATCATCATCATGTTTGGATTGCAATGCAATACATATACAGTAAGCACAGCAAAGTAACACCAATCAGATTAAGGATGCATTTGAAATATGGTGATTATATAAAAGGGATTCCATGCATTTATTAAAAAAAGGATTTTGCTAACGCACACACAACCCCATCTGTGCCGTCGACAAGAAATAAATGAATAAAAAGTTGCCAAAAAAGGAAGAAGTGAATCAAACAGTTTATTGAAACCCAAAATGCATTGAAGATTATAAATAATCTTCAATACTGAGAGCAAAAAACATCGGTTTATACTGTGCAAATATTGCTCACCGACATTGAACACGCTCTCTACATCAAAAGATTTAACATCCAAGCAGACGAAGAGTTTGACAGCTGTAATAAAGCTGATCATGTTAGCTGTCATGTTAGCTAATGAAGAGAATCCGCTGTATGATTTCTGCTTCCCATCTCAAACCCAATAAAACTAACTAACTAACCTGGGAGACTGTTTGCTGACATAGAAATATCAAGGCCTACACAACTGGTACATTCAACAGCACACTCTTTTATTTATTAGTACAGAAACATGTGAGATGGCCTCGGTAATAAATCTATACATGCATTTCTGAACATGCACAAATATCTACACATAATTATGTTATTATTCAGCAGGAGTTATTCTCTATATCAGTGTCACTGTTTCTGAACTCCTGAAACGCCTCCATAGTAGTCTTAAGTTTTATCCAGGAACAACACTTCACAATATTCCTAATTTAATTAATTAATACGCAGAATAAAGGGGCAGGCCTGGGAGAGTTACTTAGTAGTGTGTGGAAACTGGTGGTTATGGTACACAGTAAAAATAAATGTGCTTTTTCTAATAAATAAAATTGTAGCAACAGATTACAAGCAATATTATTAATTGAATTGAACAAATTAGAATAATTAATAAAATCATTCCTTAAAAGTACACCAAAAAATTAAACAAAAATATATGAATAACAGACAGACAGATTAATTAAGAACTCTTTATTTTATATTGCCAACATTGAAGACACCTGATGTTAACAAGCAGAATCACTGAAGGAGAAAACCGTCATTTTAAAACAAACCGAAAACAAACACCGATCACCATAATGGTGACTTAAATGTATGGTTTTTTTAAGTTTTTTATTTTAAATGGTTAACTTTTAAGGAATTAATTTGATTAATTATCACTGAATTCTAACATGTTAAATTTAATTAATTCTTTTTTCTTGTAATCTGTTGCCACAATTTTTTTGATTAGATAAAGTGCATAGATTTTTACAGTTTAAGGGGCAGGACATTTCTCAAACACACTCAAAGAGCTCGACCAATCACAACACACTGATCCAGCCGACCAATCAGAGCACAGTGTGCTTTCGGGAGGAGGGGCTTCAAAGAGACAGAAACTAAACAGAGGTGTGTTTACCAAAGACAACATGGAACTAATCATTGTTGGCTAATGATGCTTTTGAGAAACTCATTCAGGAGCGTTTCTGACAGACTGGAAGAGAGGACCTGCAACAATATATAAACATTTTTTTAACATTATAGTATTAAAACCTATTCTATTAGAGCCCAAAAACAATGTCAAGACTTAATATGACATCATGTAGAGACCAGAACAACATCGAGAATTTTGACTTTCCCACAACATGCTAAAGTTTGAGACATCATGAGAGCTTGCAAACATGAAATCAGGTTGTACTACATTGTTTAACTAATTATGTTTTTAAAAGGTGATCAATAATCCAAAACTCATATTAACAGAAACTCTTCACACCCGAGGATAAGTTCAAATTAAAAAAACAACATGATCATATTCAAACAGCCTGCTTATTTCTTTCTCATTATTTCTATTCCTCAGGAGTCGGATGTTTTGATGGTTACTCTCTATTGCATCATTATAGAAATGATAGAGTTAATAGACATTTGCACGGCACCACTTGCTTCATAAAACGATTGCAAGCTTCTTCCTCCACGGGGCATCGTTGTGAATTTGCATCTCTTTGATGGACCAATATCTCTCTGGACCAATCACGCTGCTAGTAAATATAACGGAAAGTTTGATACAATCTTTATAAAAGCATCTCCTTATATACAGAAGAGATACTGTAAACTTTTCTAAAAATCAACCTCGGTTCCTCTGAGATTTGCACAGAAATTAAAAACTGCAAACAGTTTTCAGGATTTTTTTTTGAGAAAAAAGGTTTTAGCAATTTCAATTTCTACACAGTTTTTATACTATTTGCGCACCAAGCAAGTCTGCAAATATGATGAACACTCCAGCTCTAAGATCTGTTCTTGGGTCACGGCGCGTGCCTGTCCGTCAAACGTCAGCTTCTTGCCTCGCTATAACACGCGTGCAACTAGTTTCCCTCACACTGCCTAATTTCATAAGCCTTGCAATTCATCAGCGCAGAAGCCTTCGAGTGGAGCCGACCAATCGAATCAGAGATACGGCCGTCACGTTGAAAGTACAGTGGAGTTAAAAAAGCTCCGTGAAAACAAAGCCAAACAGAAAGACGTCGCAGGAACAGATAGTGCCTATTGTTTGCTTTGGGAAAGAAGCATCTGTAGTGGTATCATTACAACTGAATCTTAACTCAAGCTGGCACTAATTACATTTCACATAATGAGTGTTTGATTGTAGTGTAAGACAAATTAGCTTCCCTTAAAAGTGAGTAAATGGAAGTAATTGATGGTGGGATTATATTGCTGAATAGAAGACAAACTGTTGTAGCGCTCCATCTTCCCCATGGATCGTTGTGTTTCTGAGGGAACGGCTTCATATCGCCTGATGTTTTCTGCTCATGTGTGGCTTTTGAATTGGATTTCTCTCTCTGAGAAAGTGATCTGAGCAGACAGGGTTTTCATGTTTCATTACATTATGACCACAGTGGAGTAAAAGCACAACACTTACACTGCACTACCACACTAGATAACTGGAGAACAGCTTTCATTTATATAGACACAGTTGTTATGTAGATTAGATTGATTTTCATAAGCTTTCTGTCTGATAGTTGTACTGGGGTTCTGTTCACACAGTCCATCTTAAACTGTGTTTGACACTAATCCAAAATACTAGATGCTCAAACAAACACTTAACTCTTAAGCTTGAAAAAAATTTAAAAATAAATAAAAAGTAATAATAATGTTATATATATATATATATATATATACTATATATATATATATATATATATATATATATATATATTACACTAAAATATATATTTATTATATATATATATATATATATATATATATATATATATATATATAAAAGAAAAAAATTATAGTATCAAATTTATAGTAATCATGGTAAGTTACCTTGGAAGCAAAAAAAATATACCTAGTTTAACTCTTATTACAGCAGTAAAATTCCTGGTAATAATACAAAACATTTTACCAATTGTTTTTGACAAGTAAAAAAAAAAGAAGCAATATAAGCGTTTTGCTAAAACAAAGTTAATACAAAGTGTAATAAAAAAATAAATATTAAATGAATTATTTATATTATATAAATATGTATTTTTTAATTAATAGTTAAAATAGTAATAAAATATTACTTTTTAATTATAAATATTAATTAATATATTATGTTATTAAAATAAAAAAATATATAAAGTTTTACCAATATTTAAGTAAAAAAATGTAATACATAACAAATATATATTTCTGAATAATTGCCATGTAATTTTTTAATATAAAAAATTATAATATAATAATATGTTATAAAAATAAAAATATAATTTTTTACCAATATTTAAATGAAAAAATATTTTCGGAATATTTGCCAAAAAAAGATAACTTTAAAAAAATGATATAAATAAAAATGTTTTAGTGCTTTATAAATATTAAACAATATAATAATTCAATTCAATTCAAATTTATTTGTATAGCGCTTTTCACAATACATATTGTTTCAAAGCAGCCTTTCAGAAATGTACATGGAAAAACACATTTAGTTAATCATGTAATAATTTAGGGCATAACATATACCAGTAATAACAATAATATATTACTGAAAAATATAGATATTTTGACATATTAAACCCTAAACACTTAATTCAAAAGTACAAGTTTTCTGCTGAACTAAAAATACAGTATTTTTGTAGCCCTGATAGTGATTTATTTTTCCCTGCACAGATTTAGTTGGTCATGATGCATACAAACCCTGTGTGAACCATACGGCAGGTATTTGACACTATTCAAAAAAATATATAGGTTAAAAAAAATAGAGATTTCATGCTGCGGCAAAAGCAGCCAAGGGATCTGATTATGCCCAGCGAACAAAGTCATGCCAAAAAAACATGGAGCATCTCTCCACGGTATTCATTAGTGTACCTGGCCACAGGGATCTCCTGCATATGGCCACTGCCATCTGGTGGGTCCCGGGGCCCGTCGAGAGCCTCTCTGCCAGCCCGCTCACCTCCAGCACCTCCAGCCTAATTTACTGCCGGCTGAGATGATGTGACGGCCCACACCGCTCGCAGGCCCCAAAAACCACACGTCGCTTTGGTTCATTTTGTTCTGTGGCGAGGCGCACAGAAGAATCAATAATCATTGTTGTTTATTGCCTGGCTGGTGTGTGGAGACTTTTGTCAGTGGCCACCCAATAAGTCATTTATCATGTAGTGCGGCTCTGGAGAGAGCGATGGGATGGCGAAGCGAGAGAGCACTCGGACTCATTTAGGAACCGCAGATCGTGGGCCGAGACGGGGAAACCCGAGCTCTCTGCTAATTCCAGGACTAATCAAGTCCAGCTTCTTCCTCACATCACGTTCGATCGCGCCGCAGCTTCTGAATCCACATCGATCCGCTATCAGACACACGTGCTCGTCAGAAGCAGATCCACATCAGCGAGTTCAGACGCACTAAAGCAAAGCTCGGGACGCCGGCACACGTCGGGCTCTTAGGAGAAACACACTACGCTATCTTTACAGATATAGACATCTTACTCAGGCGCTCCATTACTTCATTACTGGGAGAAAAGTAGCGAACTGGACTCCAGCTGAAGCATTGATCAGGTTCACACAGCTTCTGTCTCGAATCTAGGTCTAGGTCTATTTCAGCCGAAAAATAAGAGAAGAAAGAAAAAGGACTATTACAGTTGGCTTAAAGTATATTAAATACTTTTTTAGAGCTTTTTAGTAATAAAAAGGATCCCATCCAACATATGCTTTGCAAACTTTGATGTTGGCTTTCTTTGATGTTTTGACTATGATGTAGCCAATAAGATTGACTATGATGTAGCCTTGGACAAATCAATTATGTTTATCATTATTTTTTTTCAATAATGTGGTTTAAAATGTGCTTTAATTACTTCTTAGGAATCAATGCAATGCATTTGAACCTGAAACATTAAAGGGTGCTAAAACCAACTAGGAATGTGAAAAATCTCTCTCTTTTTATCCCTCCTGCATTGAAATTTAGCATTACATGATTTTTTTTATGAATGTCAGCCTATTCGATCAGGGACTCAGAGGCTCTATTCAAACTCGAACTGCCTTTCATCGTGTTAACAGCCGCAACACACATCAAATCATTTATTTAAAGTGAAAAACCACACCAAGCAACAACAACACGGCCAATGTAAAAATCCTGTTCCTTAATCTATGCAAAAGTGGGATTTGAAGGAAATTAGATTCTAATGTGAACGGCGCTGATGCAATACAAATAGAAACAAAGCAACCTATAAAACATGCTTATTGCTTTACCATGTGTGTGTCTATCAAATGAAGAGAAAACACAAACCAGCCTGTGTTACTCTCAAAGTTCAGTCTAAATCATGTTCATTGATAAATGCACTAGAGAGCTGGAAATGATCCCATTGTTAAAACACTAGCATTTGATACCTAGAAAGTCCCAGAATGCACTGCAAAAAGGTTGCGAAGCTCACTATATTAACCCTCAGGGGCTCTTCGGTCATTTCTGACCGAAAAATTTTCTGTTTTGAAATTTTAAAAAATCACAGCTTCATCGGAATGTTACGAAACCTGGTGACTTTTAAGGCATTGGGTATGTGAACACAAAAAAAATTGAGGTCATGATCCGAGCAGGCTAAGTGGTCGTAAAAAAAAATAGTCACACTTGTGGTCTTTGGTCAAAAATGACCCCCATAGGAAATGAATGGGAAATTGTAAAAAAATGTTTTTGTTTTTTTTAATTTTTTTAATTTATTTTTTGTAAAAAAAAAATTTATGAGAAATAGTTTGAGATTGTTTCAACTATATATTCAAATCCACAAAAAAAAGTGTTCATAAACAGCTGGGGAATTCACATGCCTCTCCATAGAGAGCTGTACATGCCATATAGTGTTTTTTTCATACTGTAACCAGATGGTGCTAATTTTCTTCAAAAAATTTATATTTTCTTTTTCTGAAGGCCTAGACTCTATATTACACTAAAATACTGCAATAATATTTTTTTGAAAAACATAATATATATATATATATATATATATATATATAATTTTTTTTTTCATGGCAAAAATAAACCATAAATATTGCATAAATATTAATAAATTCACTTAAATTGTCTCAAAATACTAAATTAAAAAGAATAAATATTATAGAACAAAAATAAATCACATTGGTTTTACTGGGATGGAGAAAGTTTCATTTTTAGGTGTCCGGTCACTTTTGACCGGGGAGATAACAAGTGTGACTGTTAAAGCTTTCAAATGATCATGGATTCAAGCGTCTTAATATTGACTTTTACCAACATTCAAAATGATCCAACCAAAGACACCCGTAAAAACTAGTTTTATGCAATGTTATTTTGTCACTATGTAATGATAGAACACCTGCAACACCTGCAATGAAGATGCACAATAATTGCTCATGATGCCCTGATCCACATCAAAGGGAACTAATGAGTGAAACGAGACACAGCCATGATGGTACACACACATCTCAACCCTCTGATAGCTTGAGTCAGGCTGAGGGAACATGACCAGTCTCTGTTGTCTTTATCTCCATCTAGTCTGTCATTATCAGCTTTGCCAGACTAATATGGGCGCGTGTCACGCGGACATGACCGACTCTCCCCATACAAAGGATCCTTCAGAGAAGAGCGTGGCGGGACAGACGAGCAACGCTCAGCCAAAGCAAACATTAAAGGTCTTGGCGAGAATGCAGACGGACTTCTTTGAGCGCTTGCCAGACCACCTCCAACCAAACCAACAAACATGATTAAAGACCTTCAAGCTGCTTCTGTTGTCATGGCCGGGTTACCCTTTAAAATCATAACACGAGTCTATCTAATGAACACATCATCCTCATACTGCATAATGAATGAGTTTTCAGACCAAACGCTGCTTAATTATCCCTTAAAGCCAAGATGGATGCTGAGATCCAACTGGGTCGGGCCAAGGCAGACTCGGCATGTTCGAGTAATTGATTCAATCTAAATGAATCCAACAGATAATTCAACTCCAAATTAACATTCACTCATTATTTAACGACTTTTGTGACGTTCCAAACTGCATATGCACAAAAGAAGAATTGGTCTGTCAAAAAAATAGTAAAAGAAATTCAACTATTACAAGTTCACGTTCACAGAGCTGGTATCTTGGCAAAAGGAGATTGCAAAAAGTATTTAATGAAAAGGTGCCAATAATTGTGGCCAACGGGTTTTGGATAAAAACATGTATTTCATAATGTGATTTCCACCCCACTTTCAATTCTTTTACTTCAATGAAAGGTTAGAATTTTGCCAATGTTTTGAATGAAAGATCAAAAGGATAAACAATGCAGATTTATTTTTTTCAGCCAGTTCTGATCATATTTACCAGGGGCGCCATCGATTCTGACCATGACTGTATATATAATGCAACTGTAATGCACTTAAGCAGTTAAATATCAAAGGTTTCCATTAGGCAATCTGCAAATGACTGGAAAAATAGGTCCAAATACTTGATTTAAGGAGCTATATGTGAGAATGTTCTTGCATTAATTGCTTTTGTATTGCTAGTGAGTGAAAAACATGTCACAAAACTTAAAAACGAGACCTTCCCTGGATTCCTAGGTTGTCTATGAAAGCTTGTAGGGTGATTTTTATGTAAAGGACAGGGCATTTTGCTGGGAAAACCAACAGGATGTGACATTTACACGCTTCCGAGAGCCTCTCTTCAGTTCAATGACACATGAAACTTAATGCTTATACAATATTCAGGAAAATGTGTCATGCAAAGAAACAAAGATTAATTCAAACTAGAGTCTTGCATAGTCAGATTAATGTAGTTAGTCTCTATATATTATAATCAAACTATCATAACAGTGTAATTTTAATGAGCTCATCTTTCAACATGATTGCTGAGCTTTTGCACATATAACCACATTGCTATAATCTCATCGCTGTCGTTTTTGCTGTGTTTGTTTTGTTCTTGAGAGGAAATAGTATAGACGGCGTTGGATGTTTGTGAGCAGTACACCGCTACAAAGGTATTTCAACACTATCTCATAACCAATTCGTACTGAATTTGTATGAGTGATTAAAAGTCGGCTAATTCATACGAATTTGTATCGATTTGTTTAAACCCATGTGATGGGTAGGTTTACAAGTGAGGTTGTACGAATTGTTACGAATTAGCCATCTCGTGTAATTTCGTGTGATTTTCATGAGGTCGCTGAATTCATAACAATTCAGTACACCGCTACAAAGGTATTTCAACGCTATCTCACAACCAATTCATACGAATTTGTACATTTTGTCTAAACCCACGGAATGGGTAGGTTTAGGGGCGGGGTCAGGGGTAGGTCATTTGTAAGAATTCATACGAATTGGGCAACTCATAAAATATGTACATTTAGCGAAAATTCGATACTGAATTCGTACGAGTGAGGTCATGCGAATTAGCCACCTTGTGTAATTCGTATGAATTTTACGAGGTGGCTAATTCGTAACAATTCAGTACATCACTGAAAAAGGTATTTAAACGCTCTCACAACCAATTAGTACGAATTTGTACAAGTGATTAAAAGGCGGCTAATTCATATGACCTCACTCATACGAATTTGTACGATTTTGTCTAAACCTAAGTCATGGGTAGGTTTAGGGGTGGGGTCAGGGGTAGGTCATTTGTACGAATTCATACAATTGGGCAACTCATGAAATATGTACGATTTTGCAAAAAAAACACACTAATTCGTACGAGTGAGGTCGTACGTAGTTGTTACGAATTAGCCACCTCGTGCAATTCGTACGATTTTTACGAGGTGGCTAATTCGTAACAATTCAGTACATCGCTACAAATGTATTTCAACGCTATCTCACAACACAATTCGTATGAATTTGTATGAGTGATTAAAAGGCGGCTAATTCGTACAACCTCACTCGTACAAATTTGTATGATTTGTCTAAACCCATTAAGTGATGGGTAGGTTTAGGGGCAGGGTCAAGGGGTAGGTAATTTGTACGAATTCATAAGAATTGGGCAACTTGTAAAATATGTACGATTTAGCAAAAATCGTACTAATTCGTAATAGTGAAGGTTGTACGAATTGATATGAAATAGCCACCTTGTGTAATTCTTACGAATTTTACGAAGGTGGCTAAGTCGTAACAATTCAGTACACCACTACAAAGGTATTTCAACGCTATCTCACAACCAATTCGTACGAATTTGTACGATTTTGTCTAAACCCACGTGATGGGTAGGTTTAGGGGTGTGGTCAGGGGTAGTCAGGGGTCAGGGGAATCTGGTCTTCATAACAGTTTTACTGGTGATTAAAGGATTAATATCACACTTCTTCACCTCACAAATGTTAATCAAAATGTTAAGCAAAATAGGCACTTGTTTTGGAATCAGCTCTGCAAATTTAGAAAGAAACAAGTGTTGGATTTGATTCAGCAAATATGATGCTGCCCGGTGTTATTCACTAATTGGGTGTTAGCATGTGCATGAGTTTATGGGAAGTGGGAAATAAGCCATTATATATGTGATCTTTGCCCATGTGAACTTTTACTCCATATCCCACTTTCCTCAGTTCCAGCTGGGACCCGAGACCCAAATTGAAGTCGTCCATATCGAAATTGTGAAGAGAATTCCCTAAACTAAATGTCACCATATGCTCTGAGGCTGAAGGCTTACCGTCAACGTCCAAATCACTTCTAGTTTTGGCAGCCATTACTAATTTGCCCACAGATATCTGGGATTTCCTCGAGTAAAAGAAAGGCAGATTGAAGGAGATGCAGAAAATATATTTTTAAAATGGTTATTTTAATAACAACCTCTTTCAATCATTTTATCTCATATTCCATAATTGACCTCAAAAATGTATTTTGCATTTAAAAATCATCAAGAAAATTTTAATGCAGCATCTCTTGGCTTTTTTGCACAACATAAATATTAAAGAAATTTACATCTGTCATTACAAAATAAAAAAAACTCATTTAAAAAACAATGAGTATATGCCATTAAACACCAATTCCATTATATTTTGATACTTTCTATGTTAGTGTTGCTAAAATGTGGCCACTTTTAAAGAAGAGTGATGTAAACTCCCTAATAAACCTCAAACTCCACGCTATCAGCAGCTTTTACCTTGCACTTTAATGGAAATATGCTCTCAAGCAAACTATTGCATGACCCACTGATCCACAGCTTTTACAAAACGGACAGACGGCAGCAATTCATGCAGCATTCCCATCGCCGGCCCCTTATCCACTGAAAGATGGACTCCATACATGCAGGAGGCACTCAACCCTACCGTAATTTAAAGTCCATTTAATGTACATTAACAGCAGTATGAGCATTTTTCCAGTTCCCCGCTCAAAGCCCCTCCGCACTAATGAGGGGTCACACACCGCCCGCAGGTGGAGCTGCTTCTGCTAAATGTCAACGCAGGAATACGCAGTTATCCAGAAACGCAGGTGTCTGGAGTGATACATGCAGGCTATTAAAAGGAGAGGTTTTAAAAACGACGGCAGCGTTCATCTACTCAGAAGGGAGCGCAAGCGGAAGTAAAACTTTATTATGCTTATTTTGTGAATGTCAGAGGAGTGATATAATGACATAAATTAATGTGCAAGCCTGCAGTACTTCATCGTTTTGTGGCATTCAGAACAGATTTGACAATGTATTAAAATTACAATTAAGTTTATATATGTATTAGGGCTGTCAAACGATTATTCGCGATTAATCGCATAATTATTTTTTTTACACATAATATATGTGGGTGCACTGTGTATATTTATTTTGTATATATATATAAATATATATATATAAAATAATTATACACAGTGCACCCACATTAATATGTAAACACAAACTTTTATTTTGGATGCAATTAATCGCGATTAATAGTTTGACAGCCCTATTTGTTTTTTTTTGTTTGTTTGTTTTTTTGTTTTTTTAGTTGTTCATCATATCAGGTTTACTGTTAGAAAGCATAGAATTGCAATGCACTCATCCATAATCGGACTCAATCCATTTTTGGGAATTCTGGGAATGAAAGAGCAATGGGAATGGGAGAGCGCTGGTCGCGGATGCTAACTGGAGCATGCTGCAGTATTACAGGTAGCAGCTGCTGCTGGAGTTTGGAGTGTGTCCAGGAATGGCCCCAGGCGTCCGCCGGTCTCCTCCACTCATCTGAATGGACAGACTGACCTGTTCCTCTGCAACAAGCCACCGAGGCTCAGTTGTCAACCGGACGCTACAAGCCTGCAACGCTGCACTCTCCGCAACCACGAATAAACCACCTCAGACTCTGTTTGATAAATATTAGCCTTTAATACTAACAGAAGTTGAACTGAATTGATGCCATCAAATTTATAATTAAATGTAACCCCCTAAACCCACCCCTAAACCTTCCCAGCTCCACCCCTGATCCCTAAACCCACCACTAAACCTACCCAGCTCCACCCCCTGATCCCTAAACCCACCCTAAACCTACCCAGCTCCACCCCCTGATCCCTAACCCCACCCTAAACCTACCCAGCTCCACCCCCTGATCCCTAACCCCACCCCTAAACCTACCCAGCTCCACCTCCTGATCCCTGAACCCCACCCCTAAACCTACCCAGCTCCACCCCTGATCCCTAACCCCACCCCTAAACCTACCCAGCTCCACCCCTGATCCTTAAACCCACCCGTAAACCTACCCAGCTCCACCCCCTGATCCCTAACCCCACCCCTAAACCTACTCAACTCCACCCCCTGATCCCTAAACCCACCCCTAAACCTACCCAACTCCACCCCTGATCCCTAAACCCACCCCTAAACCTACCCAGCTCCACCCCTGATCCCTAAACCCCACCCTAAACCTACCCAGCTCCACCCCTGATCCCTAAACCCCACCCTTAAACCTACCCAGCTCCACCCCTGATCCTTAAACCACCCCTAAACCTACCCAGCTCCACCCCCTGATCCCTAAACCCACCCCTAAACCTACCCAGCTCCACCCCCTGATCCTTAAACCACCCTAAACCTACCCAGCTCCACCCCTGATCCCTAACCCCACCCCTGAAACCTACCCAGCTCCACCCCTGATCCCTAAACCACCTCAAACCTACCCAGCTCCACCCCTGATCCCTAACCCACCCCTAAACCTACCCAGCTCCACCCCCTGATCCTTAAACCACCCCTAAACCTACCTCAACTCCACCCCCTGATCCCTAAACCCGCCCTAAACCTACCCAGCTCCACCCCTGATCCTTAAACCACCCCGTAAACCTACCCAAGCTCCACCCCCTGATCCCTAACCCCACCCCTAAACCTACTCAACTCCACCCCCTGATCCCTAACCCCACCCCTAAACCTACCCAACTCCACCCCCTGATCCCTAAACCCACCCCTAAACCTACCCAACTCCACCCCTGATCCCTAAACCCACCCTTAAACCTACCCAGCTCCACCCCTGATCCTTAACCCCACCCGTAAACCTACCCAGCTCCACCCCCTGATCCTTAACCCCACCCCTAAACCTACCCAGCTCCACCCCCTGATCCCTAAACCCACCCCTAAACCTACCCAGCTCCACCCCTGATCCTTAAACCACCCGTAAACCTACCCAGCTCCACCCCTGATCCCTAACCCCACCCCTAAACCTACCCAGCTCCACCCCCTGATCCTTAAACCACCCCTAAACCCACTCAACTCCACCCCCTGATCCCTAAACCCGCCCTAAACCTACCCAGCTCCACCCCTGATCCTTAAACCACCTCGTAAACCTACCCAGCTCCACCCCCTGATCCCTAACCCCACCCCTAAACCTACTCAACTCCACCCCCTGATCCCTAAACCCACCCCTAAACCTAACCAACTCCACCCCCTGATCCTTAAACCACCCCAAAACCTAACCAACTCCACCCCCTGATCCCTAACCCCACCCCTAAACCTACCCAACTCCACCCCTGATCCCTAAACCCACCCCTAAACCTACCCAACTCCACCCCCTGATCCCTAACCCCACCCCTAAACCTAGACAGCCATATTGGGTCAAATATGACAAACCTGAGTCTTTGGGTTACATTTTTACATTTTTAACACAAGGTTTGGGGTTGTCCATATTTGACCCAAAATTGGGTTAAAACAACCCAGCATTCCCAAGCCAGATATCAATATCAGCTCAATGCACATCACGACCCCTTAAAGCAACTAAAACAGTATCTATATGACTTGCAAAAATCATTTCCGAGATCAAATACAAGTGTTATCCAGAATGCAAACTCCAAATCTTCTCTCACCTATGTAAATTTGCGATCTCGTAAACGGATTGGTTACTGTCTGAGCAGGGCTCGTCGGTGGTGCCATTGTTTAAATATTAGTTTAATTCCTAGCATTACGAGCCAGCATCCCTCTTCCCAGCAGACCTCACCGACGTAATGGTGTGTGACTCCTCCATCTGAGGAGACTGTCTGGTAGAAGATTTAGATTGTTTCATGGATTTTCGACTCTAACTATATCTTGTAAAAACACTGCAATTTGTTGCGAGGAAGAGAACAGTCTTTGCATTAAGAAATGCACTGTGTGAAAAGACTTTGATGGCTGTGACATTTTGTGCCAAAAATGTTTGTGCAGAAATAAAACATAGAGAAGGAAACAAACAGAGAAATAGAAAATAAAGGGAAACATGTGAGGTGTTATTTTCGGCCGCTGGTTTGTTTTTGAAGAGCAGTGACTTCCTCTGACACGCTCTTGCTGCTGCTTGTTATCCAATTTGTCTTGAGTTCAAGAGGTATAGCGTCTGTCAAAATAAGCTTTTACACCAACGGCCGTTTGAAACAGACCTTGAATTTTTAAGTAACACACATCCAAAGGACAGGGTGTGAATTTATATTAGGCTGCAAGTTTATGTAATAAACTCCACTGTACTCAAGTGAAAGTTACTAAAGGTTGTTAATCATACAAGAATACATTAAATCAAAACTGATCCCTGACACATCATTCAAACGAAGCCTGCATTTAAAAACAGTAATATTGTGAAATTGTTTTACAATTTAAAACAACTGTTTTCTATTTGAATATGTTTAGAAATGTTATGTATTCCTGTGATCAAAGCTGAATTTTCAGCATCATCTACAGTACACCAGTCTTCAGTCACATGATCCTTCAGGAATCACTCTGATTCAGTGCTTTAAAGGAGTAGTTCAATTTAAAAACATCCTTTCTTCAGTTCGAAAAGAAATGAAGGTTTTTGATGAAAACATTCCAGGATTTTTCTCATAGAATGGACTTCAATGGGAATCCGAACGGTTCAAGGTCCAAATGATAGTTTCAGTGCAGCTTCAAAGGGCTTTAAACGATTCTAGACGATGAATAAGGGTCTTATCAAGAGAAACGATCGCTCATTTAAAAAATAAATAACAAAGTTTAAGTTTTATAAGCACAAATGCTCTGTTCTGTGATGCGCGTTCTTGACTCTCCTGTTTCAAACTCAAAATGAACTAATCTTTTTTCCAGTCATTTCCAACGAATCGAATGAACGAAATGACTCGACAAAAGATTTGTTCGTTCAGTTCCACTGAAGAAAGAAAGACATGGACATCTTGGATGACATGGGGGTGAGTAAATTATCAGCATTTTTATATTTTTAAAAGTGAACTACTCCTTTAAGAAACATACTCATATAAAAGTCCATTTGAATACACAAAATGAGGATGCATAGTGCTAGAGCCTTTATGTAATCATATTGTTTGCGATGTTCATCCAATTAAAGACACTGACACAGCAACTATGCAAATAAGGACGTATAATAAAGTATAATATAAAAAGTCATCTTATGAATAATCAGAATTAATTGTCATCCACAGGTAAATTATGAGCACATCAAACACGAATCGAGATTAGAGAGGATTCGGTTTAGATCAAATCACAATGGAAAAGACAAGTCCCATCCTGTTTTCATGTTTTCAAGTCAGAGGCTTTACCTGGTGACTGAACAAAGTCTTCTAATCACGAACAAACTGACATCTTTCAGACGTTTGAACTGACCCTTGGGTTTAATTTACACTCCTGACAAACTCCTGCTTTCTTCAAATCTGCACTGGCACCAATAACTTTCGGAAGACGCCGTGGAACGTGATCTTGTGTGCATGAATGCATCGCCACAGTAATTTCAGTCATCTGTTTGTTTTTAAGCAACGGAGATATTTCCTGATGAACTTCCCCTGGGCACGACCGATGCCAAATTTCGTCAAGCGTGTAATGATTTTCTTATGTAAACAACAATAGAGCCGTCCCGCGGGGAGCTTTATTTGTGCGGCTGACACCTTGGTGTGTTGTTTGAGAGCTGGAAACTTGCTCCTGCCTTCCTTACACATCCTTCAAATCTTCTCCATAGTGTTTTTCCATGGAGGTTTAGATACAGTCGGGCCCCAAAGGACGCTACAAAGAGCTCTTGAAGGGGAAAGACGGTACAAGGAGCTTCAAAAACTGCGACTTTTCAATCCGGGCAAGAAGAAACTCTAAATGTTCGTCCTTCTCCTGATGTTTCTTAGGCTCTGCATCCAGATGTTGCTTGGCCGAAGACACTCATAAAACTAGATTTTTTGACATTTTCTGAAGAATATCGAGTGATGCGAAACATGCTGCCAAAATGCTAATAAAAAAAGATGGCGAATAACAACAGTAACCGTCAACATGTGTAGCTTCCAACGAATTAGGGGTAAAAGAACGTTTCACAACATCTCATGGCTTACTTTTAGATCTTCTACATCAGCACAGAAATCTAACCAGATTTACACAGATAAAGGAAGATCCACGTTGTTTAAAGACGGATAAAGGAAGATCCACATTGGTTGAAGACTTTAGAAAATTTCCTTTCTAAACCAATGTGTGGTGGATTCTCAGGACATCGTTTTCTTAAACTAGGGATTTTACCAGTACTTTTGTAGCAGGTCAACATAGAGCTTGTACATGAGACTTTGAGGCATTATAACTTTTATTTTTTGACTTAAAGACTTTTGTTAGTTTGTGGACAAATTCCCACTATTGACTAGTCGCTTATTTATGGAAGCTTGTTTCCACCACAGAATGAACGATAAAAAGGTAATAGCGACATTTTATCTCAGAATAGTGACTTTTTTCTCACAATTGTGAGTTTGAGAAATAAAGTCAGAATTGCGAAGATATTAAGTTGCAATTGTGTGTTATAAAGTCAGAATTGATTGATATAGTCAGAATTGCGTGTTATAAAGTCAGAATTAATTGATATAAAGTCCGAATTGGCATGTTATAAAGTCAGAATTGCGAGTTACAAAGTCAGAATTGCGAGTTTTAAAGTCAGAATTGCGAGATATATAGTCAGAATTGCATGATATAAACTCGCAATTGCGTGTTATAAAGTCAGAATTGCGAGATATAAAGTCAGAATTGCGAGATATAAAGTCAGAATTGCAATGATATAAAGTCAGAATTGCGTGTTATAAAGTCAGAATTGCGAGATATAAAGTCAGAATTGCAGATATAAAGTCAGAACTGTATGATAAAAAGTCAGAATTGCGAGTTTTAAAGTCATAATTGTGATATATAGTCAGAATTGCATGTATATAAAGTCAGAATTGCGTGTTATAAAGTCAGAATTGCGAGATATAAAGTCAGAATTGCGAGATATAAAGTCAGAACTGTATGATATAAAGTCAGAATTGCGAGATATAAAGTCAGAATTGCGAAGATATAAAGTCAATAATTGCGAGATATAAAGCAATTGCAGTCAAAATTGCGATGTATATAAAGTCAGAATTGCGAGATATAAAGTCAGAATTGTATGATATAAAGTCACAATTGCAAGATATTAAGTTGCAATTGTGTGTTATAGTCAGAATTGATTGATATAAAGTCAGAATTGTGAGATTTAAAGTCAGAATTGTGAGATATAAAGTCAGAATTGCTAGATATAAAGTCAGAATTGCTTGATATAAAGTCAGGAATTGCTGTTATAAAGTCAGAATTGGAGATATAAAGTCAGAATTGCGAGATATAAAGTCAGAATTGATTAGATATAAAGTCAGAATTGCATGTTGATAAAGTCGGAATTGCGTGTTGTAAAGTCAGAATTGCGAGATATAAAGTCAGAATTGCGAGATATAAAGTCAGAATTGCGTGATATATAGTCAGAATTGTGAATATAAAGTCACAATTGCGAGATATAAATTAGAATTGCGTGTTATAAAGTCAGGAATGCATGTTATAAAGTCAGAATTGCGTAGATATAAAGTCAGAATTGCGAGATATAAAGTCAGAACTGTGATAGATATAAAGTCAGAATTGTGAGATATAAAGTCAGAATTGCGAGATATAAAGTCAGAATTGTGAGATATAAAGTCAGAATTGTGAGATATAAAGTCAGAATTGCGAGATATAAAGTCAGAAATTGCGAGATATAAATTCACAATTGCGTGTTATAAAGTCAGGAATGCATGATATAAAGTCGAAATTGCTGCTATAAAGTCAGAATTGTAAGATAGTCGCAATTCTGTCTTTTTTCTCAGAAATCCTTTATATCTCACAATTCTGACTTCATATCTTGCAATTGTGAGATAAAAAGTCACAATTATTTATTTATTTTATTCAGTGGCGGAAAAAAGCTTTCCATACTTATTAGCTTAAAACTAGTTTCTAAAGTGCCTGTAGATGTTGGTCAGTCAATCAAATAAACTGTGTTTGGTTACGGTAAAGCTCTCTGAATAGCGGAAGCATCGCTTTCAGCGTTAATCTCGTCTAATCTCGTACCTCTTGACCCGTCTTTGTGTTTTCAGCTTGATCACTATTTGGTGTTGCTCCATCCACAAATTTTTAAATGAGTATCCTGCGATCCGTTACGGGCTATCCATGACCCGCAAATATCCACAGACGCTTATCAAAGGCTGCGATCCCTGAAAGCGCAGCTTAGATATCCAACACCTCTTATCGTGGAAACAACACTTTCCCCGAGCCCGTGGTTTCACCTCCTTTCATTCCTTCAGCATGTGTTGTGCTTTTGATGCTGGTGTCCCGAACAGACTCTGTCATCATTTACTCAGCCTCCGTATTGATCTAAAACCGTATTTCTTTCTTCATTGGAAGGTACATGTGGTAATTGCTAGGACTGTCATACTTCAAAACGGACAAAAAACAGTGTCTTACAGTGTCTTCTGAAGTTTGTTTGAGAAACGGACTGAAATTAACCATTATCTCATGCATATGCTACACGGTAAAAAAAAATAAAAATCTGTTTAATTTACGGTAAAATACCGGCAGCTGTGGTTGCCAGAAATTTACCAGATACAATACAGAAGCAAGTCTTTACGGTAGCAAGGTTTTACAGACTTGAAATGTACAAAAGTAAACCGTATTTCATTATCTGATGTAATCTTACTTTACTGACCTAATGAAGTATTAATATCGGTTTTGTTCCATTGTAATACACTGACAACCAACAATCACAGCAGTGATAAGTCACATGATCAATGCAACTCCTCCACAAGAAGCTTAATAGTTAATATATAAGCTGCATAGTGTCATTCGCACAAACACTAAAACACCATCATGGTAACACGAAATGGAATTTTAAAAGGTAATAAACATTAATTTAACAACATTAAATTACTTAAAACCCTAATGTACATAACTAATTAGAAAAAGAGCAAACTATGAAGAAACGGTAATTTCAACAAAAATACATCAAATACATGCAAGTATATCAAGTGTCACGCAGGGAATTGTGGGAATGTCAATTTACGTTTTTTTCACAGTAAATTATACAATGAGTTGTTCATTTTCACTTTCAAAAACTGTAAATTTAATGGCATTTTACAGTAAAATGACATGAAATGTACCATTAGATCTATCAACAGTTATTTACCGTTTATAGTAAGGAAAGGTTCGGTTGACTCGTTCTGTTAACCGTTAAAAGTCTTTTACCGTTTAATTCACAATCATTTAAAAGTAACACTTGATTATCAGCAAATATATTTTTTTTACTATTTTAGATTGTTCCTCGTAGAAATATATCGCATGAATCTAGAAGACTTGCAAATATAGCCCACTAAGATGCTTTTATTTTGTATTTTTTGTTTAGTCTACAGCTTCTACAGTGATGTTACCATGAACTGAAGCTAAAAATAAAACTATTAAAAATCATTTGAGGTAAATTAATAAAGCTGTAGGCTAATCAAATAAATAAATAAAAAACTTAGATGAAACTTAAGAAATGTTGCTAAAGAAAAGTAAAGCTAAAAAAATATTAATAAAAAACAAAAACTAATACAAATGACAAAAGCACACAATAAAATTACTAACATTTGAAAATGAAAAATAAAAATATAAAAGATAATTGTCAGTAAATCATCACACCTGTAATGAACATCTCAAACTCAACATGAGTTTATATGAGGGTGAATAAATTAAAAAATATTTTCAATTGACTACAGTTCAGATTCTTAAATAATAATGGTTCTTCAGTGGTTCTTATGAATTTATGTTTGTTTGGAGATTTAAACCAATTTTAGTGTTTTACTATGTTCTATAGGTTTCTCAGAACTTTAAAACACTAAATAGAACATTTCCTAAATATCTAAATACATTTTTTTAAGTTTCTCCAATGACATCAGACTGGACTTTAATAGTTTTATTTTTAGCTTCAGTTCATGATAACACTGTAGAAGCTGTCCAGAAAAATACAAAATAAAAGCATCTTATCGTGGGCTATTTTGCAAGTCTCGTGAAATTCATGCGATATATTTCTATGAGAAAATGCATATAAATTAAATAAAATCTATTTGCTGATAATCAACTGTTACTCTTAAATGATTGTGATTTTAACGGTAAAAGACTACATGCTACAGTGAAAAACTGTTAATTGGTTAACCGAACCTTTCCTTACTATAAACGGTAAATAACTGTGATAGATCTGATGGTACATTTCATGTAATTTTACTGTAAAATATCGTTAAATTGACCGTTTTTGAAAGTGAAAATGAACAAATCATTGTATAATTTACTGTGAAAAACCGTAAATTGACATTCCCATAATTCCCTGCATGACACTTGATGTACTTGCATGTATCTCTCATTTGCTCGTATCAGGAACTTTACTTTCCTTTCTTAAATTATGGCCATGCAAACCACGTTTTATGCTGAACACAATGTCTACCAACACTGGAATTCATGCTGGTTTAAATAAGCAGTGTTGCACTTATCCTTACCGCAATCTTATATTTACTTTATGTCTACGGCGCTCGGAAGGAAGCTGTAATCCTCCTTCTATACATTACTGTTTTCAATCACCAGCCTGCCAATAACAGAAATGTCTCGCCGAACTCTTCCTGAGGCTCTAGACGCTTCTCACCGCCGTATATGAGAGTTTAAGAGCGGAGCTGAAGGGCTCTCCACTGACTTCATGTATTTTCACACATGGATGCTTATAAGCTTACAGAAGTCAAATTCACTGCGGCCACGCTCGCATCCCGCTTTAATCCGTCGCAGAGAAGTGATGGAAAGTTTAAGCCCCTGGAAACTAAAGACGAGCTTCTCTGAACCCTGTTTGAGAGGCTTAAAACAATCCTTTTGTTAGGCTGAATAGATTATATTAATGGTATCTGCACGACGGCTATTTAAGTTTTGGTATGACAGCCATTAAAGCAAGAAGTACAACACTTTTGTCTGATTCTCAATACACTCTTAAAACTAAAGCTTCCAAAAGGGGGTTTATATAGCGATAGCATATGAGAAAGTACCAAAGAACAGTTCTTAAAGCAACCATTTTTTTCTTAGTGTGAAGAAAATGTTGTGCAATGGAACAATTATATAATTGGTAACACTTACTAGAAGGGGTGTGCATGAGACTAACATGAGACAAAAAAAAAGTATTTTCAATGTCTTTGTCACAAAATTCGTACGTTGGAAAAAGACGTCTACTGAGGGGCCAGAAAAGATTTCTATTTTTTTTTTTTTTTTTTTTTTTTTGACGGGTTCTGCACGTCTCAATGTACGTCAATTTCAAAAACTAGTTCACTTGTGGCATTTTTCAACATTATTTATGGTCTCATTTAGAGAATTTTTACTGTTTCTGGACCAAATAAACTCTCAGGATGCATTAAATTAAAACTCATGTTTATTTCAATGTGTTTTCCTTAAATTGTTTAGATAGTGATATACGTTATGTTTCATTCTTAAATCACCATTGTGGTGATCAGTGTTTGCTTTATTTGGGCTCTTGGTGCCAGTTCTGCTTTAGCTTTTCTTTGGCTGTTGTAACTGCGTGTTTGTATAACACCATTTTTGAAGCAGCGAAAGCCAAGAAAACGTTAAATTAGCTGATGTCAGCTCCTTGTTGATGATGATAAAATCAACACAAAGTGAGCATTTAACATTGTGTTTAGACTTTTATGTTTATATCTAGAATTTATATCCACCAATCTTGTTGAACTGCATTATTTGGGCCAGTTGCATTAAAATGATCATTTATTTGATAGTGGATAAAAAGCATGTGTACACAATGTTTTGAGAAATATATCTTAGTCACATAAAAAAAAAATATCTTAGTCACACACAGACATCAAGACTTTGCACATGATTCACAGCACTGGTAACAATATAAAAAAGCTTCATGCTGCAATGCATGATGGGTAGACTTCATAGTACAAAACATCCTCGATTCCCAAGCTTTTTTGTTTTGGTTGTCACCATTGTTGTGAATCATATCCAAAAACCTGAGTATCTGTGATTGATATATGGTATATGTGACTCCGTGATTTACTCTGCTTAAAATACTGTGTATGCATGCTTTTTAATCACCTTGAAATAAGTGCTTATTTTAAAGTTACTGGTCCAAATAATGTAGTTCCACAAGATTGATGATTTTAAAATCTTAACACAGTTAAATGCTTGCTTTATGTTACTTTTGTCATCATCAACAAAGAACTGATGACAGTTGACTTTTCATTTTCTTGGCTTTCTCTGCACAAACAATGGTGTTATACATTACAAATACCAAGTTGCAACAGCCAAAGAAAAGCTAAAGTAAGAAAAACGAACACCAAGAGCCCAACTAAATCAAACACTGATCACCACAATGGTGACTTAAAATAAAACAAATATCAACATCTAAACCTCATCTAAATGAGTTTTAATTTAATGCATCCTGAGAGTGTTTATTTGGTCCAAAAACAGTATAAATTGTCTAAATGAGACCATAAATGATGTTGAAAACATGCCCACAATGGCCACATTTGAACTAGTTTTTAAACTTGTACGAAGGTTAGATGAACGTCTCATATTGGACGTGCAGAACACATCGACAAAAAGACGTCATGAAAACTTTCATTCTGGCCTCGAGTTGGACTTCTTTTCAACGCCCGAATTTTGTGACTGAGACGTTGAAAAGACGTCTTTTGGACTCTCATTTTGCTCAATTACTCGTGGGGCATTTTAGCAGAAACATCTACAGTCAAGAGCTACATCTGAGCAATAACCTTTCCATAGGCCCACTATCTGAGAAGCATCTGCACTTCAAATATGACACTGGCAGAGACGGAGAGTAATGGGCAAGCGTCTCGGCGTCTCTCTTGAGGAGAGCTGAATTAAAGCTGCAATATGTTCAAATCACGTCAGAATGAAAACAAAGCACTCTCATTGCCAGCAGCGAGTATCAAGTAGCAGCATATGCTTTGTAGCCACTTGAGAAATAAAAACAAACAAGACTCCACACGTACAGGAGAACACACACACACATTGATCATGCTTTAGAAATGGTCTGAGACTCTTCTTCACTCCTCCAGCTATAGTCAGGTGGAGCATGTTGACATATTGCATTGGCAATTTCAACAAAATGTAATAACTTTGCCTCTAAAACATATTTTCTTCCTAATTTTCCTTCAAACATGGCTTATGCAACACCGTTTTACCCTACAAGCACATGCCATACATTTCTTTTTATTGAATATACTACTTCGCCAGCAAAAAATAGTCGTGTAGACTTTAAATCAATATCACAGGTTAAACATGGCTTGAGCTCTGACTGATATATAGTTGTTTGTACATGTTTTGATTACCATTTACCTAAAAATATCATTACATTCTCTTCTCATATCTCGTCAAAGCTACGTGTTTTCTTTTGTGTCATTAGTTTTAGAGAGAGTAAAACAAATTGTCTCAAAGTAAATCACACCAATTTTTTTTCCCAGTATGATTGCTCAAAATTTAGGAGTGCACTAACATACAAATCTTAGTCTCTACGGCTAAGCCACAAAACTGTAATCTTAAAGTCACCACTAAATTAAAATGGCCAAATCTGTGTTCTCAATAGAGGGTTTTCAACGACGTCACATTCTGTGCGGTGACGCCCATGTCCGCACGCACGATGTAAACAACAGCATGGACTGCACTGTTCATGTACTACTGAACACATTAACTACACTAAAAAAAAAAAAAACATGTGGTAGGTGTGAAATCATATATCGAAAGGTTTGAAGAAGATTAGGGCTAAGCAATAATAATAAAAAAATGTGAAATACAATCTTGAGAATAAACTCATTAAATATTGAGAATAAAGTCGGTGTGTTTCTAAGAAAGAAACGTGGTAAATTTCAAGAAAAAAGTTGAAAATACAACCTTGATAATAAACTCATTAAATATAGAGAATAAAGTCATTGTGTTTCGAGAAAGCAAATTTGTTAAATTTAGAAAAAAAGACTAAATACAATCTTGAGAATAAACTCATTAAATATAGAGAATAAAGTCATTGTGTTTTGAGAAAAAAAATTGTTAAATTTCAAGAAAAAAGTAGAAATTCAATATTGAGAATAAACTCATTAAATATCGAGAATAAAGTCATTTGTGTTTTGAGAAAAACTCGTTAAATTAAAAAAAAGGCAAAATAAACCCTTGAGAATAAATTAAATTTTGAGAATAAAGTCATTATGTTTCAAGAAAAAAAAAAATGTTTCGAAATGAAATGTAGAGATAGCGCATTCGATCAGTGTTCATTGCATAGCCTACTCATCAAGCTATATTTTAGACTTTATTTTAGTAACAAATAAATACTATCAACTTTAGCAGTAATGTATTGCATTAAAGGGGTCACTGAATTTGCTGATTGTATTTCGACCTTTTGTTGAAAATTAAAGAGATTTCTCTAAAACACAAAGACTTATTCTCGAATATTTAATGAGTTATTCTTAAGATTGTAATTTGACTTTTTTTTCTCGAAATTTAACGAGTTTTTCTCGAAACATACGTACTTTATTCTCGATATTTAATGAGTTTATTCTCAAGATAGTATTTCGTTTTTTTCTCGAAATTTAATGCGTTTTTTTTCTAAACACAACGACTTTATTCTCAATATTTAATGAGTTTATTCTAAAGATTTTATTTTGACTTTTTCTAGAAATTTAACGAGTTTAATCTCGCATTATAATGACTTTAATCTTGAGATGTTTTTTTTTTTTTTTTTATAAAAAAAATTTTCTTCCGTGAGGAAGGACTTAAGCAAGCAGGGAGAGCTCAAAATTTTGACAAATTAAAGTTAATACGTGCGAGAGAGTCGAAATCGAGCTAGCTTCTCAGCCCGTACTGCAAATCTTCCTTCTATTTCTTATCCCGGCATAAGCTACGTTCAGATTGTCAGTCCAAAAAAGCACATGTATGTAATCCATTCCAATCTACATCCATATGTGGTTTGAAATCACATATCAGGACATCGGCTTCAGTCTGAACGATCAGATTTCTCACTCAAACTTAAATCCACCAATACCACACCACAACCATCCAATCAATTCCCCAGACAAAATCAAGCCCCGCCCACATTTGTTGTTGTTCCAGAAGCGTTTCACTCACAATATACGTCATAATAGCGAAGAAGAGACAATCAAAACTTCCATCTTCAGTGCCGGTTTTAACATCTTGTGGTCATGGGAGTTGTGTTTAACTTCAAGTTTGGCCTTCACAGCATGGCTAAATGCAGAGAGCACTTGTTGTGAACAAATCGCCACCGCCAGCGGCACAGGAACGGTGCGGCTACTGAGCTGTTTCAATGAAGTCTCTCGTGAGCAGACGGGTCTCCAGAGGTATCGGGCCCTTAAAGCAGTGCCGAGTGGCCCTTTACACCTCTTTATACTCCCTCTCCACCGCCAGGAACACTATACAAAGCCCATCTGCAATCACTTGAAATCCCCCACTGCCTAATTAGACACCTCTGCACCTCCAGCACAACGCCTAAAATGGACTTTCGAGTAGGTCTACTGCTTGTTTTTATTCGCCTAATACCTTTGGTATAAGTCGTGAATCTATATATACATGGAGTACACAACTACATCATAGAGTATGACAAATAAAATAATCCTCACTGGGACATGTGCACTTAACCCAGTATACTCAGGTGGCTCCATAGTGTCCCATATAGTTATAAATGCATAAATGTTCTAACTCGCCACAAAAAAAAAAAAAAAGTTGAATTCAATCAAACACTTTACACAAAGACCTTCATTCCTGCCTTATTCTAACACAAAATGTTAAATTGTCCATAGCTAATTGCATTTTTTTCTTCTTTTAAGTATCTTGACAACTAAAAGAAAAGTAGAAGCAAAGGTCAAATCAAATGGTTTCTGGCAGCACACAATGTCCAGGTACAGCATTAATCAGGCCTCAAACTGTTTAGGAATCACATTTTCCCAACATAATTCACTGGCATCCATTAAAGAGAACACATTTATGCACAACTCAGCTTCTCACATCTATTTGAATTCAGATAAAAGTAAATAAAACATGATTGCAATGATACTGAATCATATGGCAGCATTGGAAATTAAACATGCCCTTATTGCACAGCAAAGTCGTGTGAAAGAGTAACAATTTTACTAAATTTGTCTGCCTTCACGATTCCATTTGAAATGTTCCTGCGGTGTGACACTGATATTTTAAAGCACAAACATTCAATGTAGATTCAATTAATATGTGGTCATGAAATCTGCATGTGCAATAAATAAAATGTGAAATGTTTAGAGCAGCATGTTTTAGCATGTCTTTAAAGCCTTCAACATTTCAACTTTAATTAGCTGTATTGAGATTAAACATTGTTTAGCTTACCAGCTCGCAAAATGCTTGTACTTCCTGTTGGGGTCCTGAGTATAGGACTCCCAGAGACTGCCTCTTGTGCCATTTGAAATTTTCTTCTAAAATGATCATTTTTATCAAGCTTGTATATTTAAATTCAGTAATTTCACTTAAATGGCAATGAAGATTACCTATTAATTGTCATTTAAGTGAAATTACTGAACTTAAATATTAAGTGACACTTAAAAATGTCTGAATATCAAGTTCAGTTTTCTTATTCATGGCTTTAAATCAACTGGTGATTTTTAGTGCTTGGAGAGAAGGCTCTGAGCGATAAACTTATAATAAGATTTTAGTTTTGGAATCCGCTTTAAGTTCAGACCGGTGTTGGGAAGTCGATGGCCTCTACAGCATCATCAATGCAGAACGTCTCAGTATCTCTCACACACACACACAGGTGTGTTTGAGGTGGTTGCTGAGAGACTGACTGGTGTGTAATGAAGTGCCCGTGGAGGAGAACCAGCGCACCACTGTCTGTCAGGTCCACACGCTTCAGATGGAGTCCGTCTCGGCTCTTCCACCGCTTCCCTGACCCGGCGCTGTCAGACTCGAAAAACTCTCTCTTCAGCTGAGAATGGATTTCTCCACAGACGTGCAACACTGTCAGCTGCAGTCTTTAAGAGTCAGTCTTATTTTTAACAGTAGAGTTGCGTTTGATAAAGTAGACGGGAAAATAAAATAGATCGGAAGAATCGACTTGGATAAATGAGTGTAAATCTAATAGCCATAATATTATCGACGATTAAGAGGCGATTAATATATTAGAGATGCACCGATACCAAATCGACCAATACCAACAGTTTGATTCATAGAGCCTGTTTGATCATGAGTTATTGTTGTGTTAACTTGCCCTTAATTCAAAGACATTTTTAACACACAAATGAGTTGTTTTGACCCCTTTTGATTGACAGGATATGATCTGCCCAGATCATCAACTATCTTTAAACAATCATCCAATGACAATAGTAAAAATAATTCCTTTATTGGACAATAAAAAATGCAGAGTTGTTTTAACCCAATTTTGGGTCAAATATTGGACAAACCCAGCCATTGGGTTACATTTTTAAATTCAATTTTTAACCCAATGTTTCGAGTTTGTCCATATTTGAGCCAAAATTCGGGCTTAAACAACCACTCATTTTTTAGAGTGTGATTATTGGCTGATACAATAAGTGAATCAATATATACAACATAATTGAGACAAAAACAATATACTTATGCACAATACCATTCCAACTATTGTTTTGCAGCACATTGATAACATTTTCATAATAAACAAATGAACAGGACAATTTAAACACTCTAAAAATGCTGGGTTGTTTTAACACATACTTTGGGGCAAATTTGGACAAATCCGAAACATTGGGTTAAAAATGTAACCTAATGGCTGGGTTTGTCCATATTTGACCCAAAGTTGGGTTAAAGCAACCCAGCATTTTTTTTATAGTGTGATTATTGGCTGAATCAATGTATGAAGTGAATCAATTTATACAACATAATTGAGACAAAAACAATATACTTATGCACAATACCATTCCAACTATTATTTTGCAGCACATTGATAACATTTTCATAATAAACAAATGAACAGGACAATTTAAACACTTTCTGGTGTTAACCCAACTTTGGGGCAAATTTGGACAAACCCAAACATCGGGTTAAAAAATGTAATTAAAAAATGTAATGGGCTGGGTTTGTCCATATTTGACCCAAAGTTGGGTTAAACAACCCAGCAATTTTAGAGTGAATGTTAGATAACTTAAGTTTAATTCATTAATCAAATAACTTGACATTGTTTTGTTTTACATTATGGCAGTTGATGACCATTTGTGATACACTGTATTTTTAGACCTAGATATTTTTAATATATTAAAATATTATGCCAGATAAATATTACAAACAATAAATTATATATTTTTAAATATCTGTCTTAAACATAGTAGCATGCAGCTTGGCAAACTGCACTCTAAAAAATGCTGGGTTGTTTTAGCCCAGTTTTGGGTCAAAAATGGACAAACCCAAACATTGGGTTAAAAATGTAATTCAAAAATGTAACCCAATGGCTGGGTTTGTCCATATTTGACACAAAATTGGGTTAAAACAACCTAGCATTTTAAGAGTGTACACACTCTAACAATGCTGGGTTGTTTTAACCGAAAATTGGGTCAAATATGGACAAACCCAAATGTTGGTTTGGAAATGTAATTTAAAATTTTAACCCAACTTTCACTTTCAACTGTACATTTTTTAATTACATTTTTAAACCAACATTTGGGTTTGTCCATATTTGACCCAAATTTGGGTTGAAATAACCCCAGCATTGCTAGAGTGTGTAGTTTGCCAAGCTGCACGCTACTATATTTAAGACAGACGCTTAAAAAAATATAATTTATTGTTTGTAATATTTATCTGAGTGGAGATTGAAAAAGTGTCAAAGTTTGACACTGCAGATGAAGAATGCTGCATAAAAATTAAACAATAAGTGATTCACCGCAGGCCAATGTTAATAAAGAAGGCGCACAGTTCAGCCGAGGTGATACTTCCATAAATTTCCCCATAAACGCCAGTTGGCGAGATATTACAGATGGTCGGCTATAAAGTGTAGCTTGAACAAATCTGCATCTGAAAGCCAAGTCTCACACGGTTTAGATGTCAGAGCCGCACTTTAAACCCTTTTGATTAATGTGATGTTCTGTGTTCTGAAATGAAACCACGATCGTCTGGCCTTGTAAACAATCTCACCAAAACAATTTGAACATTGCACAAATAAAAGAAATACCTTAATGAAATAACAAATTGTGCTTTTTGGGATTGTGCTCCCATGCTAATTTGCCCTGTTTAGTAGATCTTGGCCTTTAATACGAAATGCCAAGTTCATATTTTAAATGGGGTTTGCCTGTGCAAAAACTCACCACAAGGTTGCCAGACTGCTGCTATTCAAGGTGATTTTAAAACAGTCACAAAAGATATTTTATCTTCTGTATTTTTTTTATCATCTACCAGATGAATGCCTTATGTAACTGCCTTGAGGATGGATGGATGGATGGATGGATGGATGGATGGATGGATGGATGGATGGATGGATGGATGGATGGATGGATGGATGGATGGATGGATGGATGGATGGATGGATGGATGGATGGATGGATGGATGGATGGATGGATGGATGGATGGATGGATGATGGATGGATGGATGGATGGATGGATGGATGGATGGATGGATGGATGGATGGATGGATGGATGGATGGATGGATGGATGGATGGATGGATGGATGGATGGATGGATGGATGGATGGATGGATGGATGGATGGATGGATGGATGGATGGATGGATGGATGGATGGATGGATGGATGGATGGATGGATGGATGGATGGATGGATGGATGGATGGATGGATGGATGGATGGATGGATGGATGGATGGATGGATGGATGGATGGATGGATGGATGGATGGATGGATGGATGGATGGATGGATGGATGGATGGATGGATGGATGGATGGATGGATGGATGGATGGATGGATGGATGGATGGATGGATGGATGGATGGATGGATGGATGGATGGATGGATGGATGGATGGATGGATGGATGGATGGATGGATGGATGGATGGATGGATGGATGGATGGATGGATGGATGGATGGATGGATGGATGGATGGATGGATGGATGGATGGATGGATGGATGGATGGATGGATGGATGGATGGATGGATGGATGGATGGATGGATGGATGGATGGATGGATGGATGGATGGATGGATGGATGGATGGATGGATGGATGGATGGATAGATAGATAGATAGATAGATAGTAGATAGATAGATAGATAATAGATAGATCAATAATCAGATAGATAAATAGATAGATAGATAGATAGATAGATAGTCTTCAATTCCCTAATCTTAAGTTTACACTAAAGTAATAGTGAAGCTGGTTTTGATCTAGAAGTCCTCATTGACATCAACTACTTTAAAGAACATCACAGATAACAAAGTCAGACCACAGGAAAACAAACGAGTAGAAGAAAATATGAACATTTGGAGGGAAAAAAACAACAACATTCCCAAATGATGCCGAACAGGTCCTACAAGAGCTGCAAACAGTGCTGGAATAATGTAGTGTTGGTTTTCTGCAGCTCTGGAGGAGAACGAGAGCAAAGCCATCAGCTCCTCACGACTGACAGACAAAACTTAAGCCTTGAGTTCTTCTCACCTCGCCCACGTGCACACACCTCGTGTCCGAAATACAACTTCATTATTCACATCTAAACCCTCTCCAGGGCTCCATTCGGCTCATCCCACCGTCCAAACACTACTCATCAAAATCAGACAAAAAAATAAATAATCTGTTCAAATAATTCGCTTTTGTGGGCCTTTTGCTATTTAAAAACATGTCTTTCAGCTTCATTAATGTTGAATTTATGAATGGCGGTGTGACGGCGCGTCCTCTGAAGGGATGAATCTCTAATCCAGATCTGTGTGTTCAGCACCTGATGCACTCGTGTTAGTGTTCCTAATTAGCAGTAATTAAGTGCTTTCTACAGCCTCTCTCCTCAGGGGCACCAGCTAGTTTGCGGCATATTTGTGCTCGGATTATTTCAGAGACGTAAAGAAAAACCAATTACGCTTGTCGAGGCTTGCAGTGAATCTGAAGTCGTTTATTGCGAGTCTCAAATGTCAGATGCAGTCACTTGAAATCATTATTTTTTCCTGAAAATGACAGCAAACGTAACTACAAATGCAAATTAGGCAAGTCGAAATAAAGCGTATTGTCCCACTGTCATAATCTGAAGATGAATAGAGAAAATCATGCTGACCATCAAACCCCATTATTTGGAGCAAGAGCAAGGCGAGCATTTGGCTTATCAAAACTTAAACTTTGTTATTAATTTATTAAATGAGTGATCGTTTCACCGTATTCATCGTCTGGAATCATTTAAAGCCCTTTGAACAGTTTGTAGTTTGCACTGGAACTGTCTTTTGGACCATGAACCGTTTGGTCCCCATTGAAGTCCATTATATGGAGAAAATCCTGGAATGTTTTCATCAAAAACCTTAATTTCTTTTCGCCTGAAGAAAGAAAGACATGGACATCTTGGATGACATGGGTGTGAGTAAATTATCAGCAAAAGTTTTTTTTTTTTTTTTTTTTTTAAGTGAACTACTCCTTTAAGTTCAACACAACTTGAAATACAACATGATAATAATCATAAATGTTTCTTGAGCCACAACTCATCATATTAGAGTTATTTCTGACGGATCATGTGACACTGAAGACTGGAGTAATGATGAAGAAAATTCAGCTTTGATCACAGGAATAAATTACTTTTCATATATTTTCAAATAGAAAACAGTTATTTAAAATGTTTCACAATCATTGTTTTATCAAATAAACACTCGCAGAGCCAGTTTTCACTATAGATATTTGGCAGTAACAAATAGTGAGAATAATATCTGACCTTCAGACGGATAGATAATAATCACGTCTGCAAGCTCACGAACAGGAAAAGTCTTTGATAGAAATACATCAATCTATAAATAATTGTCTGTTTCTGCAAACATCACGGGAGGCACCGTATGAGGATTTCCCAGAAGTCCTCACATCAAGACACTGCCAGACTAGAAATCACAGCTTTCTGTGTATTATATACAAGCCCGGAGATACTGCATTGTTAGATATTAGTTTTCTCCATTGCCACTGATGAGAGGAGAAAATGAAATCAAATGAAAACATATACTGTTTGGACTAGAATTTGTTTCTATAATGAACTACGGAGGCCTTAAAGGGACAGTTCATTGTGTACTCTTGCTCCCAAACATGAAAGATTTTCATTTCTAGGAAATAAAATGAGATTTCCTGGACAGTGTTATTCTGGTAACACTTTATAATAGGGTTTCAATTTGATAACATTAACCATCATTAAGCAAGTATTTAACCTTAGGTTAACCTTTGTTAAGGTTCATAAACTAAGGTTGTTAGTTCATTAAATGTTCAAATTCACATTAGTTAACAGTGCATGAACGTTTAATCTATTAGCAAATGTTGAGATTAACATTAAATTAAGATTAATAAATACTGTAATTATTCTTCTTTGTTAGTTCAAGTTAGCTAACCTTGACAAATGAACCATATATATATATATATATATATATATATATATTTTTTTTTTTTTTTTTTCAACTATAATAAGCCTGGTCCTGCATTGTTTGTGGCATTCACTTGAAGAAAAAAATCAGAATTACGAGATAATTTTTCATGGAAAAAAATTTTTTGCTCTGTTTTTCTGAATTAAATGACTTGAAAAAATTAGGACTAACTCATTAATTCATAAAAACATTTTTTTTTTTTCAAAAAAAATACATCTCATAATTCCAGATAATTAACTCATTAATTCAGAAAAACAGAGCAAAAACTTTTTCCATGAAAAATTATCTTGTAATTCTAAGCATAATTAACTTATTTCAGCAAAAAAAAAAACAGAACAAAAACTTTTTTGAAAAAAATTATTCTTCGTACTTCTGAGAATAATTAAATCATTAATTCAGAAAAACAAAGCAAAAACTGTTTTTCCACGTGAAAAATTATCTGATTAAGTCTGAGATAATTACCGTAATTTAAAAAAAAGCTAAAACTTTTTTCCAGTGAAAATTACTCGTAATTCTGAGATAATTACCTCGCGAATTAAAAAAAGCAAAAACTTTTTTTTTCCATGGAAAATTACCTGCATTCTAGATAATCAACTTGTTAATCAGCAAAATTGAGTAAGAAGTCAAATTTGTTTGGATTACATGAGGGTGATTCAATGACAAAATGTTAATTGTTGGGTCTTTTGTTGCTTCAGATTTTTCGCTCTTCAACAAAAGTTGTGTAATGCATCATGGTTTCAGTGGTATTCTCTTGAATATATGATCATATAAATATCCCTCTGATGTATTCAAGCAACACTTTGCTTCCTCACCTGGTACTGATGACAGCGGCAGCATAATTCATTCTTCTCACATAAATTAGCATTCCCCCTCAGTGTTCTCTCTTTGTAGCTCTGTTCACCTCCTAACTGGCACGACGTAGGCCAAACGTGCTCTGTTTGAGCAGGCTGTTTCGTAATGAATGCAAATGGACGTGGTTGAATGCGCCGGCGCTGGGACAAACAGGCGGAGCACATGCACGATCAACACTGATCAAAGCCTTTTACACCAGCACCTGACATTTACAGGCCAAGATTTTCATTAAGCAGAGTGATTAGACGACAGACAGGGACATAAAGAAAGACACAAGTGAAGAGTGAAGCAGAGAGACAGAAACAGACACAGGTGGATGTGATTAAACACGGAGATGCTTGCTGAACATGCGAGAACAGACATGACAGAGGAACTTCCTCCCAGGCAAAAGACAAGTCCATTTAGTAGGCTGTCAAACTGCCCTGAAATAGCAGCAGAAGAGGTGGGCGATACATACAAAGTCTCAGATCTCACAGCATGAGTGATTCTACATAACACTAATCATAGGAATAGTTACTTATAGTTTTTTTCTGGAAATACAAATGACAAAATGGTTTATATCCAACATCCATATGGAAATACCATTTTTATTTGAGAAAATCCAGTGACTAAATAATATCGTCACCTTTATACACTCTGGGTCAACTGGGTCAAATATGGACAAACCCAAATGCTGGGTTAAAAATGTAATTAAAAAAATGTAACCCAATGGCTGGGTTTGTCCATATTTGACCCAAAGTTGGGTTAAAACAACCTAGCAATTTTTAGAGTGTATTTTTAACATGATGAACAGAAGCCATATTATTCATAACAAACAAATACATCACTCAGAACTGATCAGATGTTACTTCCAAACACTAAAAGTTCTGATGTTGCTAAGCAACTGAAAACAACTTAACTCAGATAGAGTGCCGAAGTGATGATGTCACTTTGTACACTCTTAAAAATGCTGGGTTGTTTTAACCCAACTGGGTCAAATATGGACAAACCCAAATACTAGGTTAAAAATGTAATTAAAAAATGTAACCCAATGGCTGGGTTTGTCCATATTTGACCCAAAGTTGGGTTAAAACAACCCAGCATTTTTAGAGTGTATTTTTAACATGATGAACAGAAGCCATATTATTCATAACAAACAAATACATCACTCAGAACCGATCAGATGTTACTTCCAAACACTAAAAGTTCTGATGTTGCTAAGCAACTGAAAACAACTTAACTCAGATAGAGTGCCGAAGTGATGATGTCACTTTGTAGCACTCTTAAAAATGCTGGGTTGTTTTAACCCAACTGGGTCAAATATGGACAAACCCAAATACTAGGTTAAAAATGTAATTAAAAAATGTAACCCAATGGCTGGGTTTGTCCATATTTACTGAAATTGGGTTAAAACAACCCAGCATTTTTAAGAGTGTATGGCAACTCGGAAGCTAGCGGCACATTGGTTCCTCTCAATTCGAAAAGCTATGCATTTTCCCCATAGACTTTTGGAAAATCGCAAAAAAAAAGATATGTGTTCAACTAAGAGTTGTGATCTTTACACATTTGTCTATCAAGATAAATGTTTAAAGAACCACAAGCTGACACAATAAAGTTTAAAAAACAGCAAACAGGTGAGTGTTTTATGTCATAGATCAAAAATTGAAAATATTTTGAGGCTTTGTTCACCACAGACCTAATTTCCGGCGATTTAGCAAAAACCCATTCAGAAAACCCATAGATTTCAGGGCGAGGGAACCGGAAGTGCTAAAATGCTAAACACACGTCCGCGTTTTGGCCTACAAAGTGACGTTATAACTTTAGCACTCTATTGTACCGACCAAACACCCAGTTAATAAGTTATCTGTCCTTATGCCTCGTTCGGGATACAATCGCTCTAAACTGTACATTTATCCCTTACTTTCAAGTAATGAATAATGTAGAGCAGTCCTGGATGCTAAATAAACCGACCACGCTATAAACAGGCAAACAAAACCTCTACTAGCCCTAACTTCTGACACAAGAACGCTCGCAGATGAAAACGTAAAAATATTTTATCGGACATGCCTTTTGTTAACACGACGATGCAGTTTTGGAGCTTAAAACGCAAAAAAGTGAAACCACCCTCCATAGTGGAAATCTTAAAACGCTCCACTGTCGCGTTCCCGTCTAAAGGGTAAAAACGCTTTGAAGGTTGTACGCAGGCACACGGACTTGCACATTGCCACCAAGCTGAATTCAAATTTCACACACTTTTGCGTCACCATATGCACACGGATTGCCCACCCATAATGCTCGTCTAAACACACAATAAAAAGTGAAAACGCAACGCCACTTTTGCGTGTTTCTCTTCAGATCGTTTCCATGTAAAAATAGCCTAAACTGATGATCAAGAGGTTCTAACTGCAAAAAAACACTTGACATTAGTTAAAACCAGCTGCGAAGTTCTTAAAGTAATCATTTTATTGTGATTGTAGACAATTCAAGACAGCTAAAAAAAGCAAAAGCCAAACCAGTATGCAAATAAATACATGGAAGAAAACCAATCACAGCATTGTCGCTGCTGACTCTGAATTCTGAACATTCCATCAAATGGAAACAAATCTAAATTTGAATTTTGAATTTTTGAATTTCAATGGCAAAAGTTAAAATGACAAACTGACTGAATCACTGCAGGTTAGTTTAGTTTTAGAGGTTCCTATCAAAGTTTAACAAGAATGTGTGAGGAAAGGAACACTACAAAACTGAAGATAAATACAAACGAAGAAGCAAACACAATCAGTAAAATGCATGGCCAATTAAAACCCGTTTGATTTGAAATAAATCTCTTTATGATGAAGCTGAAGTAATGCAATGATCTCAGTGTTGTCAGGCAGGGATTTACTCGCTCACCACACAAACAACGCTCCGCTGAGATATCAAATGAGCTCATGAGAGAAGGAGCAATCAGACCTGTGTGATTAATCAGCCGGATGATTTATCTGAGGACAAAAGCCTTTCTTTACAGGTGGCCTGGTAAACCCTAAGGACAATGATTTCAGATATTGCCATCTTTGTGGGGACATTTTGTTCGGGTTTACCAGGCCATTGTTTGGTATAGTAGAAAAAATATTATGTGCATGGAAAGCCCCCATAGAACATAAAAACACAACGTGTGTGTGTGTGTGTGTTCCAGCCGTATTTCCCACTACATGCCTCTTAAAATATGTGTGCTTTGACTAACAGAGTTTAATTGGATTTGTCTCTTTTATTCTGGCCAGAGATGGGAATCTAATCTCATGATTTGGGAATTGTATGATCCGTGTTATGTGGAATGTTCTCACACACCCATGAGTCTGATGTGACATTGATATAGTAGAGGAGAACAGGGAGTGATTTAACTTATGATGTTCAAATGTCTGTGTTTCGTTTGCTCTATGTGTCTCCAACTGGGATATAATATCCCCACATGTGTCTGCTTTAAATTAAGCTTGTTCTGAAATCCCGGCTTATCCATTAACTTATTTGTCAAGTCCAAAAAAGTAAAAAAAAAACTGTTCGCTTTTGTTTTGTACGTCTTTATATTTTGAGCTCAGAAGGCCCAAACAAAAAGTTCTAAGAATGTTTTTCAAATTTCCAGTTTTTTAAAAAATGTTTTAAACTGTTTTTTTTTCTTATTCAAACATTAGGGGAAACATTCCATTTTAGAATTCTTTAAACATTAAAGGGACGTTACTTTTGAAAGTTCGCTGAAAAAAAACTGAAACTTTTTTATAAAGAGTTGATGAACTCCAACTAAAACATTTCAGATAACATTATTAAAAAAAAACTTCATGAGTGTAATAATAAAAAAAATTAGCTTTGAGAACTTTGAACAAACATTCTATTACTGTTACTGGAAGAACATTTGCTCATAACTTTGAGAGAACCTTGCCAGAACTTTCAGGGAGGACATTCCTTGAGAGCTGTGAGATGAAACCCATTGCTTGAGTGATTTCAATGTTAATGCATACATAATTAGTATTAATGACAGAAAAGATAGAAAAACACTGGATAAATTGGAGAGATGCTGGAAGAATTGCAAACGTACCTTCATTTGGTCACACACACCACACTCAAAAATGTGTAAATGCCATTGCATTAAATGGTTAAACAATTACACCAAATGTCATCTGCAGACAAATGACGCCACAGTAATAATTACATCTTTTCAAGCTGAAAAGACATGTTACATCACTCTTCCAGTCTAGCTAAGTGGTTTAGCTTAGAGTTCTCAATCGGGCCTGAAAATTATTACCCCACCCGACCTGAGCACCGTGGCTTTTGAAGCCCGACCGATGTAACCCGACACATCAACATGAATTATCCGCCCGCAACCCGGCCCGCGGCCCGAATCGGACGCGCCAAGGCACGCGCACGCGTTCTAGTACAGTCTATTGCCGTTGTAGCGTCCATTCATTCCGGTGAAATCACAAAATAAAATGAGCACAAACTTAGAAAGGTTGACTTACTAGTCCATCAACAAGATCGCCAGGTCAGCATCACCGTTGCATCCAGTGCTGCTTTTGAGCTCGCGCCAATGAGTATAAAGTCTCAACCGAGAGCGGGACTCCTGTCAGGTTTCTCACGCAGTCAGATTCTCTTTTCCTTTTCCTAGTCTTCCGACCGCGTTTTGAAACTAGCAGGCGGGCTACGAGTTTTGAAACAAAATAGACCTAGCCTACAAACATAATCATATGCTTATAATAGGCATCGTGGAGGAAGATCAGTGCGTCCACAGTGGATAGACTGAGGCGTGTTCTCCTCTTGCCAGCCACCCGCGATGGACTTTGCACGCAGCAGCCAGACTTTCTTTACGGTGAACAGCAGCGATGATTATAATAATTTGTTTTTTTTTTTTTTACTGGGTGGAAAAGATTAAGCCCGAGGTCCTACCCTACCCGAGTCATTGCTTATATTTTCCACCTGAACCCGGCCCCGAACCCGCGGGTCTCCCTTGCGAGTTTGTTTGGGACCTATACCCGACCCTGTCTCGAGAACTCTAGTTTAGCTGGTTTAGTTGACATCCTTCTAAATCACTCCAGCTTAACCATCTTACTGGCCGGTGGAGACCAGAAAACCAACTGAGTCTGTTTTTTTTTCCCCAATTATGAGTCATATTTGCTCAAGTTCTGTGATTTTAATGGATGTATAAGTCCTTCAAGTTCCACTGAACCAAATAATAAAGACATGTTTCATGGCAGAAACTGATTTCACCAAGTGCAACATGTTCCTGGATTAACGTCTTTGTTGATCCTGGAACAACATTACAATCATCCAATCAGATTTGAGGGACACGTTTACAGTTATGTGGGTTAGGTCCTTTTACATCAGTGCTATTCACCAACATCTCCCTCTGGTTTTAGGGATAAGTTATGACTCGCAGAGTAGGTTTAGGCGTAGAGATTAAATCTCCAGACAGAAATGTTGTTCCAGGATCAACAAACTTAGGAATGCATCTAACTTGGACAACATTAAAGGAGTAGTTCACTTTTAAAAAACGCCTTTGCTGATAATTCACTCACCCCCGTGTCATCCAGAGATGTGCATGTCATTATTTCTTCAGTCGAAAAGAAATTAAGGTTTTTGATGAAAACATTCCAGGATTTTCTCCATATAATGGACTTCAATGGGGTCCAAATGGTTCAAGGTCCAAAAGACAGTTTCAGTGCAAACTGCAAACTGTTCAAAGGGCTTTAAACAATTTCAGACGATGAATAAGGGTCTTATCAAGCGAAACGATCGCTTGTTTAATTAATAAATAACAAAGTTTACGTTTTATAAGCTCAAACGCTCACCTTGCTCTGTTCTGTGATGCACGTTCGTGACTCCTGGTTCGAAGCTCGTTCATCAAAATGAACGAATCTTTTCCCAAGTCAGACACGTTCATTTCGCTTGTTGAATGAACCAAATGACACAAAAAAAAGATTAATTCATTTTTCCATTTCCATTTGTGCTTATAAAATTTAAACTTTGTAATTTATTTTTTAAATGAGCTCGTTTCCGCTTGATAAGACCCTTATTCAGTCGTCTGGAATCGTTTAAAGCACTTTGAACAGTTTGTAGTTTGCACTGAACTGTCTTTTGGACCTTGAACCATTTGGTCCCCATTGAAGTCCATTATATGGACATCTTGGATGACATGGGGGTGAGTAAATTATCAATAAAAGTTTTTTTTTAAAAGTGAACTACTCCTTTAAAATCATGATGTGCATCTTCATGTGCAACACTGTTTTCTATCATTTCCAGACCGAACAAACTATTAAATGTTTAGTGCATCTTTCATTCAAATAAAGGTCAATTATATAGTATTTTATATCTAATGCAATCCAGTTTTGACTTCAGTGGCAAAATGCATTTTTTGTCCCCGCTATAGCCTTTGACACACACATATTCAACAGTTACTACAAAAGCCTAAAACATAAAACAAAAACAAACAAAAAGACCATTGCTTTTGTCTATAAAAAATGATTTGGACTTCGCATTGCATGGAGCTAACATGACACCTTCATAATCATGACATATGAACATGAAGTAAGTTTTATGAAGGTTTATGTTTGATAAGACGTCATATTTGCATTCAAAATGTCATTATTTAGCGAAATACACTTAATGACAGTTGTCACAAACATGCATGAACATATTCATATGTCATGTTATGGTTATGAAGGTGTCATGTCAGTCTTATGCACACCCTTTCAAGTAAAGTATTACCCATGAGGCTACTGTATGCTGTTATATATGGATCAGTGATGCAACACGCATACAATCCACACTGTAATATGTGCACCAACATCAACAAGAGATATACACACACTGCCTGCAACGAGACCACAGATGCTCATGGGGATTCGAGCCCTTAAGAGAACCATCAAGACAACATGCTCACAGGTGACACAACAGGGACAAGAGCAAATAATCCTATTTTAGAAATGTGCAAACCCTTTATTCATCATCAAACTTTTGCCTCAAATCAATGTGCATGTTTCATTTCTCACTAAAGGACCAGAATAAGCTCACAAAAGACGAAAACGTCATGCTACGTCTGCCCATACGAACGAGCAACAAATGTCATTTTAAGGCAAATGCAAGTGTATTGTGGGATAAAACACATTATGATTGTATTATCCCTCCAAACGCTCTCTCTTCCTCTCTATTATGTCCCTGCCACAGTAATCTGCTTCTACTGGGTGAAGCCCTCAAATGTGATTACTTCACAACAGATAACAAAGGGGGAAAACCGTTATCTATGCCACAGCATGGAGTATGAATTAAAGCTACACTATGGCCTTAAGGACTCCATAAATCCAGTGTTAAACAGGGGCTCGTCCTGCTGAGTGAGCAGGGCCACCTACTGGGCCTGTTTACTATTGCATGAAGGGCTTTTAATGGGAATACAACTCTCACAATGAGGAGAAGTTTACTGAGCATGATACACCAATGCCGAGATTTACTCACACCTGAGTGTGTGTGATGATGCAGAAGTATGTGTTCTTAGTTGCTGAGATTCAACTAAATGGAGGAAAGGAAAATAAGGTGCATTGCTATAATATCTTTCTGAGTCTGTGGTTCAGTCAATTTCAGAAGAAAATCTTGCTTTTATTAATTTATGATTTCTGCAGATAACATGCACCAAAAAGCACCAAAGTTTAACAGTCCAACACATACACAGAACCTCAGCATTGATAATAGCTATTATCTTTTTAAACTAAGATATACGTATTAATAATTCACAACTCATCACACCACATCAAATATTACATAGGGCTGTCAAGCGATTAATCGCGATTAATCGCATTCAAAAATAAAAAAATTGTGTTTTTACATCATATATGTGGGTGCACGGTGTAGCCTATAATGATTTTATATATAAATACACACACATGCTTGTATGTATTTAATAAATATTTTCATGTATACTGTAGACTTATATATAAATTATTTTGCATATAAATATAGTAAATATTTTCCGAAATATATACATGCATGTGTGTATGTGTGTGTGTGTGTATATATATATATATATATACAAAAATAATTACACATATCATTTTTAAAAATAATTACACATATGTAAACACAAACTTTTATTTTGGATGCGAATAATTCGCCACTAATAACGTTCACGGACCTGAAAGGTTAAATATGTACTATAAGATTGACTTCATCAACCTCTGATGCTTAAAGATGCACAACAGTTCAATAATATCAGCTCAAAAACAACTTTCGGTAACACTTTATTTCAGTGTCTTTGTTACACATGTTACATGGAGTTACTGTAATAATAGCTATAGGTATGCACAATAACATGCAACTATAGTAATGTAGTTATTTATTATTACTGCAGCACTAAAATGGACTGATTGCACTGGAACACGGACACCTTAAAATAAAGTGTAACCCAACTTCTGCGAGTGTAACAGCTAATCGAGATCACGCTGTCTATATATCCATGAACACTGAAGACAAATGTGCCAGTGAAAGTTTTCAAAGATCGATAATCGGCTATTGCATGAGTGAGTTTTCATGTAAATCGTTTTCAAATCATTACATGATCTAATATGCAAACGTCTCCCTGCACGAGCACGAGCTGTTCTCCAGCCGAGCGTAGGTTTACTACTAACTGACATGTAAGCAGAAATCCTCTTTTACCCCCGAGTTTGTGATGTGGCACCATGTCGGCACCTTGTCCTCACCTTGTATCTCCTGATGTGGCACATTGTGGAGACTGAAGCCTTTGGTCGTGAACGCCTGGTGCACATCGCTGCAGCTGCGCGATTTTACATCTCCAGCACACGACAGCGACAATAGAAGCGATAAAAGAAGTGAAAACCACGACAGGTGTCTTCCACATCCCTCCTGCGAGCAAATCCAGCCGATGCGTAAAAGCGCAAAACCCACAAGACGCGCTCAGCGCACCGGCGTCTCCAGCTGCAGGTGGACGAATGTTTCAATCATGCAATCGCTAATCAATGATCAATCACGCGCTCTGTCGCATCTCTCGTCGCAGAATTCTCCAACGGATCCTCTCGGAACGAACGCGTGCGCGACTGCAACGGCGAAACCTCCAGAACAGATCCGGAGCGGCGTGCTCTCAACTTCTGCTCTGTGTTTCAATCAGTGGAGAGAAAGTAGCAATCCTCCTTCTCCCCTCTCTCTCACACACACTCAGAGAGAGAGATGGATAGAGCAGAGTCAAACCGCACAACCCAGTGGTGAGTCTGACAACACTGGAAAAACACGGAGTGGATTCATGGAGGCGCATGGCGTTTTGCCCTCAGGATGTGCTGAAGCAAAAAACTCGAATTACTGAAAAAAAAAATTAAAAAAAAATTAAAAAAAAATATTAAAAGTGATATATATATATATATATATATATATATATATATATATATATATATATATATATATATATATATATATATATATATAATTACTTTTAATCAAAAAATAAAAAATTATATATACATACACATATATATATATATATATATATATATATATATATATATATATATATATATATATATATATATATATAGTATATATCAGTGCGGATTCGTTCTTAGTAGTCAACAATATAATTTAGCGGAAAACTTCTATAAAAATCCAATTGTGAAGTCAATTATACAATTATAATTGTCAAATAAGAATTTTATGAAATAAAAAAAATCTAAAATAAACAACAATAGATTGAATCAATTAAATGGTGTTAATGGTGTTAAATAATATATATATATATATATATATATATATATATACATATATACATATATACATACATATATAGGGAATAACATAACATCATGTTGAATAACATCAACATAATTTATATTGTCGGTATGTATGTATCAATATTTTGAAAGCAAGAAAGAAAGCAAGAAAGCAAGCAAGAAAGGAAGCAAGAAAGCAAGAAAGCAAGCAAGCAAGAAAGCAAGAAAGCAAGAAAGCAAGAAAGCAAGAAAGCAAGAAAGCAAGCAAGCAAGCAAGCAAGCAAGCAAGCAAGCAAGCAAGAAAGAAAGAAAGAAAGAAAGAAAGAAAGAAAGAAAGAAAGAAAGAAAGAAAGAAAGAAAGAAAGAAAGAAAGAAAGAAAGAAAGAAAGAAAGAAAGAAGAAAGAAAGAAAGAGAAAGAAAGAAAGAAAGAAAGAAAGAAAGAAAGAAAGAAAGAAAGAAAGAAAGAAGAAAGAAAGAAAGAAAAAGCACAGCCCAGTGGCCAGTATTGGAATAGAGAAACACGGACTGGATTTTAAAAAATCGTGCAGTTTTACCCCAGGAAGCTCCTGGATCTGGGCTCTCAAAGTTCAAGCTGTCATCATCTAATCTATTCATCACGTTCTGCCCTTTCCTTGTGAAATTCAAGGCAAAAAATGTGTGCTAGACTGACGTGACAATAACTTGTCGCAAACAAGCAGTGCAAAAATCCCCAAAATAACATAAATTAACATAGTGGAAAAAGAGTAAATGAAAAGTGAAAAATAAAAATGAAGTAGATTAAAATCAGAGAAAAACTAAAAAGTTAATCAAATTCTTCATTCACTTTTTTTTATTTTTAATGTTTTTTTTTTTTTTTACAAAAACATCACTCATAGCTTTCCTTTAAGTATAATTATGCATGACATTAAAAGACCAAACCTTTTTACTCTTATTGTTCCATTCCCATTCTTAACTTTTCTTCTTTTATTATTATTTATTTTTTTTATTTTGCTCTAGGTTGTGCAATAGTAAATATGAAACTGCATTATTATGATACTGCATAACTTCCTTAATCTGCCTTAATATTCTCTCTCTCAAGATACTGTATCGCTTTATCTTTCTCAATATAAAACTAGCAAGAAAGACATGTTCCTCCATTCATGCATAACCTCAATATCAAAGTGCAGTATTTCTCCGGTGAGCCTGCGGTTGTACGAGTCCTTCCCGCCTGAGGGAAACTCTCTCCGGTGACTCAGCTCAGTCTAGTGTAATAACCAGTAGCATCACTTTTAAAACAGCCTGCACTTCCCCAGGTTATGAATCGTTAAACTGCACCTTTTTCACTCTATTTATCTTTGTATTTAGATTTCATAAGTGTATATTAGGATGTTTTTCCCTGAAATGCATGGCACTTTTACGTCTCAATAAATGCTGAATGTCTCTGCTCTTAAAACCGAAGTATTCCGACACTGAGTTTTCCACTGTGTTACACATGACTGCTGTCATTTAAACAATGATTAACATTGTTAGGCAAATATCACACAGCCAACTGACTTTCTCAACCAAACGGTTGAGCACATTTTGAGTCACTATATTTTATTGAGAGGAGTACCTGAACGTAACTCAGACTGATTGAGCCATCTCTATCATCTGGTTGAGGTATATTATGCCAAAAAAAAATCCACTAGATTTCACAGTGTCAATCAACAGCACTTGTCACAACACTTCTTCTAACATGGATGTCAGAAACAAATAAATCACCCCAGCCATGTGAACTGTTTTTGGTGAAATTTTGCAAGCTAAGCATATTTTTTTTTTACATATTACACTGTAAGAGCCTTAACTTTACAAAATGATGTTACTTGGTGCTATGAAAAATTAAGTATATTTTTAATAATTTTTCAAAAACATGCTCAACCAAACGGTTGATTTGGCACATAAGGGTTAATTGTCACCCCCTTTTTGAGAATGGACATTACAATGCACTATTAAAACTTGGTTGTAATTCAAGTATGCTTTGGAATAAAGACCTAAGTTTAGTCTTGTTTTAAAGAAAAGCACTCAGCAAATTATTGCTAAAGTAAAAGTACTTCAAAAAATAAAAGTATGAGAAAGTTTTAAATTTACATTAAATCAAATATACTGTACTAAATATTTTTTTCTTTTATATAAAATATATATTTTACAAATAGTTCTATAAAATTACTATAAAATCAAAGCCATATATCTAACCAAGTTGTGTTCCAAATTTGAAGTTGATATCACAACAATTGAAGTTCTCATGAGATTTTGTTTTAGGCGTAATACCAAAAATGACATAAATTCCATTGAATTTAATTGTATGCATTCTGCTGTAACAAATTAAGTACATTTCTGTCCAAATATCACTTCTGTTACAAAATATGGAACCTTGAACTAGACCTTTCTGACAATGTGTTTTGTCAAGACTAGAAAAGGTTTTGATCATACATTATGATGGGCAATGAAAAGTATGGCAAAGTGTTTGTATGAATTCTTGTACTATTCATTATCATTAATCTCAACCATTTGGTAGAGGCCGAGATTTAAAAACATGGGATGTGTTGAAAAAAATACATTGAGTGTGGTTACCAGCGACATAAGAAGATAAGAAATGCAAACAAAACATTTTTCCATCACTTTTTTCTTGGTGCGGACTTCAAATGGTTAACAAATACTGCAGTATCCTTACAAGTGCATCATGTTTAGCTCAGAAAAGGCATCTTTTTTTAATGATTAACAAATTAAATAAGTATAGTGTTTTTAAATCCAATTTTGAGTTAGAAAGGAAATGTTAAAAGCTATCACTTCATCACCATAAAATTGATGCTCAATTATACATAGAGAAAACGTACATGTGCATTAATATACATGGGAATTATAGATATGCAAATGTTGTGTCATTTTTTTATCTAAGGTATGTGAGGAATAGCATTTAATGTGTTCAGTTGTAAAATATGGGAATATGGTTTCAAACACACTGTTCTTATCCATGTTCTACAGAAATAGATGTTCAAGAGTGATGCAAATTCAGATATCAAAGCACAGTCCGTGTGATAATGCAGCATATTCTGGAGCAAAGCAACAGCGAGGGTCTGAAGCTCAGCATCCAGAAGATGGATTACTCTAGTGTTTCACCACATGGAAGGTCAGTGGTTTTCCAGTGACTGCCGGAGGTGTGTGCGCGTGTGTGTGTAACAGGAAGTAGTGCGCTGTTCTGCCTGTTGTCTCAGCAACATGCGTCTCCTCTGAGACTGGTCGCGGTGGCTCAGAAAACTCAGAGAATAAAATCAGTCGAGTCTGTATCCTGCGCCAGTATTGAGTTTCTTAACTTGTGCTGCAAATTACTTGGCCTTTTATTTTTATTTTTTTGTGAACCAATGAACCACAGCTCTGACATTATTATATACAAACACAGTTACAGTAAGTAAACTCTGCAAATGATTAGTCCTTGCATCATTTCTTTTTAATCAAGATTAAAATGCCCACTCTAAAAATGCTGGGTTGTTTTAACCCAACTTTGGGTCAAATATGGACAAACCCAGCCATTGGGTTAAATTTTTTACATTTTTAACCAAACATTTGGGTTTGTCCATATTTGACCCAAAGTTGGGATAAAGCGACTGAGCATTTTTGGAATGCATTTATTGACTTATATGGTAACAAATGTTTAGCATTTTAATTGATTGGGTTGATGTCATTATAATGTTTGAATTTCAAAAGATGATTGGTCTTTTTTCTTGCATTTATTTGCATAATTGCAATTGGATTTGATTTTTTTTTTTGCATATTTTGATACTACACTCTAAAAAATGCTGGGTTGTTTCAACCCAAATTTGGGTCAAATATGGACAAACCCAAATTTAGTTAGAAATGTAATTAAAAAATGTACAGCTGAAAGTAAAAGTTTAAATTTTTAACCCAACATTGGGTTGTCCATATTTGACCCAAATTTGGGTTGAAACAACCCAGCATTTTTTAGAGTGTAAAGTTGTTCTATTTTGATTGAAATTTAAGTATATTTTAAAGTTTTGATTTGTTAGTTAAATACTATTTTTGTGGGGAAAACCATAGATGTAATTTTACTAAATGGTACGAAATGTCATTATTCAGATCTATACAACATTTACTCAATTCATAGGCTATATTTCCATTGATTTGTTTACGTTAAAATGTACTCCATATTTTAAGTATTTTAATATTTGTATCAGTGTAAAAGTGTTTAATAAAAAAAATGTGCATACATTTTCAGAGTGTATGTTCTTTGCCATCTGGTCTTAATTGGCCATGGTAAATAGGTCATGATGATTACACTCACCTTGTTAATTAACGAGCTAAGGACCAGTCTGACCACCAAACGTGAGAGCAATTCCTGGATCGATGAATCTCCATGAGTCGCGTACTGCTTTCTTTACAGTCTTTACACTGCTTCTCTAACTTGTTCCTGTTTGAACACACACACACACACAAGACGAGCAGTCAGAGAATGTTTGATCCTGGCTGAAATGGTCCACTCTGAGCAAAAGGCAGCTGTGAATGGCCTTTGAAGTTTCATTCATCCTCGTGGAAAAACTGGAAAGACTGCAAATCCCTCCCGACACAATAGATATTTTTTTCAGGTCTTCTTTTGACTTCCATTCCAGGTGGACAATCTTTAGAGGATCTGAAAATGCTAATGGAAATTTGCAATGCTGTCCATTTAACCTGGCTGTGTCGTCTTAAAGCAGCCCTGAGGCTAAAGTGACTAAAGCTCAAGACTCGATTTACACAAACTTCTTAAATTAAAGGTGCACTCAATGAGTTTCTATTTACATCCCGCTGCTCATCAACCCCACGCGAAACACAGAGAACTATAGGTTTAAACAGAATTAGTGCAACGTTTGTAAAACAACATTTTATTTTCATTTGATAGAAGTTAAAGTACTACAATAACTAAAATTTAATAAAATCTGTTTAAACCTATTTAACACAACAAAATAGCAAAAATGTAAAAGCAATACAAAATATTAAAGCTGTAGTCGGAACTTTTTTGGGGGTTAAACATGAATGAATCTTTTCCAAAGTCAACTTGTTCATTTCTGTTCGTTAAATGAACCAAAGGACACGAAAAGATTAGTTCATTTTGATGAACGAGTTTAACAGGAGAGTCACGAAAATGCATCACAGAACAGAGCAAAGCGAGCATTTGAGCTTGTAAAACTTAAACTTAGTTATTTTGTTTTTATTATTATTTTTTTTTTAAATGAGCGATCGTTTCGCTGAGATAAGACCCTTATTCATCATCTGGAATCATCTAAAGCCCTTCTGAACAGTTTGTAGTTTGCACTGAAACTTGTCTTTTGGACCTTGAACCGTTTGGTCTCCATTGAAGTCCATTATATGGAGAAAATCCTGTGAATGTTTTCATCAAAAACCTTAATTTTATTTTAACTGAAGAAAGAATGACATGGACATCTTGGATGACATGGAGGTGAGTAAATTATCAGCAAAGGATTTTTTAAAAGTGAACTACTCCTTTAACAAAATCTAACAATGATACTAAAATGACACTATTAGGCAAAATTTCCCCAAAATTAGCAGAGGTCCACAGAGTCCAGGATGCAACTGATTCTAGAATAATATTTATGATATTTCTCAACTCTACTATGCATTTCTTATTTTTTTAAAAACCTAGCAAAAAAAAAAGTGCACCTTTGATAAAATCCTTATTAATAACATTAATAGCATTAATATTAGTCTGGTAAGTTATCTTGGTAATTTATAAGAGGCACGCTCTTGAGCTGTGAGGTCAAAGACGGCAGACAGGGAGAAATATAAGTCCATTTCATGCTTTAAGAGCCTCCAATAAACATCGATCACTGGCGAAAAAACATCTACTACAATATTGTGAACTACAGTATTTGTGATTTACGGGTTGCTGCAAACATTTTATTTTGTCAGAATATACAGCCAGTTTTGAATGTCTGCCAATACAGAAGCTTTTCTCCTGGTAATGGTGCAGTCACAGCATGGTGAATCCAACCAGCCAAATCATGAATCATGAATCTATGAAAAATAATAAAAAAATAATTGCGACTTTTTATTTCTCAATTGCGAGATATGAAGTCAGAATTGTTAAAAATAAAGTTGCAATTGCGTGTTATAAAGTTGCAATTGCCGAGATATAATGTCAGAATTTTGTGATATAAAGTCGGAATTGTGTGATATAAAGTCGGAATTGTGTGATATAAAGTCGGAATTGCGAGATATAAAGTCAGAATTGCGTGATATAAAGTCAGAATTGCGTGATATAAAGTCGGAATTGCGAGATATAAAGTCAGAATTGCGTGATATAAAGTCGGAATTGCGAGATATAAAGTCAGAATTGCGTGATATAAAGTCGGAATTGCGAGATATAAAGTCAGAATTGCGTGATATAAAGTCGGAATTGTGTGATATAAAGTCGGAATTGCGAGATATAAAGTCGGGATTGTGTGATATAAAGTCGGAATTGCAAGATATAAAGTCGGAATTGCGAATATATAAAGTCAGAATTGCGAGATATAAAGTCAGAATTGCGTGACAAAGTTGGAATTGCGAGATATAAAGTCAGAATTGCGTGACAAAGTTGGAATTGCGAGATATAAAGTCAGAATTGCGTGATATAAAGTCCGAATTGCGAGATATAAAGTCAGAATTGCGTGATATAAAGTCAGAATTGCGTGATATAAAGTTGGAATTGTGTGATATAAAGTCGGAATTGTGTGATATAAAGTCGGAATTGCGCGATATAAAGTCGGAATTGCGTGATATAAAGTCGGAATTGCGTGATATAAAGTCGGAATTGCGTGATAAAGTTCGGAATTGTGAAGATATAAAGTCGGAATTGCGAGATATAAAGTCGGAATTGCGAGATATAAAGTCGAAATTGTGAGATATAAAGTCGGAATTGTGCGATATAAAGTCGGAATTGTGTGATATAAAGTCGGAATTGTGTGATATAAAGTCGGAATTGTGTGATATAAAGTCGGAATTGCGCAATTCCTAGAAAAAAGACTGAAGTGTGACTTTTTATCTCACAATTCTGACTTTATAACACATAATTGCGAGTTTAATCTCAAAATTCTGACATCTTTTTAGAATTGTGAGATATAAACTCACAATTGCGAGTTATCAGGCCAATTCTAAGAATAGTATAATTCTCGCCATTCTGACTTTATATCTCGCTGACTTTGACTTTATAACACACTAATTGCGACCTTATATCACACTAATTCGGACTTTATATTCTCGTAATTCTACTTTACATCTCGCAATTGTAAAAATAAGTCAGAATTGTGAGATAAAAAGTCGCAATTAGCTTTTTTTTCATTCTGTGGCAGAAACAAGCTTCCATAGCTTCCATGTGCGTTGGATTTAGACGAAATTTCAAAAACATCACTATATGACGCCCTGGGATGAGAATTCGTTGGTTCAGATGCATGGGAATAATATGGCCTCTTTAAGGCTGGATTCACAGATAGCGTCCGTTTGGCTCTAGTCACATGACATACTGTGTGCTATGGTGCACTTGTGTCATTTTGAAAAGTTGAGATGTTTTTATCTTATGTGGCGCGGACGCGCTTGGAAAAAGACGAGCGTGTCGCTTCCATTATGAGCGCGCATACCGCGCACCTGACATTTGAAATAACGAAATTGAGCGTGCAAAAAAGTGATATGTGAACAGACCATAACAGAGGCAAACATCTGCTGAATGTCTACTAGCTAAACTCAGAACCCATTATTGGACAGTCAAACTAATAAACACATGTCTCTAACAGCCTAAGGACACCCTCCATGATGCTCTGCTCTCCACTGAAGAAATAAGTGTAAAAGTAAGCCCTAGCAGAGCATCTCGTGCTCCTCGCCCAGTAAGAAATAAATCATGTAAGCGGATCAACAGGAGGTGGCCGCTGTATTCGAAGAGGTGCTTGATGCATACAAATGCTGCATCCCAAAGCCAACGGCTCTGAAACGCCACTAATGATGCTCCTGCAATGGTCTGGAGAACAAAGATGAAATAAAGGAGAGAGAAAGCGACACGGAGGTATAACACGCAGCACTCTTTGATGTGCATTTATTTGCTTTTAGCCTAGGGAATGTTTACATGAGGTTGCAACCCTGCTAATAGTCTTGTTGTTCTGTTCTTTCAAGACGTGAAAAGAACATCTTTCTTGGCTCAATTCAGTGCCAACCAAATATGGTTTGTGGAGATAAAGAACTAACTATCATATCTTGGTTTCCAGATACTTATTAGTTGATCACAATAAACTACCAGCCCTTGGTCATGGAGAGCTTATAGTGCTGAATATTTTCCAGTGTGTGTGTGTGTGTGTGTGTGTGTGTTATGCTAAAGGCTTTGTTAGCGCTAACTAAGCAAGAGTCAGCAATAATTCCTATCTGTTCTTTTTAGCCAAGGCCTGCTATGGGGGCTTTGCTCTATTTTAAAGGGAAATATGCTCTTTTTTTGGACCGCTAAAAGCTAGCAATTTCTCACTGTAAAAATTAATGCGCTTTATCTAATCAAAAAATTGATTACAAGCAATATTATAAATTCAATTTAACAATAGAATTGAGTAATAATTAATCAAATTAATTCCTTAAAAGTTAACTATTTAAAATGAGTAAACCTTTAAAAAAAGTACATTTAAGTCACCATTATGATGATCAGTGTTTTCGGTTTGTTTTAAAATGACGGTTTTCTCCTTCAGTGATTCTGCTTGTTAACATCAGGTGTCTTCAATGTTGGCAGTTCTTAAGTAATCTTTGACGTCTGTCTGTTAGTAAGATATTTTGATGTAAACTTTACTCATTTTAAAATGGTTAACTTTTAAGGATTAATTTGACTAATTATTACTCAATTCTAATTTGTGCAATTTAATTAATAATATTGCTTGTAATCTGTTGCCACAATTTTATTGATTAGAAAAAGCATATTCATTTTTACAGTGCACTATACCTTTATGGGTTCGCATTCAACATATAATTAGCACATGCATGATAAATCTTACTGACCATACACTTTTGAAACACACGCCACAAACTAAATCACACACACTTAATCATTAGAGAAACGTAATCGGACAGTGAAATCATTCTTTATGACTCCAAACTCTAATTCAGTCGTGAAACTTGATAATTTGAGTGGTTGTGATACAGAAATGACAATTGCTCCACTCTTCAAGCGCTCATATTTCATGCCATTAGCATGACAGTTCACAAGCGTGTGATGTGATGTGCATTACAGCAGCCAAACACACAGAAGTCTCTCTAAATATGATCTGCAACACTGTTACCCATTACTAAACCCGTCCTCTACGCACCTCACGACTGCCTGCCGTGCGAAGAACAAAAAATGTTGTTAATTTAGCACTACAGGGAAGACAAAGGTTTCTTTGCTCGCATTAGTGCTGAGAGTAAGCCTTTGTATTATTAATGAGCCTCCATAATTTATGAATGTGAAAGACAAATATGGGCAATTATTGTAATCTTGTGAGAGAACAATCTTGGATCTTAATTTTGCCACATCAACCTCCGTAATGCTGTTTTCAACATTGATTGTAAAAGGAAATGAACTTTCAGATAATAGAACAATCAAGTCTGCAATGTTATTAATAAAATTAGTGGTGCATGCTAAGACTGTTGCTCATACTTATGACTTGTGATTTGCATAAATCCATAACCATAAGTATTTTACTTTGTCTCTGACGATGCCTCAAACCGCTGTGCTACTGCCTTTCTTAAAATGAAAACACAATTTCTGCCTAATAGAAATAACCTCATACTGTAAGTGCACACTTCATGTTTGAAAGGGAAAAGCAACAATATACTCGGATAAACATGACCGGACTAAAGCCATGGCTGAATCCACTAGATTTGCCTTAAAATTTCATGAAAATATACAGACCGTACTCACAAAATACTGACAGAAGAATTAAATGCATGTACATTTAACACACAGGCAAAGCAAAGTGAACACAAAGGCTTTTATACAAAAGCACTAATTGATTAACAAGAAACAGATGCAATCAGGAAGTGGAAATAATTAGAAGAACCTTTTACAAAGTCAAAATAAGACACAAAACTGTTTTCTCTGGCAGTAGTTTGTGTGTGTTGGTTTGATTTCACTCAGCTCAAAACTTAATTAGAAATTAGTTATTTAGTTCTTAAACAGAAGTTCTTTCCTCTAAGCAAAAATATCTGTCTGACCGTCCATCCATCCATCCGTCCATCCATCCGTCCATCCATCCGTCCATCCATCCGTCCATCCATCCGTCCGTCCATCCATCCATCCATCTGTCCATCCATCCATTTGTCCGTCCATCCACCCATCCATCCATCCGTCCATCCATCCATTTGTCCGTCCATCCACCCATCCATCCATCTGTCCATCCATCCATTTGTCCGTCCATCCACCCATCCATCCATCCATCCGTCCATCCATAGATCCATCTATCCATCCACCCATCCATCCATCCATCTATCTATCTGTCCATCCACCCATCCACCCACCCATCTATTCGTCCGTCCATCCAACCATCCATCCATCCGTCCATCCATCCACCCAACTATCCATCCGCCCATCCAACCATCCATCCATCCATCCATCTATCCGTCCATCTAGGGCTGCACGATTAATCGAAAAAAATCGCGATCTCCGATTCAAACACAAATGCGATCTCATTTCTTAATGATGGCGATTCACTTCCGTCTATTTCCCTGCATTCAGATCATGCTGCATTCACGCGTTATATTGGTCACACTCACAAAGAGAGAGAGAGAGAGAGAGAGAGAGAGAGAGAGAGAGAGAGAGAGAGAGAGAGAGAGAGAGAGAGATAGAGAGAGAGAGAGAGAGAGAGAGAGAGAGACGTCTTCAAACAACATGAAAGTTGGGAAGACCGCAGTTTGTAATTATTCAGTTTGGGTGAAAGTGTGATGTCTGATTCTAAAAAAAGCTAAAGTAAACTAGCCAGAAAATATTAAATATAGCCTACACTCAGTGTTGTGCATGAACGCGTTAAATGAACGACGTTCACTGAACTCGTTCATATTTTCGCCGAACGCTGAACTGAACGAATCACTTTTCATACAATGAACGTAAACGAGAGCGTCGCTCACTCTGTCCGGAATGAACAAGCAGCACGCGCAGTTCACGCTCATTTGAAAAGTCAGGTTTTACCTCCAACTCCCGTTTTGAGTCGTCTATTATCACCTCTGGGTATGTTAGACGAGGTCGAAGTATTCATAGTACGGGTAACGCTGAAGGCAGGGGAGTCGCAATAGTATGCATACTTGGCGCGTGCGAGGTAGATCTGGCCGTGCGCTGCCGTATCATCACTTATGATCTGCGCTTTTCCACAACGAGTGATCTTTTGAACTAAACAGGTCTTATCTACTTATGTTTGTGTGTCATATGAATAATAAATGCCCCATACATGGAATCAGAGTGCCTACTGTACGTAGTAAGTTAAGTTGTTCAGCGGGTAGCTGTTCATTTTCTTTAGAAAAATATAATCAGGAAGATTGTTTTAATATAATCAATGTAAATGGCATTTTCATCGTTTACTCACTGTTTACTTCCTTTTGAAGGTGTGAAAATGTGTTGGTTGAGTATTGCACATTGAGCAGGGTAAGCCCAAGCTAATATGACATTACAGTACATGACTACTTTGGTCTGGTTTACATAGTTACTGCCGTTCAAAATATGCTGGATTTTTGTCAGTAGACTGATCTTTTCCCCATGAACCTGAATATACCTTTTTAAAGTCCTGGGTAATTTGGTTCATGCTGGCTAAATAAAATTCACTGAACATACAGTATACCCTGATTGCACCTTATTTCCAATTGCTACATATCATGATTACACATTATTTAAGGGGTAATACATTATTTTTCTCCTGGCTATAATAATTGTCTCTTGTTTATTGGTACAATAATTTTGATTAGTTTTGGAGTGGCAGTGATTTGCAGCTGGTAATGGATGGTAAAGAGGTTCTATTGAGTAAGATAGTGGCCTAAAGAATTTAACAAATGAACGTGAACTAGTTCATTTTTAGATATGTGAACTTAGTTCATTTTTTAAAAAAATATACTATGAACGTGAACTAGTTCATTATAATCTGTGTGAACTGAACTTTGAGCTAGTTCTTTTTAAGTATGAACTGGCACAACACTGCCTACACTTTATTTTAGTTCATGTAATACACAGACAGCTACATAGGCTAGCCCCAAAGAGCCAGCTTAAACAATTTAGATTTTTTTAATTTATTTTTTGTTACTGCACTTTCGGTCTTGTGTTTTTTTTTTTTTTTTTTTCTTGAGTGCAATACATTTTGGATGAAAAAAAAAGAGAATCGTGTAAGAGAATCGTGATCTCAATTCCCATGGAGAAAAATCGTGATTCACATTTTAGCAAGAATCGTGCAGCCCTACGTCCATCCACCCACCCATCCATCCATCCGTCCATCCATCCATCCACCCATCCACCCATCCATCCATCCATCCAACCACCCATCCACCCATCTATCCATCCGTCCATCCAACCATCCATCCACCCATCTATCTATCCGTCCATCCAACCATCCGTCCGTCCATCCACCCACCCATCTATCCATCCGTCCATCCAACCATCCATCCACCCATCTATCAGTCCGTCCATCCACACACCCATCCATCCATCCACCCATCCATCCACCAATCTATCATCCATCCGTCCATCCACCCACCCACCCATCGTCCGTCCATCCACCCACCCATCTATCCGTCCGTCCATCCACACACCCATCCGTCCATCCACCCATCCATCCATCCACCAATCTATCATCCGTCCGTCCGTCCATCCATCCACCCATCCACCAATCTATCTATCATCTATCCATCCGTTCATCCATTTATTTAACCATCCGTCCATCCTCCCACCCATGCATCCGTCCGTCCATCCATCCGTCCGTCCATCCATCCATCCGTCCATCCATCCATAGATCCATCTATCCATTCACCCATTCACCAATCTATCTATCATCTATCCATCCGTTCATCTATTTATTCAAACATTCATCCATCCATCCATACATCAAAAACCAGGTTAACCTTCAATAACACTCCCTGAGAAATGTACACTGGAGTAGGAATTGCCCCGATCTCCCATTCACAGGATCTGTTTAAAAGCACTTGTATAAAATTGCTGTATAAGATGAAGTATAATTCACAAACTTCAATCACCCATTCCATTGACTATAGAAAGAATCACTGAATATGAAAGACTGGCAAAAAATGTCATTATAAATTTATAATATTAGTCAAACATGATCTTACTGAAGCCTTGTGAAGCTAGAAAGGTATTGAGCATTAAAATCACAGCACAATGTGTTTCAAAGTCTAAAATTACATTTTAAAGTTACTCACTTCTTTTAGACTCAATACTTTGCAAAGTTGTAAGTGTTGTTCATCTTTCTGTGTAATTCATGAGGGCCTCATGAATATGCAAAAGAGCAGTAGTCATTAGATATATGCCTGCATTATATCGATGAACCTCAATTAAATATTAAGGGGCTAAAAAGCAAAGACAAAATATGGGAAGTTGCAGTTTCTATTCATGGACAGTGAAGAGTCAATTCCACGTACAGCCAAGATCCAGCAGCTTTTACTTTTAGTAAATGAACTGCATTTAACAAAAGCGCTTTCATTACTTACTTGCTTTATAATCTTCATTCTTTCTCTAGAATAGATTCTTGAACTTGAATTTTCATTGTTTTTTTATTGAAAGGGACAATGCACATTAATTAACAAGAGCACTCAAGTCCATCATACAGGCTATTTTTCATCTGTAATCCCTGTATCTTTAATACTGTTAATTCACTTTTAATGAAGACTGGTTTGGTAACCACCGTCACATTTCATCAGTTTAATGCATCCTTGCTGAATAAACGTATTCATTATTATCAAAATGGAATTACCTTCATGGTCAGACTTTACAAAAGTCTATACGCAAGCATTATAGATGTCTAAAAACCAATTCACACAGCACCAACAGACACTGGACAATCACCAGACTACATTACAACAATTCTCAGACATTCCACGGCCCAACAAACGGCAATTAAACATGTTAATTCAGTGATCCGTCAAAACTCAAAGTGTGAATTGGCATTGATGAGCACCAGTAATTCCTCCACACTTGCCAATTTCCCCAGTGAAACATTTGCTTTTATTTTCCATGCAAATCTCACAATAGTGAGTGACCTGGTTTGGCTTTGCCCTGGAGGAGCTGCTCTACCATTAGTTTACTTGTTGACTTTAGCTCAAACTCCCTAAATGACAGTCCTATTTAAATATGCTTTGCATTTTCCTCTTTTAATTTGTAGAACACCTACGGCAAAAGCCAATCCCATCAGTACATGCTGAGGGCAACAATTAAATATTAAAATAGTTTTTTTTAAGTCCTCGTGCCCCAAAATCAATATTGTCAAAGCTGCTTGTACCCACGAGGCAGCTTCTCCTTAAAAATAATTCATCGCTTCCCCGCAAGAACATCATTCACAGGCCTGAAGATACCCACGACGCCCATGGTGCCGAGCCGGAGGGTTGCATCCAATCAGAGGGCCCGAGGAGAGCTGGAAGAGGTCGAAACGCTTTTTTTTTTTTAACCATCCCTCAATCGAGGCCATTTCTCATGGTGTTGGCAGCAAAGTGTCTATTGGGTACGCCTGAGCACATTGTTTCCCGGAGATTAAATTGATTTGAGGAGGAATGATTAAGAACGTGGAAAATGGCTGTCAGCGGGGAGAAACTCAAATCTCTGGAGCAGGTTAAGTGATTATGTCAGGCTGTGATTCATATCGCTCTAAAAACAAATTGCAAAGCGCCTAATATCTCAAAGGCAAAGTGGACCTTTATACAGAAATGTGTGAACATTACCCATATGGAAACATCTGTGAAGAGAGACGGCTAGTTAAGAATCGGGGTAATGAACTATCATAGTTATGGGCTACTGTTTGCAAACTATACTGCTAAAATATTTGTTTAAAATCTATAATCTTACCTACCCTATTTCACGACCAATTCGTACAAATTCGTACGAGTCATTAAAAAGTGGCTAATTCATACTAATTCGTACGACCTCACTCTAAACCCAAGTGATGGTTAGGTTTAGCGGTGGGGTTAGGGGTAGGTCATTTGTATCGAATTCATGCGAATTGGCCAATTCGTAAAATATGTACGATTTAGCAAAATTGTACTAATTCGTATGAGTGAGGTTGTATGTTACGAATTAGCCACCTCGTAAAATTCGTACGAATTTCCGTGAGATTGGGTTGAATCTTACAGGTCAAAAGATTAAAATAAGATTAAGATTAAGTAATGCTTCTGAAAAAAGTCTCTTCGGCATCACCTGCATGTATTTGATTGAAAATACTGTAAAAACAGCAATACACTCTAAAAAAATGCTTGGCTGTTTTAAGCCAATTTTGGTTCACACATTGACAAACCCAGCCGTTGGGTTACATTTTTAAAATATCTTCTTTTTTCCCCCAATGTTGGATTTGTCCATATTTAACCCAAAATTGGGTTAAAACAACCAAGCATTTTTTAGAGTGTACAGATTTAAAAAAAAAAAATCTACAAAAAAATTCCATGCGAGTGCATTTTTAAAATTGAATTTATTCCTGTGGCGCAAATCAGAATTTTTCAGCATCATCAGTCCAGTCTCATGATCCTTTACACTCCTTTAAAAAAATGCTGGGTTATTTCAACCCAAATTTGGGTCAAATATGGACAAACCCAAAGTTGGGTTGAAAATGCATTTAAAAAATGTGCAGTTGAAAGTGAAAGTTGGGTTACAATTTCAAAAGACATTTTAACCCATTTGGGTTTGTCCACATTTTACCCAATTTTGGGTTTAAACAACACAGCATTGTTTAGAGTGCACAATTAAAAAATATATATAAATAAATAAAAATAAAAATCTACACTCTAAAAAATGCTGGGTTGTTTCAACCCATGGTTGGGTCAAATATGGACAAATCCAAGCAATGGTTTACATTTTTTATTGCATTTTTAAACCCAACAATTGGGTTTGCCCATATTTGACCCAACCATGGTTTGAAACAACCCAGCATTTTTTAGAGTGTATGCGAGTGCATTTTAAAAGGTCATTTATTCCTGTGGTGCAAATCTGAATTTTTCAGCATCATCAGTCCAGTCTTTGAACATGATCCTTTAGAAATAATATCATAAACATAGAAATAATATCATAAACATAAAAAATAATAATAACACATCTTAATTATGCCAAACTTTCAACACTCTAAAAAATGCTGGGTTGTTTCAACTCAAATTTGGGTAAAAAATAGACAAACCCAAATGTAGGGTAAAAAATGTAATTACAAAATGAATTGTTGAAAGTGAAAGTTGAAGTTGGGTTAACATTATAAATGACATTTTTAACCCAACATTTGGGTTTGTCCATATTTCACCCAAATTTGCGTTGAAACAACCCAGCATTGTTTAGAATGAACTGCTAAACACAGATAATGACTTTGCATTAGAAAATGTCCCTATTGCTGAATTTAGCATCACTATATGTATATATTTATATGGTTTAAGACCAGATTCTTCAACATCAACTCTGTTCTTAAAATATCCATGACCTTTCTCTACCGAAAGCTGTTATCTTATAATTTCTGAATTCGAGAGCACCTGCAGGTTAACGAAATGGCTCTGAAATTCATCACAAGTGAGCAGTATTGGCTGTTGTCTTCAGCTGTAAAGATCTGGATCAATAAGTAGCGTGTTGTCTAAATGTTACATCACAGTGTGTCTTCGTTTTAATCATTTTCACATCACCTATAAAATGCCACACAAGGCAAACATTGATCGCGGATGCTGCGCTAGTTGTTTACATTAACTACAATTATATTCTTCAGTCGAGCAGCAGAGCAAAACCGGCCTGACCTTTTTAAAACATTAGATCTTGATTTCATTTATTTTGGAAGCAGAAGGATGTTTCATGGAGGTTTGAAGAGTCGAATCATCATAGACTTCATAGCTTGTGAATAATTGTCTTCCAGCTTTTCATTTACAGTGTTTACAACGTAACACATGCAGGATATGATCAAATTTTACTTTCCATCTCATTAACATGCCAGTAAACACCTGAACTCAACAAATTAGCAACCATGTAGCATTAACAGTTAATTAATTTTGTCTTTCCACATGGAACTAATTACAGATTCCCACATATTCCAAAAAAACAATCAAGCCATCATTTGATGCTTCACAAAACAAGAATGCTTAAAAAATTGCTTAATTTCTTCTTGTCAAGAAATATGATCACATCTTTTTATGATACAAAGTGTCTCTGTAATTACTGCGGGTGGGCATACAGATTTAACAACGCCGGTGACATATTTAAATTAGCACAGAAACCGATCAATGTGCATTTCTCATGGGCAACAGGCCCCAAATTATGCATTAATGTGTTGGGAATAGGCAAACACAGCAGTGTTCATCCTAAAAGGTGGGCTAAGAAGCAGCGAGCGTCACTGGAAGCTCCACTAACGCTGTTAATCTGTTCAGTGCGATGATTGACAGCGGCAGAGTTTGAAACATCGTAGCTTGTAGTAAAACCTACAGTTTCAGTAATTTATTCACCTAAAATACTGCAATTTTAATAATCTGTAAACTCGTTGTTTTAACCCAATTTTTGGTAAAATATGGACAAACCAACCCATTGGGTTACATTTTTAAATTACATTTTTAACCCAATATTTGAGTTTGTCCATATTTGACTTTTATTGAAAATTTGAAAATGCATATTTGAATTTTCTTTAAAATAACATTGAAAATAATTTAGCATGAGATGCAGAATGTAGCATTGAGCACTATAGGGTTTCTAAGAGCATGGTAATGTGCAAGATTTCTGAAATTAATAAACAACATGCAAAACAACCAGACATGTCCGATATAAATTAAACTGAAATCTGCCATAGTCTTCAACTAATGAAATGCATGCATACATCAATGCATTGTATTTATGTAAGGATGTGTGTGCGTGAACGGTTTTCAATGTGTTTAAATGGTAACGCTGCACTTGGTGCATGAGGGCTGTTAGTAAGTGAATGCTGAGCATGTCTCTCCTGATCACTGAGGTAGCTCGAACTCACCCGGGAACATCAACAATCTGAGCATGTGTGTCGGATCTGTCTGTCTTTGTTGGTACAAAGAAAAAAAATGCAAATGAATGCAACAAAGGCCCAGTCTTAAACAGACTAAAACAACGGCTCTGATACAGCATCACAACAGGCTGTGTGCATTAGATGATTAAAGAGCACCTCTTCTGTGTTCTCACATTTACAACTCTTTAGTGTGTAATGTTGCTTTTTGAGTATGAAATAGCTTTGGAAAGTTATAAAGTTCCTCCAGCGGGACTTACTCTCTACATTAGTGTCATTGTTTCTGAACTTCCTGAAACTAAGTTTCTTCAGGAACGAACACATCACAATATTTTTAATTTAAATACTTAATATGCAGAATAAAGGGGCGTGGCCTGGTTAAGTTAGTTCAGTTTGTAGTGTGTTGAAACTGGCGGTTTATGGTAAGGAGCGGGACATTTTCCAAACACACTCCAAGCACATGACCAATCACAGCACACTGCTCTCAGCCAACCAATCAGAGGACACTGTGCTTTTGGAAGGAGGGCTTCATAGAGACAGGAACTGTTTCTCAATTCCAAGAACGCAAAGATTTGACTTGAATTCTCGTGAAAACCAGTCTTGCCAGGCGACCTTGAAAGAACAAACTTGGAAGGACAAGTTAAGAGGACCACAAACAAACATCGCAAACAAATGTCGCAAACAAATGTCGCAACCTATTATTCTATTAACTTATTATTTAACCCAAATTTGGGTAAAATATGGACAAACCCAAATGTTGGGTTACAAATGTAATTTTTTAATTTTAACCCAACATCAACTTTCATTTTCAAATGTAAATGTTTAATTGCATTTGTAACCCAACATTTGGGTTTGTCCATATTTGACCCAAATTTGGGTTGAAACAACACATGATTTTTTTAGAGTGTAAGAATCTTTTTAAAAGGCAAATAAAAATAAAGCAGGCTTTCTTCAGATTTATCAAAAATAAGCAAAGCAAACAGACAAATGTTTACTTTCACAAGCCATCACGTATTTCGAAGCTTTCAGCGGGAATCTCTTAAGTGAGAACTTCTTCCGTACATCGACCGGGCACAGTGTCTTATGGGATTTCGAACGGTTCGATCCTCTCAAGTCTGCACTCGTTGCATCCTCAATATCAAGAATGCACTATCATGCATACTCTGTAATTACCTTATTGAGGGCTGGAATTTAACATTGACGGTTGATGATGACGTAGTATGAGAACACAAGATCTCCAGGAATGCAAATTGAGAAACGGCCAGGAACTAAACAGAGCGTTACCGACAGAGAGGAGAGGAGCGGCAACAATGGAGAATATGTGAAAATTAATGTGTTTTATGAACAATCAAGCGTGAAAACCAATTCCTAGTTGAGCCCAAACAAAAAACAAAGAAGACTTTTATTTCTGAATCTGCCATTCGTTTCATAAAATGTCCCTGCACTCTAAAAAATGCTGGGTTGTTTCAACCCAAATTTGGGTCAAATATGGACAAACCCAAATGTTGGGTTAAAATGCAATTAAAAACACAGTTGAAAGTGAAAGTTGGGTTAAAATTTAAAATTATATTTTTAACCCAACATTTGGGATTGTCCATATTTGACCCACATTTGGGTTCCATCAACCCAGCATTGTTTAGAGTGTGCACATTTAGCATTTACACAGAAGCTTGTGTTTTATCACTAAAAATTATTTATTTGCATTTGTTTCTAGTCACACTTATATTAGGTGTCATAACTACACTCTAAAAAATGCTGGGTTGTTTCAACCCAAATTTAGGTCAAATATGGAAAAACCCAAATGTTGGGTTAAAAATGTAATTAAAAACACGGTTGAAAGTGAAAGTTGGGTTAAAATTTGAAATTACATTTTTAACCCAACATTTGGGTTTGTCCATATTTAACCCAAATTTGGGTTCAAACAACCCAGCATTGTTTAGAGTGTGGTGTTATTCTGAATGATTAGTAAATGCACATTATTGCATTTTTTATCTTTACACCATCCAATCATTTCCTTGCATCTTAATTTGTGTTCCTCATTGAATATCTGGAAAATTCCTATTGAATATATTCTAGATCCCCATTAAATATCACACTAATGTGCTCGTTCTGAAATCCATTTTCCATGTTTTCCTGGAGCCATTGAAATGGTTCCATCAACAATGGTCTGATTCATTTTCCATTGAACACAAATCATGCATTATCAAGGTTTAGTCTGTTCTCAGTACAGTGGAAAGTAAAGGACATTGTTCTGTTTGAAACAAATTACGGCTTGTTCACGACCTCTGAGACTTCACCTGAAATGGGGTCTTGCTCTGTCTTTTCTATGCCTTTTCTGAATGCATTCTCCATTTCTGTCTCTTTCTCTCAGGGAAATACAGAAACGTCAGTGTAGATCTACCGCTCAGAAATTTCACCAGCGATAAAGAAACCCGTCATTGTGAGCCTGTCATACTAATACTAATAGAGTACAAGAGGAGCGCTTTTAAAGAAAAAAGCTGAGGTACAGCGAGTCTTCTTCATCTTGAAGAGGCGTCTACACCCGTGCGGCGTGGCAAAGCCTTGCCGACGATGAATGTGGTCCGTAATGGAAGAGATAATGAATCAAAAAGAGGATCAGGCTTTTAGAAGCACTCAAGATTTATCTGCAGCGGGTCAGGGCCGCTACAGGTGTCGAGACAGCTGATAATACAACGTTAGAAACTGTCAGCTGACGCATTGAGAGGTTGTTATACCCAATTTGTCAACGTAGGCAATCATTATGTAACCATAGGGCAATATTTGTTGGAATATATGACAAAAAATGGCAAGCAATTATTCAAAACAGGTATGAATTTGGCAAAAATGCACATACAGTATTATCCAATAAGCAGAATTAGTTATTCATTTAAGAAAACCAAATTTAGCGTCGTTATTGATTTATTTTCATTTGAATGAAAGCTGGTGCTGAGTCCTTTGATGAACCGATGTCCCACTACAATCAAGATGACCCAGACGTCACCTTTTGTTCTAGAGGCTCGTCTGATCTCTCAGTCGGGTAATATCGTCTGTCTCTAGTGACCTGTCTGACAAACCTCAGCAGCCAATCACGCGTCAGGAGAAAATGAACGGAGTAGCATTTCACAAGCATGACTGTTTGAGCTCAAGTGTGGATCAGTGGGATATATGGGCATGGATTTAATACACACAGCCAATGCAGCTAGAGACGGACTTGTGCACATTTTAGTCCTTAATACAATTTCAAAAGAAGCCTAATATATAAAGTACTTATACCGAGACACACAGAAACATTCAGGAGCACAGAATATGTTTATAAACGCTGCCCTGTGACTTTTATTACTAAAACGCTGCATTATATTTGTCAGCAACGAGGAGAAAACATCGCTGGTTTTTAAGTAATTAACCCTCTGGGTTGTTCGGCCCAAATGGACCCGAAGCATTCAAATAAAAAAAAATTTACAAATCACAGCTTCTTCGGAATGGTCCAAAATTTGGTGACTTTGTTGGTATTTGGTATATGAACACCCAAAAGAATTGGGGACAGGATGTGAACAGTCTAAGTGGCTGTAAAACAAATAGTCACACTTGGGGTGTTCGGGTCCAAATGGACCCTCATTGGAAATGAATGGGAAATTGGCAAAAATGTGAAAAAAACTGTTTTTTGGTGCGTACAATCTACAAATCAGCCACAATCCATAAAAAAGCACACAAGGGGTGAATTTATAAAACATCAAGAGTGCAAAACAGCCACAGCCTTACACACACACACACACTTTTATACACTTTCACACTCATAAATTCAGATTACATAAATCTGTTTTGAATTTTCAAAAATCACAGCTTCATCGGAATGTTACGAAACAAGGTGACTTTTATGGTATTAGGTATGTGAACACACACAAAAATGTGTTCATAACATTTTAATGACAAATTCAATTAGTACCACTGTAGTTGAAGTCACGAAAAATATTCATGACACAGCCTTTTTACTGCTAATTAATAGTTAGTATGGTAGTTGATATTGGGTAGTATTAAGGGATATAGCCTATAATATGGCCATGCAGAATAAGGCATTAATTTGGGTTTCAAAACAGCCAATATCTTAGTAATATGAAACATAATAAGCAAATTGTTAATATTGAGAATTGGATATGTAACCCAAACTTCTTATCCTTATCACATGGACTATTTATATAGCAAAACAGTAAAAGTGTACGTAAAATTATTTGTGTGTAACCTAATTAATATTCATAAGCTGAGCTGTACTGTCACAACAAGTGCATCTGTAAATCCCATGGTTAAAACGAGTTCTGGAAAATTAATTAAACAATAAATAAACAAAAGAAAACAGTGATGTTATATTTCAATATGTGAAACCCCCCTAACAAATTGCGAAACCAAAATAAAAGCAATTAACAGCAGTCACTGTTATAATCTGGAAGGATCCCCGAACACGTCTGCATGAAAGCAGTGAGCGCTGTGATCAGGTATTATGATTGGGAAGAGCAGCACTCAGGAAATGAGTTTCATCTTCATAAGGTGCTGCCCAATAAATCCTAGTGAGTTTTATTAACAGTGGCAGCTGGGGTTACAGCAACAAGACAATCATTTCTCCATAATAGTAACTTCATTTTTAAATCAACCATATGCATTAAGAGAAAGCTTGCCGCAGTCTAATTTCAGCGTGTGACCCAGTGATACAGGTTTGAGGTTGCTTGTAGAGAACATGTCTGAGGCTCAACCTTCATTCAAGATAGTCCAAGACCAAGACAATCAGCTGATACTGAACTATTAAACCAGCTAGAACCAACTAATTCAACGCATTCTCATCCCAAGGCGCCATATATGACACTTTTGCAAAAGCGTAAATATCCAACGCACATGGCATCCTTTAGCGCCAAATGAGACGCTTTGGTTATGGTAGGTTTAGATTTAGGGTTCGGGTTAGACCACTAGGAGGCGCCTTCTGCCCGATTTATTTTTACGTCTCATTTGGCGCTAAAGGGTGCCGGGAATGACCACATCACAATATTCCTCATTTAAATAATTCATATTATGCAGAATAAAGGGGCGGGGACTGGTTGAGTTAGTTAGTAGCGTGTTGAAACTCAGTTATGAGCGCTAAGTGCTCAGATAAGGGGCGGGACATTTCCCACGCTGTAAAAAATAAACGTGGTTTTAACGGTAAAATACTGTAAAAATGCTACAGTGCAAAATTGGTTAACAGAAAGTTTCCGTATATCACGGTAAATAACTGCATAATTTTACAGTAAAATACCGTTAAATTTACAGTTTGTGAAAGTGAAAAAGAACAAATCATTGTATAATTTACAGTGAAAAACCGTAAATTGACATTCTCACAATTCCCTGTGTGACAGTTCACACAGCTGTGATGATTGTTGGTTGTCAGTGTATTACAATGGTCTAAAACAGATATCAATACGTCAATAAGTTGGTATGGTAAATCAACTTTATCAGAAAAATAAAATACGGGTTATTACTGTAAATTTAAAGCTAAATCTGTTAAACCATTAACGTTCCTACCGTATTTTTAACGGTAAAGTTCTGGAAACCACAGCTGCCGTTTTCTTACTGTAAAATTTACGGTTTGTTTTTTACAGATTCAGTCGACCAATCAGAGCACATTGCACTTTTCTCATTAATATTAACCAATATCTTACTAAACATGAGAGTCATTTCAGAGGCAGATTTAAAAGATTATGAAAAATTTTTTTTTACTTATTTATAAATAACTATGTCGTCAATAAAAGCAGGACAGGTCATTTCGATTTTCACGTTGACTCTAAGCTGGATCAGTTTTGCTGCCCATCATGTAGCACTCTCTGTAAGTTGAGGTCTTGGATGGGTAAAGCTGCTTCCAGATCAGCATTAAAGCCGCTCCAGCATCAGCGCTTCGAGTCCAGGCCGCTTAGCTCTCAATGCCCGTGAGTTTCGCTCAAAGCTATTACTATCGGCTCATTCCAACTTGGCACCAGAGGTGTTGCGAGAGGCCGGTCAAGGTCAGCTGAACATGTTGACACATAATGTATTAAATGAAGAGGCGTTTAAGATGGATTAGTTTGGAATGATAAAGGTTGGGGGATGAAGAATGATAAATAGAAGGAAAGCACAGGGGCCAAACCTGCAGATTTCTGTGGTATTAAGCCGGCCTGGATGGGCTCCAGGGGAGAGAGGTTAAGTCCCCCAGTCTTGCTTATGTCAAAGAGCTGGAATTGAGCCAGCCGGCTCATCGACAGATGGAGAGAGAGAGAGAGATGGTTGTGCGAGGGCATTGTTTCAGAACGAGCTGCAATAAGGATGTTTCCATAAAGGGCTGTAATAGAGCTGTTCTTCTTGACAGAGTCAAATGTGCAGCATCACTGTAGACCATTTCCACATGCAGAGTTTCACTAAAGGATCAATTCTGGGCCAGATGTTCCTCTTAAACTGAAGCAATCTTTCACCGGCCGAGAACATATGCAAATTCTGATGTTATTGTATCTTATTTTTTGACAATTAAGCACATTTTATCACACTTTACATTACCATATTTCTAATTTAAAGGGATACTCCACTTTTTTTTGGAAATAGGCTCATTTTTACAACTCTTAAGAGTTAAACACTTGGGTTTTACCGTTTTGAATCCATTCAGCTGATTTTCTAATATTTAGAAAAATATCAGTAACCAGACAGTTTATGATCTCATTGACTACCATAGTATATATTTTTTTAATACTATGGAAGTCAATGAGACCAGAAACCGTCTGGTCACTGATATTTTTCTAAATATTAGAAAATCGGCTGAATGGATTCGAAAACGGTAAAACTCAACTGTTTAACTCTGAGGGAGTTGCAAAATGAGCCTATTTCCAAAAATAAAAAAGTGAAGTATCCCTTTAAATATTAAATCTAAATGTTTACAATTAATTACGAAGATAATTTATTTTTATCTTTACAATTGAAAACTTTTAAAAATTTGTTTTACAGTGTAGCATTTGATGCACTGCCTTTAATATACAGTATGATAAAAAAAATCTATTGCATTTAAAATGAAAAGCTCAAAATTAAACTAAAATGGAGAATTTGGGGAGAATATGCAAGACAATGCTAAGATATCAGGATTCTTTGAGTAGAGAGTTTAAAAAGAACAGCATTTATTACAAATATATGTTTAAATGACTTTACGTTCATTTTTTAAAATCAATTTAATGTGAATATACACACACCTAAATGATTATTAGGAACATCTGTTAAATTTCTTTTGCGGTTTGCAGTTGCTTCAATGCATTTAGGGGTGTGTTCCTGGTTAAGACAATCTCCTGAACTCCAAACTGAATGTCAGAAAGATGATTTAAGCAATTTTGAGCGTGGTATGGTTGTTGGTGTCTGAGTATTTCCCAATCTGCTCGTTACTGGGACTTTCAAGCACAACCATTTCTAGGGTTTACAAAGAATGGTGTGAAAAGGGAAAAACATCCAGTATGCGGCAGTCCTGTGGGCGAAAATGCCTTGTTGATGCTAGAGGTCAGAGGTGAATGGGCCGAATCAAGAGCAACTTTGACTGAAATAACCACTCGTTACAACCGAGGTATGCAGCAAAGCATTTGTGAAGCCACAACACGCACAACCTTGAGGCGGATGGGCTACAACAGCAGAAGACCCCACCGGGTACCACTCATCTCCACTACAAATAGGAAAAGTAGGCGAGATTTTGCAAGAGCTCACCAAAATTGGACAGTTGAAGACTGGAAAAATGTTGCCTGGTCTGATGAGTCTCGATTTCTGTCTGAGACATTCAGAATTTGGCGTAAACAAAAAGAGAACATGGATCCATCATGCCTTGTTACCACTGTGCAGGCTGGTGGTGGTGGTGTAATGGTGGTGTTTCTTGCCACACTTTAGGCCCCTTAGTGCCAATTGGCATCGTCTTAAATGCCACGGCCAACCTGAGCATTGTTTCTGACCATGTCCATCCATTTATGGCCATCATGTCCCCATCCTCTGATGGCTACTTCCAGCAGGATAATGCACCATGTCACAAAGCTAGAATCATTTCAAATTGGTTTCTTGAACATGACAATGAGTTCACTGTACTAAAATGGCCCCACAGTCACCAGATCTCAACCCAATCTCAAAGTCGTTTGCTTTTCTCAAAGGTGTGAGTGAACGGAGAAGGACTTCATCAGTACTGGTGTCTCATGCTGTGTCCTCCCCACTGCGCTTAAGCGCTCGCATTTGCCTACTGTTGTGTTTTCAGACAGAAGTTTGTTCCTCCATGATCTCAGCAGACAGATTAGTGCAGGCACACTCACCCGAGACTCGCTCATGTTCAGCATGGGGTGAGAGACTTTCGTCTCAACGGTGAACAAACACATTTTTAGTTGGTGGCAAAAATAACCGCACCTAACTGCATTGACAGGTGAGTGAAGTGTTGATAAGAATCACATTCACAGTCCACGCACGGTGATGCATGAAAAAAACAAGCTCTTGAAAAGAAGTGTGCAATCAGTACAATGATAAAACTTTCCTATTCACTGTGAATCACGGATTTGATAAGCCATTGTCAAGGTGTTGTTAGTGGTTTAGGCATTTGCTAAGGTGATATGGACGGTTGCTAAAACATATGAGCTTGGTATACTTTACTTGAAGGGATGAGCATAAAACTGGCATGACACCTATGACATATGTATTAAAAATGAAGTAGGGTTTATGCATCGTTATGACAACTGTCATTAGGTGTCTTTCGCTCAATAATGTCATTTTAAATGCAAATATGACATTGTTTGAGATGTCTTCGTTATGACATCTTGACATAAACCATAAGATCATAACCTGTCAGTGTCTTTGTCATGACAACTCTACGTTACACTCTAAACAATGCTGGGTTGTTTTAACCCAATATGGACAAACCCAAATGTTGGGTTAGAAATGTAATTTCAGATTTTAACCCAACTTCAACTTTCACTTTCAAATGTATTTTTTATTTGCATTTTTAACCCAACATTTGGGTTTGTCCATATTTGACCCAAATTTGGGTTGAAACAACCCAGCGTTTTTTAGAGTGTAAGCTATCATGTGGTTGACTTTGACATTGGCTGTCATGACGCCATTGTACACTTTAAAAAATGCTTGTTTTAACCCAATTTTGAGGTCAAATATGAATAAACTCAAACATTGGGTTAAAAATGTAATTTGAAAATGTAACCCAATGGCTGGGTTTGTCCATATTTTACCCAAAATTGGGTTAAAACAACCCAGCATTTTTAAGAGTGTATCAATAAGGATAAAATCTCTGAAGATGATCTTTTGCTGCTTCTTAAATAAAATGATTGTTTTAATATTTTTTTTATAACTGAATATTCTAATTAACATTCGGATTTAGTTAGACACGTTAAATGTCACAAGTCTCATCATCATAAAAAAATATTTTTTTTTTATATAAATATCATGTCATGATCACCAGTCGACCTGCCTGTTCCCTCAACACTACATTTCCCATAATCCTCCCTGGTCATCCCCACACACTCTTCTTTAAGTGACATATCCAAAATCCAAGTATATTTTAAGATGCAGGCAGCGGGGAAAATGAAAGCCAAATGCCACTTATTAACAACTAACTAAAGCAGTTTAATTAGGATAGCAAAAACCAGTATAAGCAAGGCGAGCTTTTAAGCTCATAAAACTTAAACTTTGTTATTTTGATTTTAAATGAGCGATCGTTTCGCTTGATAAGACCCTTATTCATCGTCTGGAATCGTTTGAAGCCCTTTCACTATTTTGTAGTTTGCACTGAAACTGTCTTTTGGACCTTGAACCGTTTGGTCCCCATTGAAATCCATTATATGGAGAAAATGGAATGTTGGAATGTTTGGAAATGGAATGTTTTCATCAAAAATTTCTTTTCGGACTGAAGAAAGAAAGACATGGACATCTTGGATGACATGGGGCGAGTAAAGTATCAGCAAAAGTTTTTTTTTTTTTCAAAAGTGAACTACTCCTTTAATTAGGACAGCAAAAACAAGTATAAAATCATGTTACATAAAAGGTGGGAAAACCACATTTCATATTTAATATTGTTGACGAAAGTGTAGTCTGTCATTTTCTTTGACCTTGTGCAGTTTTTCTCATGTTTTTGAGAATAACAGCATGTCACACAACCTGTCCTCGTTAGCATCTGTCTAATAGAATTATCTTCTAAATGACAGACTGGACATCAACGACTAAAAATATGGGAGGTGTTTCTTTGCATTAGTAACTTCATGAGTCTAATTGGATCTGTAACCCACTTTAGTGTCAGGACTCGTCAGCTGAGAAACACTGGTCTGTATTATCTCTCATTAAACTCTATGAACCGTCAGTTTTGACTTCAATTATAACGTCTTACAGTGAATAAACCGCAGGTTGCTCGATCGTCTCCTCTGTGAAGTTATAGCGATGATCCTTTGTAGCAACAAATCAAGGAAAAAGTTTCTACCTTGAACACCAGGAACAATCACTGTAAAGAAGCTGGGAAGAGCGGATGATAATAAGGTCATTTCCCCAATCTATGTTTAGCGCGACTTTATCGAGTTTTAAGAGCACTTTCATCAAGAAGGTACATGTTGACTGGAGCTAAAGCAAAGACTGGGGGTTTGTGGCAGGTGTTGTGCGCTGACACAGGGGAAAAGAAGGTGCTTTCAAAAACCTCTTTTGAGACACTTGTGTGAAGAAGTGTGTGCTTGAGGAAGAGAGCGTGAACAATGTGAAAAAAGTTTTAGGCCGAACTAACACATTTGCAGAATTCAGAGATGTCTGGGAAACACAGATGATCTTTAGTGTTAAAACAGCAATAAATAAAACAGGTTATTTACGGCTCATCAGATCACATTTCAGTGTTGGAATCAGGTTTAACAAGATAACCGCTTAATTCACAGGTTTGAGAACAGTGCCATTGAATTATACTATATTACTAATACTGCATTTTTTCGTAATATGTAGAAAGCAATTCTTTTCCATGTCTAATGATTTGAGATTTTTCATAAAATTGCGTTTGATTTTTGATTGAAAAAAAAAAAATATATATATATATATATATATATATATATATATATATATATATATATATATATATATATATATATTACAAGTGTTATAAATGTATACTATATATATATATATATATATATATATATATATATAAATTCATATTCAATAGTTAAACAGCTAACTGTGTATACTAAATAAAATAAATTATACAAATACACAATATTTGTATATGTATATATATATATATATATATATATATATATATATATATATATACAATATATATAATCTATTTTATTTAGTTAGTTTAAATAAGGGCTGTGAAACAATTAATCGCAATTAACACACACACATGCATGTCTATATATAAGAAATGTTTGCTTATAATATATACATATATATATATATATATATATATATATATATATATATATATATATATATTTTTTTTTTATAGTATACATTTATAACACTTGTAATCAGCATAAAATTGACGTTTTTCTCCCTTTTGTGACGTAAAGGGATACAAACAAATGTGGTGACGCCAGTGACGCATGATCTCTCATCACACACACATGTGAGTCTGTGGACTGAAATCAACTGCTATTGATCCTGCTATTGCACTGAAGCCCTCGACAGCCGGTTTAAAGGACTGTTCAGAGACACAGTCCGCTGATCCCACATCAGCTCATCGATCTATCTGTTGAAACCTCAGTCACCTTTGTCTTCGTGATTCTAGTCCCCGCAGTGGCAGGAGGACACCATAAAAACAGATATTTGTGTTTCTGCAATGTAGAGTTCAGTGTGATGATGAAAATGATCATCTATAATAATGGATAAGGCCAAGCCTTTTTTCTCTTCTATGTTGGCTAGACAACAAAAAAACATAGATTATTAACAAATACAAATATTTTATATTAGTATATTTTTTTTATTGTGAAATTGCCCAACTGTGTGACTGTCACCATTATAAACTGTCATATAGATTACATATAAGTATAAATATAATTTAAACATACACTGTAAAAATTAATATGCTTTATCTAATCAATAGAATTGTGGCAACAGATTACAAACAATATTATTAATTAAATTTAACAAATTAGAATTTGAGTAATAATTAATCAAATTATTCCTTGAAAGTTAACCATTTAAAATGAGTAAAGTTTACACCAAAACAATTAACAAAATATCTCACTATCAGACAGACGTCAAAGATTAAGAACTCTTTATTTTATATAACATTGAAGATCCCTGATGTTAACAAGCAGAATCACTAAGGAGAAAAACTTAAAACTCAAACCTAAAACAAACACTGATCACCATAATGGTGACTTCAATTTATGTTTTTTTGGTTGTTGTAAGTTTTACTTATTTTAAATGGTTAAGGAATTAATTTGATTAATTATTACTCAATTCTAATTTGTTAAATTTAATTTAATAATATTATAATATATTTAATATAATAATAATAATATTTAATAGCAATAATATTGCTTGTAATCTGTTGCCACATTTATTTATTTATTTATTTATTTTTATTTTTATTAGATAAAGCATATTCATTTTTACAGTGTATGGTATTCTTTTCTGTTTGGGGTCTATTTTCAAAAATGAACAAACAAAAACAGACAAATTCCATTAATAATAATTACATTAAATAAATACTAATAAATAATTACAAATAGCTAAATGTTTAAAAATAGAAATATTAAATGTCACACCGCATGGCCATCAAAATAAACCCATAACATCAATAATTTGCTTAAAAAATATGGAAAAGCTACAGTTAAAAAAATACTTCTTGTAAATAAAACAAAGATTATTGGATGTACAAGATGCATTTCTTTGTCATTATTTGTGGAATTGACAAGCAATTCTGAGTAAAAATCAAAGTAAATCCGACCTTAACTTGTTTTCAGTGTTATGAACGTGAAACTAATCTGCCTCCAATATCAGCATATTAAAAAGCTTTCTGTACCGTGGACTCAAACTGTTTCATATTCAGAACTAAATCTCTCATGTGTAAATTTGGCATTTCTCTGCAGAAGGAAGAGGAAAGTTAGGTGACATTAGCGCTGTGTTGTGAATTAGCGATGCAAGACGCACTAAGCTTGAAATGGTGAAGCTGTAAATCTATCGTTTAACAAACACACACACAAAATTCACCTAACACAAAATAAAAGTTGCATTTTGCAACATTCAAAGTGGGTGTTTTTAGATGGTGGTGCATGTCAAAGACTGGTGTCTTTCTGGTCATGACTTGAATAAATTGATATCTGAAAATAACTGAAACTGAAGATCAGGCCTTGTGTAAAGGATGGAAGAACAGCAATAAATAACCGACTGAATGGAAATGTCAATTCTCACTGGCTGCTTTTGTCATTTAGCTGCATAATGTGTGACTCAGAAGACATTTGTCCTGTTTATGAGATCACGTTGAGCTCTACACAACAGTGAGCACTTCTCCAGCAGCTTTATGTTTACATAAAATCACATCCTCATCTCACAAATCAGCCAAACAGAGTCGGCATCGAGCTAGACACACATTTCCTCACTTCACAAGCTTTCAGCACTTTAACAACTGCCAGTGCTGGGTAGAAATCAAATCAATAATTTTCTTTTTGAAATGTTTTTAAATTTTTGCATTTGCACGACTAACGCAAAATAATCACCTGATTAAATAAAACATTTTATAATGTTCCATATTTACAAATCCATCCATCTAACTATCCTGTATAACCTTTAAACTTCAAGATTTAGACAGACAAACAAAAAAGTTTGTCTAGTCACACTTTACTCTTATAATTAATATGGACTTTTATTACTGGATTCAAAATGCTTCATGCTAATTTTCTCAGGTATTCAAAACAAATGCCGCAAAGATAATCTCAATGCAAACCAGTGTTAATTTTGTAATAATAATAATAAAAAATAAAAAAAATAAAAAAAAAAAAAATATATATATATATATATATATATATATATATATATATATAGCCTATATAGCCTACATATTTCCATAAATATGCCTATATAGTTTTATTAATGTTTTATTGAAGTTTTGGTTAAGCTAGCTGGAACAAAACAAGTATATATTTTGAAACGGTTCGGTAAAGGATTCGGTCTCTCTAAACCCCTCCTTTCTGCGAGTCTGCTCTGCTCTGATTGGTCCGATGGCCCAGTCTGTTGTGATTGGTCGACCGCTTACAGTGCAAGTCCGAAACATTGACTGAAAAAAAATGGATATAGTATTCGTGACGTCACCCGTAGGTTTCTGAAGAGCGCTTTTAAAGCCTAAAATGGGCGGGGCCGGCCGTCGCCATCTTGGCAGCGCGTCACCTCTCGTTACTCCCGGATAAAATAAAATAGGCAAAGAGGCGGGACACGGGTAGAGCTGAGGTGCTAATGCTATATGCTACTGCCCTCGCCGCTAAAGTCTCGCCATACTCAACAACGACAGAATCCAACGGCATGCATGGGCGAAGGTATAATACGTGTATTAAATTGTATTAAATAATCCTGAAAAAAAAACACAAACACAGCTGAGGGTGACGCTAACAGACAGCAGACAAACGACTAGCAGTGAACTCAAGTGGCCACGCCCTTAATTATGCATAACTTTAAGGCTTAATATAATTTAAACGGATGAGTTGTACGATATTTTGCGACAATGGTTTTCGGGAAAGAGTCGCGACTAGCTAGTTGATTTCTCCGACGATGCATCGTACTATGGAAGTGAAGCAGCGAACTACATAGTTGTACGGGAAACGCACCCTGATTGGTTACAAGGTCGTTTGTGACGTCAGAAACACCAGCGATTGCGAACCTTGTTTTTGAGTCTGTCTTAGTTCACAGCAGTTTTAAAGAGAAAATACTTAGCAATGCTGTCGACTTATGAATTTACGCATGGTTTGTCTTAAAGCATATTAAACACACCAATTAGACACATAAACAACATTAAAACTTGATTTTCACCAAAGGGAGATCTCCATGAGAGCATTATATCAGAATCTCCTTGACCAGCATCAGGAGCTTAAAGACGGCTCTCCTTTGTCAATATTTTTCTACACAAGATAAATATTATATCTACCAAGAATGAGATTGTGTTGGCACTCAGAGTCTGTTTATTGATTGCTTCTTATTAATAACCTCAAGGACTTCAATTAAATTAAGGGTAAATGTGGGACCATCTTTTATAACCACCTAATCCAAATGAGGACAAACAGAGCTGGACGAGAATAAGACGCTGATGCTGCCAGAGACATTACACACAAGGTCTAGAATTTTAATCTTCTTGGCATTGTGTTTTACACATCTGAAGTCATGGGTTGTTAATTCTCAGAGGGTCAGTTTGATGTGCAGCCAACAAGTTTCCAAATAGCATTTCAGATTCTGATGCACAAGGCAAATATTGTTAAAGTTCTCTGGTTCTTCATGGTGAGTCAAAGAAACCAGGAGTGCTTCACAGATGAGACCTAGAGGCCATACAGCAACTCACTTTATACCCACAAATCAACAAATCAATAGTAGCTAGAAATACATAATTTTGCAATGAAGAAAAAAAGACTATTTATAAGGACACATATTTGTGCCTGTTGCTAGCATAATTTAGCACTTGCTAGCATGCTTTTAGCATATTTCTAACATGATTTAAAACATTGCATGTTTTAGAACAGGGTTTGTCAAATCCGGTCCTAGAGGGCCAATGTCCAGCATGATTTAGCCTTTGCAAGGTTGTTTTTAGCATATTTCTAACATGATTTAAAACATGTTTTAGAACAGGATTTTTCAAATCTGGTCCTGAATGACCACTATCCTGCAGTTTAGCATGATTTAGCATATTTCGAACATGATTAAAACATTACTTGCATGTTTTAAAACAGGGTTTCTCAAATCTGGTCCTGGATGGCCCCTGTCCTGCAGTTTAGCATGGTTTAACATTTGCTAGCATGTTTTTAGCATATTTCTAACATGCTTTAAAACATTATACTTGCATGTTTTAGAGCAGGGTTTCTTAAATCTGGTCCTGGATGGCCCCTGTCCTGCAGTTTAGCATGATTTAGCATTTGCTAGAATGTTTTTAGCATATTTGAAACATTTATTGCATAGAACAGGGTTTGTCAAATCCGGTCCTGGAGGGCCACTGTCCTGCAGTTTAGCATGATTTAGCCTTTGTTAGCATGTTTTTAGCATATTTATAACATGATTTAAAACATTTCTTGCATGTTTTAGAACAGGGTTTCTCAAATCCGGTCCTGCAGGGCCACTGCATGTTAGCATGATTTAGCATTTGCTAGCATGTTTTTAGCATATTTCTAACATGATTTAAAACATGACTTGCATGTTTTATAACAGAATTTCTCAAATCTGGTCCTGGAGGGCCACTGTCCTGCAATTTAGCATGAGTTAGCCTTTGCTAGCATGTTTTAGCATGGAGCCAGCATGTTGCTATCATTAGATTACACATAATTGCTAACAGTTAGCCTCTTGTTAGAATGATTTAGCTAGGATTCTTTAACACATTGCTAACGTGTTTAACTTGTTATTGGGATGATTTAGGATGTTGCTAGCATGGTTTAACAAATTGCTTGCATGTTTTAACATGTTTACATTATTTAACTTGTTGGTATTATGTCTCTAGAAAGAGGTGATCTTTCACTTTGCTAGCAAGAACACATTGCTAGCCTTCTTTGAATGGGTCATGTGATGTGATTTCTTGTTATTTTAGTGTGTTACGTATGTCAGCTGCTAGTGTCACCTCAATTACAATCTATGGGATTTTTCAGAGCATAGATACTAGAGACTATACCGGCTTTTCTTTTCTTGTAAGAATTTCCTTGCAGAAGAAGCTCTCGTGTCTCTAGAGTCCTCTGAAGAATCTCTCTTCAATTAATTTCCCCCAGCATCGTTGAAAGGGATCATAAAACTCATAGACGAGCACGAGCCACTGCTTATCTGGAGTGACACAGGCTTTTAGAGTTTCACACTTTAGAGATGCACACTCATGCATTACATCCTTTATTGATGAAAGGATTTGGACAAGTTGGTGTTTTAAGCGTAGACTGATGAAGAATTAGCAAAGTGCATGCTGTAAACAATTATGCAAGCTTAATTCAAAATAATGCAACTTTCTACTCAAATAAATTTTTTGCATTACAGTCATTGTCATCTTGTGGGGCCGTTGCATGCCACATTCCTAACATATCTCTTAATTAAAGCGCTAAAACTAATTTTCAGTTAAAGCGATAAGAATGCGTGTCCGTGTGGCCTGCAACCTAATTAAGAGTTACGGCATCCTCACAATTACTCTTCAGAAGTCCTCCCACAACTTTAAACAAACTTCAGCCATCTCTTAATGCCAGCGCGGTGATTCCTCACTCCCACCGCCACAGATACCATCCATCTCATCTCCCCTGACCACAAAGAGCTGGAGATCAATGCGAGCCAATTAAAGGCATCTTCTTTATTTAAAAGCCCAGCACAGATCCTTCCATTCGGCAGCATGTGGGCTGTTAGATTGAGCTCATCTCTTATGCGGTCCCACACTGCTCTGCGGATGCTGTCCCAACATATTCCACTGAAAGTAAATTAACACGTGCTGCGTTCGTGTGCGAGAGCCACTAAATTTGAGAAGCAGAATCTTCGCAAATTAATTATTAGATACGGTGACAAACTAGGTCTCTAATTAAGTCAAGTCACTTTTATTTTTCTAGCGCTTCATAATGCAAATGGTTTCAAAACAGCTTTACAGTGATGATTAACGATTCAATTAAGCAAACAGGGTTAAATTCAGCTGTAAAGCAACAGAAAAAGTGTCATTGCTCAGTTTAAGTTAGAGTTGATTCATACATCCTTTTCTGATCAATTTAATGCAAAATATGAAAAGCTTACTCACCCCAAACTTGTAAGAGTAGCGTAAGTTTAAAACAACATGAGGGTGAGTTAATGAGAATAGTCATTTTTGGGTGAACTATCCCTTTAACACAAGTTCGAACAACTGGTTATTGCTCATTATTCAAAATAAGGATCTTCTAAATATTTCTGATTATCAATGATTCAGAGACATTTGACTTATCTTGTAACATATCAATTCAACTCAACTCTATTCCGAATCCGGACTCATTGTCCAATATACACTCACCTAAAGGATTATTTGGAACTTCTCATTAATGCAATTATCTAATCAACCAATCATATGGCAGCTGCTTCAATGTATTTAGGGGTGTGGTCCTGGTCAAGACAATCTCCTGAACTCCAAACAGAATGTTATTTTGAGCGTGGCATGGTTGTTGGTGTCTGAGCATTTCACAATCTGCTCAGTTACTGGGATTTTCCCACACAACCATTTCTCAGGGTTTACAAAGAATGGTGTGAAAAGGGAAAAACGTCCAGTATGCGTCAGTCCTGTGGGCGAAAATGCCTTGTTGATGCGAGAGGTCAGATGACAATGGGCCGACTGATTCAAGCTGATAGAAGAGCAACTTTGACTGAAATAACCACTCGTTACAACCGAGGTATGCAGCAAAGCATTTGTGAAGCCACAACACACACAACCTTGAGGCGGATGGGCTACAACAGCAGAAGACCCCACCGGGTACCACTCATCTCAACTACAAATAGGAAAAAGAGGCGACAATTTGCAAGAGCTCACCAAAATTGGACAGTTGAAGACTGGAAACATGTTGCCTGGTCTGATGAGTCTCAATTTCTGTTGAGACGTTCAGATGGTAGAGTCAGAATTTGGCATAAACAGAATGAGAACATGGATCCATCATGTCTTGTTACCACTGTGCAGGCTGGTGGTGGTGGTGTAATGGTGTGGGGGATGTTTTCTTGGCACACTTTAGGCCCCTTAGTGCCAATTGGGCATCGTTTAAATGCCACGGCCTACCTGAGCATTGTTTCTGACCATGTCCATCCCTTTATGGCCACCATGTCCCCATCCATCTGATGGCTACTTCCAGCAGGATAATGCACCATGTCACAAAGCTTCAATCATTTCAAATTGGTTTCATGAACATGACAATGAGTTCACTGTACTAAAATGAGCCCCACAGTCACCAGATCTCAACCCAATAGAGCATCTTTGGGATGTGGGTGGAACGGGAGCTTCGTGCCCTGGATGTGCATCCCACAAATCTCCATCAACTGCAAGATGCTATCCTATCAATATGGGCCAACATTTCTAAAGAATGCTTTCAGCACCTTGTTGAATGCAATGCCACATAGAATTACAGGCAGTTCTGAAGGTGAAAGAGGGTCAAACACAGTATTAGTATGGTGTTCCTCATAATCCTTTAGGCGAGTCATGCGATGGCATGCCAATTGGAGTTTCACTTTCTTCCAATATAAGTGCACCTCCTTTTTATTATCTAAAGTATTCAGGCTTGTAATATCACTTTGTACAGGCCCATACTAAAAAAAATATATGTGTGTGTGTGTGTGTGTATATATATATATATATGTGAAGACTTCAGATGCAAAAGCCTCTAAATGTCACTTGAAATTTTCTTCTAAAATAACCATTTTTATCTAGCTTGTACATTCAAGTTCAGTAATTTCACTTAAATGACAATTAATAGGTAATCTTCATTGCCATTTAAGTGAAATTACTGAACTTAAATATACAAGCTTGATAAATACAGAGACATAGAGAAAGTACCAAGACTTGCTACTGCGACATTAACTGGAAGCGTGCTGCACTGCTAACAACACTATATCAGTATTTGTTTGAATGTTGAGCCGCAGATCATTGGATGCCAATGCAACCAATCAGCAGTGCTTTGTAAATAATAATGCGATGACTACCAAATGTGTTAAAGACCATCAGCCTGCGGCATCTCCAGTTTCATGCCAGAACTAGTTTAAATAGTTTAAATCCATTTTAATACACTAATTTGCATGCATTTAATATAATGCATGTAAATAGTTATATGCAATTTATGCATCTAAATTATAATTTGCCCTTTTAATATTGTATTTTACGATGCATGCCAAGGATAATTCCAGCATTAATTATACTGAACAGCAAAAACTTTTTTAAAGTGTGTAAATATGGAAAATATCAGTTCTAAATAGTTTGTCTGTTCAGGAGACGTTCAGGTGTGGTTTCACACTAAGATTAACATAATATTTCCATTGATTCTCAAATGGAGACTTTTACTGATTCTTCTCAGAAAAAGAGCCTAACTGATCTCACATGTCTAAAACTGTGCTCAGATTTGCCAAAAAAAAAAACACCTCAGATATTTCTCATCAAATTCTTCCGAAATCAAACATAAGGATTTTAGGAGAAACTTCTGAAGACTGTGCAAACACAAATAAGACACTTATCACATCAAGCTAATTTGTATTAGGCAAAAGTTTTGCTCTGTTTTGCACATAATGTGTAAGCCAAAGAAACAAACCAAAAATATACTGTATATCATGTATTATGCATTGTGTATATTTCCCTTTACCGATGTATTCATTGCTACCACCCACACACACACACAAACACATTCACACTTCTTAGTCTTATGTCACAGCCTTTACCTCTGAAGAAGGTACAGCTAACACATCTGCAGAACATAATAATGCCTGTCTGGATGCGGCTCTTGAGATGACGATAAACACCAGTTATAAAAATTAATCCTGATTACTGGTTCAGAACCTCCATCACGTCACTAAACACACCATTAGAAAGAGTTCTCTCTATGTAAATCCAATTTAATCTTCCCCAAACAAACCTAAATGCAAATCTACTGATCATTAACACCATGCACATTACAAAACCACTGAACAGATTGCAATTTCACACAAAGGGTCAGGTTTGGAAACTGGAGCATATCAAGCGTTTTACTGGCGAGTCCACTGAACTGGTGAAGCAATAATGCACTGCACTGGCCAATGCAACTTCAGAGCCATCACAATATAAAAGAGAAAGAGCTTTTCTAAAGCACATTATGGACAGGCATGGACAATGAATAACACATTATAGAGCTGAGTGTTGATGCTTTTGCATTCTCTTGCACAAGATTCTCGGGTGAACATTTGCGAGTGAACGCAAACGCATTAAAATATAATTTCTCATATTTTCCCCATCATTATCCCTTAAGGGGCTCCATTAATTCATTATCAGTGCCTTTCCTTCAGACACATTCCTATATATGTGTATATATATTAATTTGTCAGTCACTTACTGCAGAATGTAAAAAGACTATATTCTGCCAAAGTATATGTGTTTTCTAAAATGGAAAATATATTTAAACCCTCACTTTACAAAATGTACTTAGGGGAAAATGCATCTCCAACTTCAAAAATTTCAGATACCAATGCAAATGTGTGTGTGCTTTTGAAATTTTGTCTAAATCCAAAGCACATGGCACCCTTTAGCGTCAGTATAACACGCACAGAGCTTTGTTCGGTTATGGGTAGGTTTAGATCTGGGGTAGGGTTAGGGTTAGACCACTAGGAGGCGCCTTTGCGTAAACATCAGTGGTGGAATGCAACAAAGTAAAAATACTTTGTTACTTTACTTAAGTACATTTTTCCCATATCTTTACTTAAGTAGAATAAATAGTGCATACTTTTTACTTTTACTTTGTTACATTTTGCAGCAATTATTATACTTTCCACTACATTTCTACAACGTTCTGTTACATTTTCATTACATCAGTTTTTCCCCAGCCAAAACGTAATCTGACCGTTCATCCGTTCGTTGCATGTTTGTCTCACCAGTGACGTTTGGTTGCCATAGATATATCAACCCGGTCACACTAAATGCATCAAAAATACATAAAATGTGAAGTGTCTCACAGGGAATTGTGGGAATGTCAATTTACGGGTTTTCACTGTAAATTATACAATGATTTGTTCTTTTTCACTTTCAAAAACTGTAAATTTAATGGTATTTTACTGTAAAATTATATCACGGTTATTTACCGTGTTTAGTACGGAAACTTTCTGTTCACCAATTAACAGTTTTGCACTGTAGCATTTTTACAGTATTTTACTGTTAAAATCACAGATATTTTTTACAGTGTACCTATATGTGTCCTCCAGTGACTTTTTTACATCCTGACAAAAACAGGAAGCTTTTTAGTGCTAATGCAACAAAATAAAGAAGTAAGAAGAAACAATCAATTCAGCTTCGGTCCTTCTTCATCCATTAGTATGCTTACAATTCCCTGAAGAGTTCCCATCAACCCTGGAAACTTTGAGGTCAACTCAATCACCTCTCTGTCTCAGATCTGCCAATTCTGCCTCATCATCTCATTGTACACCCTTGTTAGATGATTTATTGAGGCGGGAACATCTTAAATACGGACCATTCTCCTGGAGAGACAACAGGACAATTTCTGGGAAGCTCTAAAGCACTGGAGCATTACTTAAACAAGCCAGATAGGACACATGCTCACCACTATTACAAGGCCGAATGGGATTTCTAATAGGCAACAGCTTTCAAAATCAGTGTTGGATCATTGGATGGTTCGGTCATCGACAAGTGAACGACCTCCACTAATGCTTTCATAAAGTCTTTGTTAATTATTTCCTCATTTCATCTTAATTGGAAGGTTTGCCTTCTTTCCATAGTCCTTTCTTACCCTTAATGATCCCTCGTCCCTGAAGGTCTTCATAATCCTCCTGTTGCTATTACAAGATCCATAATAGTACTTGAGATTTTTAGCTTTTGTTTGAGAGATCACCTTCAGACTTTATTACACTAGAAGATTGGGAGGAGGACGTCGTGTAATTACCTCTTGAGACAGGCTGTTAATTAATGAAGCCACTCTCTTTGACGTCTTTCTATTGAATTTTTCTGTGACGGCAAGTGAAGGTGAAGAGTGTAATATTGAACTGCACAAAGACGAAATTGCAAAATTAATTGCAATTCGAAAACCGCCCTAATGTCCTGACAAATAGATGATCCCACCACAAACTCATGCCATTGGTTGAGCCTCAAGTTCTAATATATTTTGAAAGTATCAAGAGTGTTGTCTTCTCTTTTGCTGGATGGGTATGAAAACTTCAACACCCACAATGCACTGGGCATGGTGCCGTCGCAAGGCCACTCCCACCAGTCTGCTATGGATACACTTACCAGAGTCAAATCCCACCTTGCTTTTGCCTCAGTAAACTTCTAATGTATGCTTATTTAACCCTAAAACCTGTATTCTGGACAAATGTTGGCAAAATAGTTTTGATTTATTTTAAAAAAATACTTCCCTTGATCTGAGCGGTACAAGACTTGGCTATTTTTCCTAAGTTTGCCTCCTGAACACACACAATTAGTTTTTTACTCAATTCTACAATGTTAAGTGGGTGAAAACTCAATCTTGTATTTGGGTCAAAAATGGGCACGCATAGAAATTAATGAGAAAAACTGTAATTTAGAGCATTGTAAAATAAGCCAAAATAAGACACCACGTGACAGCAAAGTCACTTCATCTTTAGGTTTTAGCTCTAAGAACTTATTGGAATGATATTTTAATGTAGTTAAAAAAAGCATAAAAATAAGCATAATTTACATAGAAAATATGGTACTTTTTGGAGTAAATAAATTCAAAAATACATCCAATATAAAAAAACACACCATAAATGGATAGACAAAACTTTATCGAAGACAGTGACATAACATTTATAAAAAATACAAATGTGCCCACATTTGTCCACAATTACAGGGTTAAGGGCTAAAGTGAATACGGTTTGAGGGCTACAGTTAGTATTGTAGTTGTTTAGGTACTGGATAGTATTAAGGGATGTAGAATATGGTCATGCAGAATAATATGTGCTTTACAATTACTAATAAACAGCCAATAATCTAATAAGCACACTGTAAAAAATAATCCTGTAAAAAACAGTAAACTACTGGCAGCTGTGGTTCCCAGCATCATACTGTTAAAATACGGTCTGTTACTGTTTTTGTGTTAGAGCAAATAGCTGTTAAATTAAAGTTTTATACTGTAGCTGACAATACGGTGTTTAGCTGTAAATTTAAAAAACAGTAACACACCGTATTTTTACAGTATGATGCTGGCAACCACAGCTGCCTGTAGTTTACTGTTTTTTAACAGGATTATTTTTTACAGTAAAGCAACTAGTTAATTGGACCCTAAACTACAGTGTTACTGTTATTAATATCCTTGGTTTATTTAATTTTAATATCCAATAGTAGGAAGAAGAAAAAACTAAAACTTTTAGATTTTTGATGCTCATTTAAAGGCATCTTGAGTGAAATAAAGTCTAGCATGTCTATTACTGTTGGTTATATTCAAAATTAAACATGTGAACAATCCCTAACCATAAATAATAAACTCTGGTGTATTTTACTCTGCATTTGTCAACGTTTTATGTTGGTCTTCACGAAGCGAAACTGTCGAACAACAAACCAGGACATCCTCGCAACGATCAACTTCAAACCTAAAATTTCCTTTTATAATATTCATACAGCATATCCAGCACACTAACTCTGATGAACCTTCTAGTTTCAATGTCTGTCTCCTGAAAATGTGGCTGGATGAATTCTTCTTAAACTTGATGGAACTTCCTATGCAGTTAACTTATCATGATTGGATTTGGCCAAACAAGAAAGACCAAGACGTTCTTCCACAGTTCCACCATTTATTGATTTCTCATGTGTGTGAACATGGCAAAGTGGTTTTATTCTCAGAGGCGAGTTCATAAAGTGGTCGGTTTCCAATGGCAACAGTGTGATTGTTCGGCTTCACGGCTGTTAATTTGCTCTTTGTGTCTCCATTCACATCAGAACGCGTCTTCCTTTACAGTCAGACAACAAGGGAATCTAATGATAAGATCGTTGCTGCTTACGCTTCTCTGGAGGGCGTCTATCTAACAAAATGCAAATGTAAGTGAAATCCAGCTCAAACTGTAAGAGAACTGAATGCTGAATGCTTGATTTATTATCCATTATTTAACTTAAACCCCTCAAATTCAACAGAAAGGCTGCCAGGAGATGAACCTAATTATCCAGGGAAAAATCTTTGTCATTGCCTTATTCCTTTTCTTGTGATCATTATAATTATTTAAGTGTGTAGGGCACAGTACAAGGACAATGTCTACAATTAAAGGCAACAAGCTGAGCCGTTTTAATGAGGCCTGCACCGAGACATTGTGCTTACTCACGCTGAGGAAATGAAAATGAAAGGAATTTAAAAGGAATAGTTCATAATTTACTTAAAGAAGTCATGACATGAGAAACCAAATTTGCCTTGATTTTTTGATATAAAGAGGTCTTTGTTCCATTTAAACATCCAGAAGATTTCAGATCTTAAAACGTCCTTTTCATTATAAACAAAGCCTTTAATCAACCTCCAAAACACCTCATTCGGATATTGGATATTGTCCAATTTAAAGGAGTAGTTCACTTTTAAAAATACTTTAGCTGATCATTTTTATCCAAGATGTTCATGTCTTTCTTTCTTCAGTTGAAAATAATTTTTTTAAATTATTTATTTAATTTTTTATTTTTTTACCTTTATTTAACCAGGAAAATCTCTCTAAGATTAAAAATCTCTTTCACAGGAGAGTCCTGGCCAAGAATGGACAGCAGTTACAGTCACAACAAACAACAAATAGACAATTAAAACACTTAAAAATAATTGCAAATCAATGAGTCTACTTTAATTGATCGAATAATAGATTTGAAATATTCCATAGGCAACAGCGTTTGTAATTTCAATTTCGCTTGAAGTAAATTCCATTCAAATGAAGCTGCGTACATAAAAGGCCTTTTTCCCAGTTCAGTTCTCACAAATTGAACAGGGAAAGTAAAACAATTATCAGACCGAAGGGAATATTTCCCAACACTTTTCTTTTGAATTAGGCAAGATACGAAGGCAACAACCCCAGAATAGTTTTATAAATATTTAGGTAAAAATAAATTTTCCTTCTAATAGACAAAGATGGCCAGGATACTCTATTATACAATATACAATGAGTTAAAGGTTTACAATCTGTTATAAATCTTAAGGCGCTGTGATAAACAGCATCCAAAGAAGAAAGAGGTTAAGAAGAAGGAAATTGATCTGAAAATCAAGTACGGGCAAGAAAGTAGCAGAAATTAACCTCTTTTCTTACATTAAATTAAAAACAGAGCTTGTTTCTAAAATAAAACCCAAGCTTTATCTTTAATTTTTTCTTTAAATTAGTTAGAGGCCCAAAAGATAATTTATCATCTATAGTGATGCCAAGATATTTATATTCTTTCACTAACTCAATCACGTTTTTTGATAAAAACATTCCAGGATTTTCTCCATATAATGGACGTTATAGGGAACCAAACGGTTCAAGGTCCAAATGAGAGTGCAGCTTTAAACGACACCAGTGCATTGCGTAAATCTCTGAGTTTTTGCAGAACTACGCCCCCTCTGGCGACAAGCGAAACTGCAACCAGAGGCGTGCACGCTCATGGACCACACACACGCTTGCATGAACTGTTCATAACCAAAAGAGCATCAGCTGCAGAAATCTTTTGTTTCAGTCATAATGTCTTCAGAGGTAATAAAGTTATAAATCTGCAAGTCATTTTAAATATATGAAAAGAAAGGCAAATGAGTAAATTACACACTTATGAGTGTGTGAGGAGAAAGGGGGTAGTAGAAATCTCCATGTTGAACTGTTTTATGTGCTTACTGTTTCCACTTATGATTGTATTATAATGGAAACACGTCAATTGTTTAAGCATGTATGGCTTAGAAAAACAGCTATTTTTAACATGATATGTTGCGTAATGCACCTTTAATTGGATAGAATAATAAGGAGCGGAAGTTGGAGGAAGAGAAACACAAACCAAACCTGCGTTCTCAACAGCTCCACTTCTTCCAGCTGTGCTGTGACTCCCACGGGCCTCTAGTATTATATTTATCTGATGTAAACCAATAAAAAAGCAGACAGAAACACTGCAATCAACCAGCTCGCACTGATTTACCAGCAATGGTTTGTAGGGTTTCTGTCGGACGTCTCTTTCAATTTGCGGTACGCTGCCCTTTAGAAGTGCTCCTCAGCGCTGCTCGCGGGTTTGTCTTGTTAAATCATATTTAACACAAAAGCAGGAGGACTGCATTTCTTCTGGTCATCTAACCTTGTTCCGCCATAACCTCTCACTTTGTAATCCAATCTGCTAATATAGTAGAAAAACATAACAGAGCAACTGAATGCAAATCCGTCACTAATTGTTTTAAACAGAAAAAGCAGGATTGATTGGCAAAAGTGCTTTTGAGATGAGATAATGACTATAATGGTAATGATAACTTGCGTTGAGTGCTACATATTAAATATTTGATGAGATGCAGTATATTTGATAGAAAACCTTCAAACTCTGAGTGCCACGATTGAGATTCCTGTGAAGATTTGGGATATTGGTAATGCATTAGGCCTTCCAGACAGACAGTCCGAAGGAAACTGTATTTGAGGGCAAAACCACACTGTGAAGAGTGACCTTGGGTTGTCCATGACATGAGAATTAAAGGTAAATGTAAAAATTTTCACTGGAAATGCTTCCCCTCCACTATCAAATCTCAGTTTATAGCATATTAACTGGGAATAGCATCATTTGAAATATCAAAACAACTAAACTTTAACTATAAAATATTATATATATATATATATATTATATTATTTAAAAAAAATTACTTTCAAAAAAATATTAAATATATATAAAAATATACAACTTTTCTTTTTTTTTTTTTAATTGTTTGTAAATTCTTTGGAAAATTACTTGTGTAAAATCAAGAAGTCATGTTTAACATGTCAAATACAATTGTAGGGCCCTATAATTTCTGCGATCATGGAATAAAAAGCTCTTTTTACAACTAAAATAACAGTAAAGGGGAAAAAATGAATTCCAAAAATTAAAACGGAAAAAACGGAATTTGCAAAAAAATTAAAACGGAAAAAAACGGAATTTGGGAAAAAATAAAATGGAATTTGGGAAAAAATAATACGGATTTTATAGGGCCCTACAATTGAATTTCTGTTGATTAGACTTCAGATTTGTTAAAAACATTTTAGTGGGAATAGTGCTTTAAAGGTGCATTGCGCAAGTCTCTGAGTTTTTGCAGAACTACGCCCCCTCTGGCAACAAGAGAAACTGCAACCAGAGGCGTGCACGCTCACGGAACACACACATGCTTGCACAAGCAAACGTGGGTTGTCCATGACATGAGATTTAAAGGTAAATTAAAAAAAATTCACTGGAAATGCTTCAGATTATAGAATATTAACTGGGAATAGAATGGTTTGAAATATGAAAGAACTAAACTATAACTATAAATGCATAAAAAAATGGGTTACAAATGACGTCAAAATTAGTTATTAAATTAAATTAACATTGACCTTCAATTAATGTTGAGTGGTTTGATTTATTTAATCTCTTAAGGCTAACTATCACAACCTATAGTCCAAAAATAGCCTTTAAAATGAAATTAAATTCAATAGAAAACAAAAACGCCTGATTTTCCAAAGTATTTTCTGACAATTAAAACGAACAAAAACTAAACGAAATCAAAAATGGTTGATAAGGACTTCATTTTGTTGCGCACAGCCTAAATAGCAAGTCATCCCACGTGTAATCCCTGATAGCACTTAAATGTCGCCCAGATGTTGAATAAACGTGATGGTATTTTCTAGCATTATGAAGCTGATGTCACCCAGGGGTCAAACTATATCATGCTAATAAAGTGCATGACCTGTTGTTGGTTGTGTAATCTGGATCCAGGCGAATGCCAGTGAGGCACAAACTCTGTCAAACCCCCACCGTGACTCGCCAAATGAGGGATTATATGAGACCTGATGCCAGCAGGCAGTCGGCATATGACCGTGAGCTAAGAGACAGCGAGAGAGACGGGCACCATGTGTAATTATGGGCTAAATAATTGCTGCAGGACAATGAGCTCTACAAAAGGTGCCTTTGAACTGAAAGGTCCTAAAATGGCACTCAAAGAACAATATGTTCCTCCATTTCTACACAGGCAGCTGATGAGGACCTGAAGTCAATAACGCTATAAAAATTCAAAGCTCCACGACTATAAAAGTGCTGTCAAAAGGCTGCCGAAATTGTGTGGAACGCTGCAATTGCAATGTGCAGTTCACAATGACTGTGTGATTTAAAACATCACTATATCAAGCTCACATCCAAAACCTAGTGAGATATTCTGACTAGAGCTAGACAACACCAACACACACTCTCAACCAAAAATGTGTAGTCAGCATCATGCTTTCTTCAATATCAATCACAGAATATGAATGGATGAATGGATTTGCAAAGATTATGATGGATGGATTTTTGTATTTTAGACTTATTTAAAAAAATTGGTGAATTTTGAACTTATTTAAAAATGGATGGATGGATGGATTTTAAACTTATGTAAAAATGGATGGATGGATGGATCGATCGATTTTAAACTTATTTAAAAATGGATGGATGGAGGGATGGATTTTAAACTTATGTAAAATGGATGGATGGATGGATGGATGGATGGATTTTGAACTTATTTAAAAATGAATGGATGGATGGATGGATGGATGGATGGATGGATGGATGGATGGATGGATGGATGGATTTTAAACTTATTTAAAAATGGATGGATGGAGGGATGGATTTTAAACTTATTTAAAAATGGATGGATGGAGGGATGGATTTTAAACTTATGTAAAATGGATGGATGGATGGATGGATGGATTTTGAACTTATTTAAAAATGAATGGATGGATGGATGGATGGATGGATGGATGGATGGATGGATGGATTGACAGATTTTAAACTTATTTAAAAATGGATGGATGGATGGCTTTTAAACTTATTTAAGCATTGATGGATTTTAAACTTATTTAAGGATGGATGGATGGATGGATGGATGGTTGGATTTGCAAAAATTAATAAGGATGGATGATGGAAGGATGGATTTTAAACTTAAGGATGGATGGATGGATGAATGGATGGATTTGCAAAAATTACGAAAAATTATGGATGGATTTTAAACTTATATAAAAATGACACTAGAGATGGGTGGATAGATGGATGGATGGATGTTCAAAAATGACAATGGATGGATGGATGGATGGATGGATGGATGAATGAATTTGAAAAAAGTTACAAAGGATGGAGGGATAGATGATGGATTTGCAAAAATTACGAGGATGGGTGGGTGGGTGGATGGATGGATGGATTTGCAAAAATGACAATAGAGATAGATGGATGGATGGATGGATGGATGGATTTTAAACTTTTTTAAATGATAAGATGGATGGATGGATGGATGGATGGACAGATTTTAATCTTATTTAAAAATGACAATAGAGATGGATGGATGGATGTTCAAAAACGATGATGGATGATTTGATGGATGGATTTTAAACTAATTTAAAATGACAATAGAGATGGGTGGATGGATGGATGAATGGATGGATAGATAGAAAAAAATAGTAAAATAAAATAAAAAGAAGAAATATTGACTATAACCATAACTATTATTTAAATATGAACATAACAAATAAAAATTTATAAAATATGTACATCAAACAATTGTTGTTCTACTATCTTGCCCAATATCTGTGCATTCTAAAGACAAAATACATATTTGTTGCTAAGCTATGATCTCAAAGTTGGCCGACAGGTAAAGCAGAAAAGCCATTTCATGAAAAAAAGCAGGCAACATCTATTTTAAATTAACTATCTATTTATTTCAGACGTGTTTTGTCAAAATGCATTGCAATATATGAAAAGCTGTCAATGGAGAAAGATGTGCTTTGTCTAAACAAGCCTTGACCATTTTAATACGTACAGCTCTAAAGACGACATTCTTACAGAAATCATAGTAATTACTCCCAGAAAACGTTATTTTTCCACCATAATGAACCGAATCTATAGCGGCAGTCTTTGAATATCTGTTGATATTGCTGATTTTTCTTAATAAGGTAAACATTATGATCTGTGATAATCACACATAATTTCTTGCTTGCCCTCATCTTCTAGAACACATCTTCACACCTCATATAAAAAACTTCCCTTCACATGCTAAAGTATGGCGAGATCATGAGAAACGAAGTGACATTGATTTCCGCAGGTGAAAATAACAGCACCTGCTGTAACATGTGCCTCAGGACTTAGTGCAACAAACACAGCGCTGAGTCTCTGAGAAGCCAGTCTGTCACTTTTATAGAAAAGCTTTTGTCTCTGACATTCTCACTCTGTCATCTTACCTTTGACTGCAATGTCGGAAAGCATCGGTTCGCTTTACCATGGAAGGAAAGAAAGAAAGAAGAGAGGTAAAAGAGTCTCTGCTCTTGTGCTTTTAATACTTAAAATGGACTTTAATTCATTAAAGAGATACTTCACCTCTGGAAAAGATGAATGTGTATTTAAAATGGGTCATTTATGTAGAAGAAATTATTTTTTGAATTTGGAGCTTTCTAGACTGAGAAAATCCAGAAAATGTATTTTTGGCTTGGATGAAAGACAACAACTCCCAGAATGCACTTGTTTTGCTGCCTTTGAGGCCACGCCTACCGGTAACAGAGCTGGTAATCACCATGTAGAAAACATTAAATGTGTGAACAAGTGACCAATTTAGTTCGAAGCTTCGGCATCTATTTATAATGTAAGGGGGCGGAGTTTTCAGATTCTAGAGAGCATTTGATTGGATATAAAATCTGATGAGATGCTGGAGTGCAGAGTGATGCCATTAAAATCATTGATCTATTTTGGTAGAAGTGAGAGACTAAGTTTTGAATGCTATAATGTGAATTTTGTCATTGTTTTGGGGCACACTAACAGCTTATTAACTAAACTACATGTCAACACTCAACATGAAGAGTCCAGATCTCATCCAGCTGAGTTTCCAAGTGTGGAAATCAGGATGAAGGTACAATGACATCAAGCGGGAACATCCGTTTCATCTGCCAGAAACGGTGTCATTCTGGAATTACCGTCTTCCTTTGAGTTTATTAACACATGCACACCTGTGATGATTGCGGTTACTGTGCGAAATGCAACTTCGGATAGCTTATTTTTGGTCAAAGTTTTAGCAAAGGTTTAGAGATGGTTATTCAGCTCAACTACTGTAGCAGATGTGTGGTACTGTAAAATATTGTCAGTGCTATAAAATAATCAAATTCTAAAAAATTATATTTATTATTATTTTAATTGGGGTTCATAACACAAACAAAACGTAAAGCAAAATGTCATTTCTTTTCCATACAATGAAAATGCATGATGATTTCTGGGAATTAAGAGCATTTGCAATTTACTAAGTAAGAAAGAACGAATGTAAATATGGCAAATGAACAGAAGTAAATAAGCAAACTGATAAATAAATATGCAAAAAAGGGCAGTGAAACAAATTATCGCGATTAATTCGCATCCAAAACAAAAGTTTGTGTTTACATAATAAATGTTTGTGTAGTGTGTATACTTATTTTGTATATATAAATACACACACATGCATGTATATATTTAAGAAATATTTGCATGTATATACTTTATATATATTTATGCAAAATAAATATTATACATAAACATAAATATTTCAAATATTAATATTTATGTATAATATTAAATTTGAATAAATATAAAGTATATACATGCAAATATTTCTTAAATATATACATGCATGTGTGTGTATTTATATATACAAAATAAATATACACACTCCACACACATATATGATGTAAACAAACTTTTATTTTGGATGTGATTAATCGCTTCACATACCTATAATAAATAAGCAAAAAAGCAAGCAAATAAAAGCAAAATTAATAAATAAATGAACAAACTAGCTCAAAACATTAGATGAACGATGTCCATGGACAGTTGAGTTGATCACTTGATTTGGTTTCTCAAGACTTTTAAAGTTTCAGAGACTATTGAAAGCAACTTTTCACAGGCAATTCCTTTGGATCTTGAACACATGACTCACGAAATGCTCTAAGAAAAGCTTATTTAGACCTATTTAAGTGTGTTATCCTCTCTAACACTGCCATCCTTTCCCACAAGCAGGACCTCAGTGAGTTCAATCACAGAGCCATATTGTGCATGCAAAGGCATAACCTTGACATTTGTTTGCAACCTGCAACATGCATGATTTGACCAAAGAAAGAGAGGACCGCTTAGAGAAAGTGCACACACATGCTAAAGCACAGCTGTCTCGCTCGCACTCTCCAGGCCGGCCGAGACCCATCATCAGCATTAGGTCTCTGGAGAAAAGGTCATATTGGCAGTCAATGTGCCCTCTGTGAGCGTAAACCCTCATCAGCAGTCTGACAGCAGAGAAACATCCATGCCAGCAGTCTGAATCCTGCATACCCCAATGAGTTTCAACCAGCATTATTTCAGCTCCATAAGTCCTGACAATAGTCAGTGATGTGCATTATACATCCCTTAGGGGGGGGAATGATCCCCTTAACACACCCTTGGGAACAACTTCTCATGGTTGTCGTTTGAAATGCACATGATGATAGACCACATATATCTAATGCACTCCCGTTTGTGACAAAAAAATGAAATAAAAGAATCAAAGTACGGCAGCTACTGGTGACAATTCATTTCACCTATAAATATTTAATCCAAAGACTAAATAAAGAGTAAAAAAGCATAGCAAGATAATAACTGGTGTGGAAAACCGGTTCATTTTTATATTTCAGGACGCTTTGATTCATGGAAAGTTCAAAAGAAATAGGAGCATTACAAATGTCTTTTTTGGTCAATTTAATGCATTACAAGGATTAATTCATATATAAAAGATATTTAATCCTAAAGACAAAGCAGGATAAAGAAAGAGTGAAAAGAGCAGGCGGCGAGTTAATAGATGTGAAATCGGTGATATTTTTCACCCATTTCGCACGGCGACAGCATCTGACAAATAATTAATCGTGTGCTGCGATTGCAGAGAGCTCGCCCAAATATGGATTTCCAATTTGCATAGTTCAGCCTGCGTTCTGTCAGCAAGCCGCAGTTCAAACAGGTCTAAAGATGAGGCCGCTCTGACTATTTATATCTGCAGAGGAGGGGGTTGGCATGACTGGAATTAGGAGTCGAATCGATGGTCCAATGGGGCGTAGGGGACAGGAGTCTTTATTCAAATGAGAATAATTGATTGGTCACCCTTTTGATTTACATATAAATGAAGCATTTTTATCAGTCTGTCCACCTGTTTGAACCTCATCACCGGCCGTTCCCCTTTGAGGGATGTGACGTGGTGTTGGTCTTCATTCACACATCAATGAGCGACGACTTTGGTTCTGACATCGCTGAGCCTTTTTGTATTCGGCTGGCGTCGCAACATCAGGAATGAGATGTTTGCCGACTCCATCACAATGAAAACATTTGCCTGGGGAGGGGAATTGACAGCGACCCATAAGGTCACATTCAAATCTTAAGTAATATTTTATGGGGCAGCGTTTAGTGGAGGGATTTCAAACGAGAAGTGACTTCAAAAAGTTTGAAGTTGGTAAGACTTTTTAAGTCTCTTCTTCTCATATGGGCTGCATTTATTAAATCAAAAATACAGTAAAAACAGTAATATTGTGATCGGCTGGTAGGGACTACGCAACTAACTACACAACTAACATTTACATAAACCCCGCCCCGGGACGGTGATTTATAGTTAATCAGTGACTAGAAGATCAGCTACTTAAATTCATCAACTAACCTTTCAGAAATGTTGTCACTTCTTCTTGAGTCTCTCCGTCTTTGTCTGACTCCGGTTTAAACGGGTAAAAGTTTTTGAAGTTTTCAGTGCATGTGTGTGTGAGGGAAAAAGACAAAAGCTGTTGTCGCTCCACCCCTGTGCCGCGAGCAGCAGCTCATTTGCATTTAAAGGGACAGGACACAAACCGGTGCACTTTTGCTCACCCTCAAAAGTGACGATTTTAACATGCTGAATAAAAATATGTCTGGGGTGTTTGAGCTAAAACGTCTCATACACACCCTGGGGACATCAAAGATGAATGGATGGATGGATGGATGGATGGATGGATGGATGGATGGATGGGTTGGTGGATGGATGATGGATGGGTGGGTGGGTGTATGGATGATGGATGGGTGGGTGGGTGTATGGATGATGGATGGGTGGGTGGGTGTATGGATGATGGATGGGTGGGTGGGTTGGTGGATGGATGGGTGGGTGTATGGATGGATGGATGGATGGATGGGTTGGTGGATGGATGGGTGGGTGTATGGATGGATGGATGGATGGATGGATGGATGGATGGATGGATGGGTGGGTGTATGGATGATGGCTGGATGGATGGATGGATGGATGGATAGAAAATGAACTATCATATGCAGCAACAATTATTCAAACAAAGAATCACCTCAATATGTGCTTAAAAGTAATTTATAAATAGTGTAGTTTCCCTTGAATGACAATAAAGAGAATTTCTCATCAAATTCTCCCAAGACCAAACGATTTGAGCTGCTATATATAATATAACTTTGTCTCAGTACGCTTACTCATTTAAGTCTATTTTAAGGGCTTTTAGGAGAAAAAAAAACATATATTATGAATCAATAACTAAACCTACAGGTATCATTTTCCACCACAGATTGATCTCACACCGTAAAAGTGTTTTGTCAATGTAATTGTTTAATCCTATTGAACCAACCTGACTGCATTATGTTACACTAATGAAAGTCATTTTTAAGGTTCAGATCATTATTTTATTTTTTTAATCCTCTGTTTTTACAGTTCAGGCATATATGAGCGAATGGATTTCACCATCTCTTCAGGAGGGACACGTCCTCCTCTGCTCTTTACACATCTTATTTAGGTTATAAACCTCATTTAATTGTCATTTCTTTATTCAATGAGCCGTGACTCACGAACAGTCAAGCTCCCTGGGAGTATTACAGGTGATTAGGTTAATCACTTTTGCTGACGGAGGAGTCATAATTACTGCACTGTTCTTGCAAAGAAGGTGAAGAATTCAGTGATCTTGAATCCTAAACAACCTTGAATAACTTGTGAAATTGCGAGCAAAAGGCACTTGTGTTTCATGGCACGGATTAAATGGTTTCGCTTTAGCATGTTTTCTCACTGTAAAATTAGACACAAATAAGTAAATAGCTGACATTTACAGCAAGGAAAGAGTAAAGAGCTGTAAAATGAATGTGGACAGCAATTAATTGGGACATGGAGTAATTTCACGTCTAACTTTTGATCACAGACGTCATTTATAATAATATCTGAGAAGCAGCAAATATCTTCATGTCCTCAGCTGCTGACTTAAAACATTTTAGACACTAATGAGACATCATTTGTGATTTTCTTCTCTGACAGGATGAACTACAGTTTTCAAATTTTAGTACTTACACGTGCACCTTCATTACTACACAACACACAATTTCTATGAATTTCAGTCAATCGGTCATGTAGCGTGACTAACCAGAGCTGTGTGTGTTTGTGCTTGTGCAGTGACGCATCACAGATGGTGCGGATCCGGGTCGACAGAGACGACCTTAGACTACGCTCGGCCTGCTGGGAACTCTGGGCCGCAGCTGAGCTCGAGGACCTCCTACAGATCACACTCCATCTATTCACACTGCCTCTGAAGATTCAACCTCAGAAGACATGAACAGCTTTACTGCCGCTCCGGTACGAGAGAGGAGACGTGTGTGACCTTCCTTCTGTGGGGATGAATGGATGGATTTTAACTTTGTCAATTTAATCCCTTAAAAACTCATCTTTGATCAATAAAATGACATTCCTTGAAAAAACATATTCATGCCTTAAAATAGCTTGAATATAACTACATCCTTGTGTTATTTAGTTTCCACGGTTCTATGAATATGCAAATGAGCCCCGCCTCCACTCACTCAGCTCAGAGATCCACTTGTTGGCGATCACTCGTTGATCTAATTGGTTACAAGTTGCGAAATCAAAAACGCCAGCGATTTCAAACCGTGTTTTGAGACTGTCTTTGATTCACTTATGGAGAAAATACTCAGCAATGGTGTTGACTTATGAATTTGCACATGGTTTGTCTTAAAGTATAATAAAAACACCACATAAATAACATTAAAATCTGGATTTTAACCATAGGGGGACTTTTAAAAAACTTCCAAAAGAGATAGATTTGACAGATTAGATTGAGATTCACTTTTAAAAAAAACTTGTCATCCAAGATGTTCATGTCATTCTTTCGTCAGGCAAAAAGAAATTAAGGTTTTTGATGAAAACATTCCAGGATTTTTCTCTATATAATGGACTTCAATGGGAACCAAACGGTTCAAGGCCCAAAAGACAGTTTCAGTGCAAACTCGGAAAACACTCCCATTCGAACTTGTTAATCAAAATGAACAAATATTTTTTTTGTGTCATTTGGCTCATTCAATCAATGAAATGAACGAACTGACTCGGAAAAAAATTCGTTCATTTTGATGAACGAGTTCGAACAGGAGAGTCATGAACGCGCAGGTGAGCATTTGAGCTTATAAAACTTAAACTTTTTTATTTATTTATTAAATGAGCAATCCTTTCGCTTGATGAGACCCTTATTCATCATCTGGAATTGTTTAAAGCCCTTTGAACATTTTGAAGTTTGCACTGAAACTGTCTTTTGGACCTTAAACCATTTGGTTCCCATTGAAGTCCATTATATGGAGAAAATCCTGGAATGTTTTCATCAAAAACCTTAATTTCTTTTCAACTGAAAAAAGAAAGACATGAACATCTTGGATGACATGGGGTGAGTAAATTATCAGCAAAAGTTTTTTTTTTTTTAAAGTGAACTACTCCCATTTACATTGTAATCAGTTCTTGCTTTTCCTGGGAATCGAACCCATGACCACGCCGTTGCAAGCGCCAACACTGCTGTTTGACCTACAGGAAAGTGTTATTTAGTAATAATTAATATTATGGCATTAAACCATAAACTTCTCTAATATGAACGACTTGAGTTTCATAACATTGCAGAGTGTTGTGAATGAACGCATTTTGTCAAATGAAGTGACCAACAGGTATCCCATGCTTAGAGAATATAGGGCGCAGTGAACCCTGCCAATCACAAAGAAGCTGATGATCTGAATAGGTGTTTTAGATAAGAGAGACATAAGCTGCATTCGAAATCACTATATAGTAGGCGAAGCGCGTGTCCAGATAAAACTGTAAGCAAAAGATATCCGGATGAGCTACTACTGTACTTCTGGTGTATACAATGGTATACTTTACTATCCAGTGAGGCCAAGGGAGAGACTAATTTAAACAACATATGATGATTAACTGTGATGCAAGACACCATGCCTAGCGTCTACCCACTGACTGACCTTATTGAAAGAACAGCAAGTCACTTCTGCTGGAAAACCATCTTGGCACAATGACTGGCATGCTGGTATGGCAGGAGGCCGCTTTCTCTCAAAGCCAAACGTTTAAGGAAACACCCATGATTGGTTGACCAAAATCATCCCTAAGGCCCACCGAGGTCGGTTTACCAACAGCAGCGCAAGAACAACTTATGATAAAGCAGTTTATTGCAAACGTCAGCAGCACATATAGAAGTTCATCCACCTAGAAAAGTAGTCCAACCTTGAAACTCAGCCAAATCTTTTGCATCCTATTTGAAGCTTGAAAGCTTTCGTCTCCATTCATTGTAATTGCATACAAGACAAAACCAGAAAAAGGACCAAACGTCTATTTCTGCAACCACTGATGTTGTGTGAGAAATCTTAGGGTGTGAGTTCAGGATTTAACATCCCTTAAAAACGGCTCTTAAAAACGTTGGCTGTTTCCAACGACGTCTGGCATTGAGCACCGTATGTTCAAGGTGTTAAAGGGATAGTTCACCCAAAAATGAAAACTCTGTCAGTGATCACTCTCCCTTATGTTTTTCCAACCCCGTAAAACTTATGTTCATCTTCTGAACACAAATGAAGCTATTTTTGATTAAATCTGAGAGCTGCATCACACATAATTAAAACCTGCCGGCCCAGAAAGTTATTAAAAACATTGTTAACTTGTCTCAACTTTAAAGAGGACCAATATTATGCCGCTTTTCACAAGATTTAAAATAAGTCTCTGGTGTCCTCAGAGTGTGTATGTGAAGTTTTAGCTCAAAATACCCCACATATAATTTTCTACAGCATGTTTAAATCGTCACTTTTGGGGGCTGAGAAAAACACACCGTTTTAGTGTCTCCTTTAAATGCTAATGAGCTGCTGGTTCACGGCACAGGGGGCGGAGCCTAACCAGCTCGCGCTCAGTAAACAGTCTCAACTCACAGAAAGATGATAATATCAAAACAGAAACTCACAGTAAAGGTGTTCATTTTGACTTTGAGTTGGAACAGGTATAGTTTAATTACGGTCATAACCTATGTGTCATTGTTGATTGCAGCCACCATTAATACAAGCCTGCTGTAGGACCACGTCTGAGTGATGACAAAATATACTGATGAGTTTCGGCGTGCACGGGCGAAGGTATAATACGTGTATTAAATTGTATGAAATAATCCTTAAAAAAAGCACAAACACAGCTGAGGGTGACGCGAACAGACAGACAAACGACTAGCATTGGCAATCCAGCTGTCACTCAAGTGGCCACGCCCTTAATTATGCAGAACTTTAAGGCTTAATATAACTTAAACGGATGAGTTGTAAAAAAATTCACCCCCTCATAGTCATCATGAAAGGCAAAAATAGCACATAGACCAAAACAACTATTTGCCACCAGGCTGTAAACATGTTTTTTTTCTGCTGTGAAGTTAGACATTTTAACATAAGGGGGAGATACAGATTTGACTTGCTTTTGCAGCCAGCCTCAAGTGGTCACTCGATGAATTGCAGTTTAATTCACGGTTTCAAGAGAGACGGGGAGGTTGCCGCTTGTTCAAAACTAGCCCAAATATATTACATTTTGTATTTTTTGCTTCATCTAAATGGGATGACACTTGGTGACTTAATCGCATTTGCTTTGGGAATATACAAAAAAAATAATGGACGTGATTCGGATATGTTAATCTGAATTAATGCATTTCTTGAAAAACATTTTAAAGGAAAAAATAGCTTCATGCTAAAAATCCCCTCAAAATTCTTAATAACAATAAATATATATATATATATATATATATATATATATATATATATATATATATATATATATATATATATATATATATATATTGAAAAAAAATATATAGCTTTAGTCACTTTTTACTGCAAAGGTATCAAGTGTGACCAAAAATGAAAAAGGGGTCAGAGGCATCTTGATGTTTTGTTGTAAACATATAGTTAGAACTACAATATTCAGAAAAACTCATTGAGTACACTCTTAGAAAAAATGGTTCTATATAGGGTTCTTTACTCAACTCCAAAGGACCTTTTATGCAAAAAAATGATGATAATTAACTGAAAGAACCCTTTTGGCACAAAGGTTCTTTATAGGCTATTATTCATTTATATATTACATTATTCCGCAACATTTTGCAGTTGTAATTAAATTATTGTTAATTAAACTGTTGTAGTAACTTAATATCCCATTTTAATCAAGCTCATTTTTGAAGGATAAACACTGAAATGGCACTCTTCGTGTGATATTGATTAACTAAATTTCTAAACCCCATATCTTGAATTTTGTGATTATTCATGCATTGCATTTTAGGGGTTCCAAATACGTAGCACTTTAGAACCTTTTAGAATAGAACCTTTTCTTCTAAGAGTGTAATGAATGTTTTGAGGACATTATTAATGGCCAGAACACAACTATTATTTTTACTGGATGTACATTTGTTGGGAACCTCGCTGAAACATTATCTGTTCTGAGAATATTCTGTTAGCTGGAAAACAGACTCAAACCTGCACAAAAGCTTTAGTCAGCATAGGATCTCACTGGATTTCTGCCTCTTCTGCTTACACATGAGCAATGAGTAAACCCTATAAAACCAGCATCTCTGAACACTGCAACCCTGACCTGACTTCAACCTGCTCCAACGGGGACCGGTCCTCAAGCCTCAGCCCGAGGGACGACCCATCCTCAGTTATCCTGAGTGCAGTATGTCATTATGTGTGTGTGTGCAGTCTCATTCATTTCAGTCTCAAATACATCAAATACATTTCAAACAAGATCTTCAATTACTTAATGGAGCAAACCATGTTCCTCCATGAGCCATTAGTAAGATCAAATATGAGCAAACTGAGATTAATTAAATCACTTCTCCGATACATCTTAGGATCAAAAATACATTTATTGTGATCAATTAGTTATACGCTTGGACTTATGGGTAAAGCTTCATTTGTGTTTGGCAGTGTAATTGTAGTTTATGTTAGAGCCACACACTGCCAAACATCACAGACTTACTGTCTGATGGCCATGGGAAACAGATCAATAACTATACGGATATTATAGTGACAATATATATTTAGAGTTCCAGTATCTATATCTACACTCTAAACAATGCTGGGTTGTTTTAACCCAAATTTGGGTCAAATATGGACAAACCCAAATGTTGGGTTAAAAATGTAATTTAAAAATGTAACCCAACTTCAACTTTCAACTGTAAAATTTTTAAATTACACTCTAAAAATGCTGGGTTGTTTTAACTCAATTTTGGGTAAAATATGGACAAACCCAGCCATTGAGTTACATTTTTAAATTACATTTTTAACCCCATGGCTGGGTTTGTCCATATTTTACCCAAAATTGGGTTAAAACAACCCAGCATTTTTTAGAGTGTACATTTTTAACCCAACATTTGGGTTTGTCCATATTTGACCAAAATTGGGTTAAAACAACCCAGCATTTTTTAGAGTATACATTTTTAACCCAACATTTGGGTTTGTCCATTTTGACCCAAATTTGGGTTTGAAACAACCCAGCATTTTAGAGTGTAACAATGCATGCAAGTGCTAACAAAACACAACAGTCTGTGATCATCTACTGTATATTGATGCACAAATCCTTAAATTCATCTGAACCCATGACGTTCCCTCTGTGACGCTGGCTTCTGTTTATAATGCACATTAAGACACGTCAAGAGTGTCAATAATAATCCTTATATATTTAGGTTTGCAGACGGTATCTGTATCACGACTACAGGGATTGCTGGATTAGTGCAGATGTTAATCTCCAACCAGCCAAGGAGACGGAGACGAGGTCAACATGGTTAAATGATGCAATTATCTGTGGAAGTATTACCGGTGTTTGCTAATGCACCATCATGATTTTGAACCTCTAACCCCAAGTGTTACATAACTCATCACACAGATCTGAGCCCCATAAGTAATAAAGTAATAAAACAATGATGCTAGCCTTAACAAAATGGGATCTCTACATGCTCTCCACAATGCAAACTACACTCTTAAAAAAAGCAGAGCAATAGGAGACCAATTTTTGGTTTTCTAATGAACCTTTCAGTAAACAATCTTAAAATAACCACTTTTCTCTTAGTGTGAAGAACATTTTAATAATATAAAGAACCCTTTTCGACTGCAAAGAACATTTTGCAGAATGGAAAGGTTCCATGCATGTTAAAGACCACACTCTAAAAATGCTAAAAATAGGTCAAATATGGACAAACCCAAACGTTGGGTTAAAAATGTAATGAAAAAATTTAACCCAGTGGCTGGGTTTGTCCATACTTGACCCAAAGTTGGGTTAAAACAACCCAGCATTTTTTAGAGTGCACCTATTTTGCACTTTTACAAATGTTGTTTTTGGTTCTACTAGAACAGACTTTATTTCTGCGTATGAATTATTTATTTAAATAAGGAATTTAAACCCAAATGTTGGGTTAAAAATGTAATTAAAAACTTCAACTTTCACTTTCAACTTTTAAATTGTTTCAATAAAATTTTTAACCCAACATTTGGGTTTGTCCATATTTGACCCAACATTTGGGTTGAAAAAATGCTGGGCTGTTTCAACCCAAATTTGGGTCAAATATGGACAAACCCAAATGTTGGGTTAAAAATGTCATTTAAAATTTTAACCCAAACATCAGCTTACACTTTCAACTTTTTTTATTACATTTTTAACCCAACATTTGGGTTTGTCCATATTTGACCCAAATTTGGGTTGAAACAACCCAGCATTGTTTAGAATGCAATGGAGTCGTTTCAGAGAGTTTAGAAACACTGACACTGATATAGAGAATAACTCCCACTCTAGGGACTTTGCAAACCTTTTTCATGCTTTTTAATGAAACTTTCTTTTTAAAAGCAAACTCAACTCATAAATGAACAAATACTGAAGTTGTTAAGCTGGTCTGAGACAATCTGTGCCTGATTTAGCATTATGCCCATAACAAAGACCAATAAACCTCTACAGCAGTGTGTACAAATTAAGTTTAATCACAAATTAAACCTCAAAAAGAACAGAGCACCTAATCTGTGAAAGACTGAAAAACGAGCCACAGGGCTACTGATTGGTTCATAACTATATGAACGATATTAATCTAAATGAGAAATGTACTTGCACACACATTTTCACAAAGGCACACATATAATTACCCTCTTAAATATGCACAATTCACAACAGTTCCAGTTCATAAATGTCCTGAGCATCTATTAATAGTTCATCTGTTAATATCTGTAAAAGCCCAAAGGCTGCATTTATTGGATTAATAATACAGTAAAAACAGTAATATTGTGAAATATTATTGCAATTTGGAATAACTGTTTTCTATGTTATTATATATTCAAATTGAATTTATTCATATGCATTTTCAGTATCATCTCTCCAGTCTTCAGTGTCACATGATCCTTTCTTGATGGATAGAAAATTTAAAGAATAGCGTTTTTTAAACATTTTAATCAAGTGACGACATCAACACAATTGACTCACATGGATAACTTTAAAGATGTCTTTACTACCTTTCTGGGGCTTGAAAGTGGTAGTTATGTAGACTGTCAATGGAGGGACAGAAAACTAAATGTCATCAAAAAGATCTTTATTTGTGTTGTGAAGATGAATGAAAGCCTTACCGGTTTGGAACGATATGAGTAATTAATGAATGAATTTTAATTTGTGGGCTGAACCGTTTAAGAGGAAAACAGGTTGTTAATGCTGGTAAATAAAAGATGAAACAATGTATGACATGTTGACCCTCTTTGAGTATTTAGCAATTAATCCAGCATAAGCTTGAACATTAGGACCATCTGTGTCCAATTCAAACCAATATAAAAAGTTCAGCTTACGAAAATGTGTTTTGGCACGCCATATGCCTGTTCATTTTCATCTACGTCCTACTTTAATTCATGCTGACTGAAATGCCTAAAAGCACATAATAAATTTATACCGTAGCCAAGATGTTATGTGAGGGATAAAGTGTTTGGTGCACACTTAAAGTCAACATAAAAATTAACCGTTTACTTTCTTAATACACGCTCCTAAAATTATTGGGAATTATGTCATTCAAAATATGCAATAGGCAACTCTAAAATGCTATTGTTCAGCCCTTCCCCTCCAACCACATCTCATGTAGAGACACTTTTCATCATCCAATCAAAAATTGAAGAAATGGTTCTATTTAGAAACAGAAATGGTTCCATCCCCCGCTTCATATATGGAACTCCAAAATGGTTCTATATAGAACCTTTTTTTGGTTAAAGGTTCTCATTGGCCAAGTACGGAACCCCAGGGTTCTATATAGAACCCAGAGGAACCCTTTTTTTAAGAATGTATAGAATCTTTTAGGGTTCCAAATACGTTGCGAATGATAGAACCTTTTAAGGGTCTATACACTCTAAAAAAATGCTGGGTTGTTTTAACCCAACTTTGGGTCAAATATGGACAAACCCAAAACGTTGGGTTAAATTTATAATAATAACAATTTTATGTCTGGGTTAGTCCATATTTGACCCAAAGTTGGGTTAAAACAACTCAACAATTTTTAGAGTGTAATTTGAATGGTGATATTTAAAGAAAAGGAAATGCAACATCATAAAAAACTACAATATTACATCAATACGTCTAAACTGCTTGGTTATTTTAACCCAAATTTGGGTCAAATATGGACAAAATGCAAATGTTTGGTTAAAAATGTAATAATACAAATTTTACCCAATGTCTGGGTTAGTCCATATTTGACCCAAAGTTGGGTTAAAACAACCCAGCAATTTTTAGAGTGTAATTTTTAATTGCATTTTTAACCCAACATTTGGGTTTGTCCATATTTGACCCAAATTTGGGTTCAAACAACCCAGCAATTTTTAGAGTGTATAGAACCTTTTCTTCTAAGAGTGAATAAAAATCCCACCCACAATTTTTCCTCACTGAATCTCCTAGCACAAATTTCATAGACAGTGAGTTTGTCATTGTATTAAATATAAATCATAACTCAAACAGTGAAAATAAAGTTCAAATGACAAATGTTTTTGTGCAAATGAAAAGCGCTAATCTGAACCATTGCAATATATTCAGACACACACACACACACACATATTAAATGCTGATTTTACTCAAACCAACCCCCTCTTTCTCTGTGCCGCTGGGCTCTTCTACAGACATCCCACTAATATTTCATAATGTTCTCATGGAACAAAAACTCTCTGAGAGCCGCATCAGGGCTGGGAAACACGGAGCAACGTCTTAAAGTGTTATGATGAAAAGCCTCCAACACGTGGAAACATTCATCATAATGTTGAGCTTAATGATTCCTTTAAAGCTTCTAACAATGAGAAACAGCACAAAAGAGCAGAGAGAAATACATCAGAAACTGGCCATTTACATGGGATCGTCCTGGCAAAACCATCTCTAGGGGAAAACTTACACCATTTAGTTCCTGGGTTAGACTCATGGAGACTCACTAGTAGCCTAGACTTGTTGTTTAACTACTGCGCTCTGTTACCAGTAGGCGTGGCCTCCTAGGGCAGCAAAGCAAGTGCATTCTGGGAGTTGTTGTCTTTCATCCACATAAGCCAAAATAACACAGTCTCATCCCAAGTTGTCATATAACTGACGTCCTGGGACGTCTTTCACCATGCGTCAACATACGCCTTTTCAGGGTACCCTTAAACGTCGGTTAGTTGACGATTCCAGGCCGCTTTACCTTTAACGTCAGTTAGGTGACGGGGTAGGTTTATGGGTAGGTTTAGGTCTGGGGTAGGGTTAGGATTCGAGTAACGTCATCTATCGGCGTTTAACCCTCTGGGGTTGTTCGGCCCAAATGGACCCGACGCATTCAAATAAAAAAATGTTAAAAATCACAGCTTCTTCAGAATGGTCCAAAATTTGGTGACTTTGTTGGTATTTGGTATGTGAACACCCAAAAAAATTGGGAACAGGATGTGAACAGTCTAAGTGGTTGTAAAAAAAATAGTCACACAGGACCTTCGGGTTCAAATGGACCCCATAGGAAATGAATGTGAAATTGTCAAATATGAAAACTGAAAGAATTGCTTTTTTTAAGTTAGAATAAGTTAGAATTAAACATTGGGTAACAAAATGCTTTTCATTTGTTCTCTTTCCAATGCAATGTTCAGATTTGATTGTATAATAAATTAAAACTGGCACTTCAAATTACCATCTAAACCAACCAAACAAACAAAAAACAAGACAAAAATAGTAGAGTGCAAAACAAACACAGCCACACACACACACAATATGTTTTTTTATTTTAAAAATCAACAACCTAAAAAAATTGGTATATATTTGCAAAAATCACTAGAATCCCCAAGCCTTTCTACAGAGAGCTGTACTGTAAATCCACTATAGTGGTAAAAATGTGCTATTGCGTGATAAAAATGCTCAGTGTGTCTACCAGATGACATCTATCTTTTTTTAAAAATTGCTTTCATGAGGCCTAGGCTTCAATCTAAAATGTAATACAGCTTTGATAAAAAAAAGGAAAATAAAAATGAAAATAAAAATTTTATTACGTTCAATGGGAAAAATGGGTCATAATTATTGCATAAATATTAATTATAAATCATAAAATTATCTCAAAACACCAAAAAAGAAAAGAAAAAACCCAGAGGGTTAAGGGTACCCTAAAAAGGCGTATGTTGACGTATGGTCAAAAGACGTCCCAAGACGTCAATTATATGACGTCTTGGGATGAGACTGCACTGGCCAAAAATACATTTTCTGGCTTTTCTCAGTCTAGAAATCTCCAAATTAAAAAAATAACTTCACAATTTTTTCTACATAAATGACCCATTTTAAAGACACATTCATCTTGAGGTGAAGTATCCCTTTAAGTGAAGTGAGCCAGTATCACATACAACAACATCATGAAACTGCATCTTGATATCACAGTATGGAAATGCCAATAAAAATTAAACAAACCAAGTTCATGCAAAGCACAAGGGTTGTAGCCTAAAATGATGCATGAACAAATATTTTTAAAATCCACCAGAAGCAGTAAACTGTCCGTGCATACTATTACTTGGGATTTAGAGACTAAATCACAATTTTAGTTGCACTCTACATCACAAAGTAATTCATGATGGATGGATGGATGCTACCATTATGGGAAAAAATCGAGAGGGAAAACAGGCCAAGTAATGCCTATACCTCACATATTACAGTATAGACCTGTTTCACACTGCTCTGATACTGTAATGTTTCTCCACACTGTTCGTCTCAGCGTGTGGGCAAGAATAAAGGCGTGACAACGGATCACTGTTGTCAGCGTAGGATGCAATGCATCTGATGATAATTACACCTTGTCACTTCTGCAATAAATGTCACAGCTGCACGACTGTCTTTTGTTTGCTGAGATCTCCTCGTGTAGCAGATACTGCGCTCTGCATACGGTATATCACACACAGATGAAGGGTCATATGACCATCTCATTCAGTACAGTCAACAGTTACTGTGTATTTTTAACTCAATAATGTGTTACGATGTCTCATATAATGAGTCAAGGAAAAGTGTAACAACTGTATTCTTCTCATGTGAGTGGACATCATTTACAATAAATTAGCTATTGGTATTATTCAGTAAAACTCGATGAGGAAAAATGAATTCAGCACATACGAGGAGGAGGAAAGACTCGTCAGGTTGTGGATGTGCTGGTTCGGTTGGTGTGTATCAGGTTTTGGTGAGTAAGCAGAGAGGAGTGGAGTGGTGTGTGAAGAGTGAGTCATGAGTTCATAAGATGCTCTCAAACCCTCCAGAAGAAAAACACTCATATATTAGAGTACTAGACCATGATGACAGCAGCAGCTTTACAGAAAGGGACAATTATTTTATGTTTGTTGTGCTTTCATGCGGATATATGCGTCATGAACATGCAAGGCCACAGATGCACAATCACCCCTTTAGCACTGTGCTGTTAAAACTATTGGATGGGTTTTCTGATAATTACATTATCAATGACTTATGACAACATGGGCCCTATTTTAACGATCTGAAACGCAAGTAACAAGTAACTTTGTGGGCAGATACTGGGAGTTGTTGATATTTTACGGGTGGGATAAATGACTCTTGCACCCGACGCAATTTTAAAAGGGGTTGGTCTGAAATATCTTCATTATTCATTGGTGTGGTTTGGGCGTAAACGTGAAATAGACCAATCAGAACGTCATCCAACATAAGAGCAGCTGCACATGTTGCATGATGGATTGTTATTATTATGGCGGATTTACCAGGAGCGTTCACAGCCGAGGAGACCGACGCTCTTGTCAGGGCCGTGAAAGACAGAAGTGAAAGACAGAATTTTTTATTTTATTTTTTTTACATATTCATGGACACCACAATTTTTCCTTGTTATAATGTAAATGCAAAAATAAAAACTGCTGCATCTGTGTTGATGAGAGAATCAAAGTGATGCACATTGTGCACCCGCTACATTATGGCCAAGAAATAATAAAATAGTAATAATAAAATAGTTCATAACGCTTAAAATAGCATTATGAACAACGCGCCACTGACTTTAGACCAGTTTTTTTCTGGTCATTGGTGCAATTGTTTTCTGGAACCGCAAAATAGCACTAGGGAAAGTTTGCGCCAAAACACGCCTCCTTTTTCAGCGCCGACCCGCCCAGGGAGCGCAAGTTCATTCCCTAGTTTACCAAGGTGTGTCTGTGGAGGGAAAAGCCCACTTTACACTGGTGCAAAATAGGAATGATACATGCGTCAGTGTATAAAGTCATTTGCGCCGGGTGCAAGAAAGCCCTCAGTGTTTTTACATTGCTTTAACTTGTCAAGATTCAACTCATTTTTTAAATCAGTTTAATGAAATTTAAGTTGAAATTACTTAAACATCCAAGTTGATTGTACTTAAAAATGTAAGGCTCAACTTGATTTGCAGTGTTGTGTTTTGACGTATAATTCTCTGGTTCATGTCCTCTATTCAGTCTATCAAGGTCAAACCTCAGGGAGTAAAATCATAAACTGGCATTATAGTAGAAATGGAAGTGTAACTATCATTTAAAGTGCACAGATGCTGAACAAAGGCCACAATATTTTGCATCACATTTAAAAAACGAAAAGAAAGAAAGAAAGAAAGTATAGGGCCCTATAATTTCTGCGATCACGGAATAAAAAGCACACTCTTTTTACAACTAAAATAACAGTAAAGGTTAAAAAAATGAATTCCCAAAAAATTTAAACGGAAAAAACGGAATTTGCAAAAATTAAAACAGAAAAAACGGAATTTGGGAAAAAATAAAATGGAATTTGGGAAAAAATAAAACGGATTTTATAGGGCCCTAAAATGAATACACCATTGTTTATAAGAGACCATTGCTTCTGCTCACCAAGGCTGCATTTATTTGAACACAGTGACAGTAAAAACAACATTTTTTACTATTTAAAATAACTGTTTTCCAATGCAATTTATTTTAAATGTAATTTATTTGTGTGATGCAAAGCTGTATTTTCAGCATCATTAATCTAGTCTTCAGGGATCCTTCAGAAATCATGCTGATTTGCCGCCCAAGAAACAATGTCGTGATTTTTCATATTTTTGTTTCAGGATTTATTGAACGTTAAAATGAACAGTATTTACTTTAAATTTTAAATGTTTGTAACATTACAAATGTCTTTGTGTCACGTTTGATTTTCTGAATAAAAGTATTAACTTAAATCAAATCTTACTGATGTTGTCCTATGATGGTTTCAGAGGTTCAGTGTTATTGATCAGTGGCGCATCTGAAGAAAAAGACTTTCCTTGTTTCACTGTAGAGAACCTCTGTTACTATGGTGACAGAAGATCACTATAATTTATGAATTGATTGTTTTAGCATGGATGCCACATGAAAAGCCAGACAAACAAAACTGAATTACTGAAGGAATAATGGTGAAAATTGGACAGATTTGATTAAATCTGAGCAGTTGGGTGCAGCAAAGCTGGCTGAAAGTTGGCCAAAAGTGTAAGCTTTGTATAAAACCAGCTCTGATTCCTCAATAACAACACTAAATCAATAACTGATCTTTAAATCGAGCGTATAGAGCGTACAACAAATGCACTTACTTCACACACTTCCAACTACATTGCAAATTATTCCAGAGAAATAACTAAATATATCATAATTGTTGAAGTAAACAACAGAGGTTGCTTTATGACATGCGCAATTATGAATAATGACAGAAATTTAAACATGATCTGTGATCCGAGGCGCCCTGGAACATATTCAGAGTCATTATAGCCATATTAAACGAATATTAAAACCATAATCTGTGCGCCTCATGCACGTCTAAGAAAAGTGTGCTCCTCATGCTAATGCGAGTGTGTTCTTGGTCAAAATGCCTGCGTTGGTGAGGTTTATCGTTGTGGATGTTAACAGGCGGGACGGAAATTGGATTTGTGTCAAAATATCGGATTTGCGCTGTGTAAATGCTGGCTAATGGACCTTCTGCTCACCATTAGGTCATTAATATTAATCAAACAAAACTATTGACATGAAACACAGAAAGATGATTATTAGTCAAATTCTAAAAGCACTGAATCAATAGTATATTGAATAATCAGTCAGTGAATGTTACGGCATTAGTTTTAATATAACATTTGATTACTTTTTTGCCATTTACCAAGCCTTTAATTGATATCATTGTTTTTTCTATCATAGTGTTAATAAAATAAACAGTGATAATTACTAGAAAATTATTTGCAATATTTAAACCACAGTAGATTTATCACTGTACTTCCCCTGCTGATTAATCATAGTACATTATGACAATTGTTTTGTATTACAAGTTTTCTAAAATGTTGTTTTAAGTATGCTAATGAGGCATTATCTGATTAAATATGCGCTCATTTGCATACATTTCCAGAACAGAAATCTAAACAGTTGGATAAAGCCATGTTTAAATTCCTTGTTGACATATTGTCTGTACGGTTTCACAGAGAGGATTTTCAATATCTCTTTTATCACTTACTAACTTGACGATACAAAAATCACCATATTTTAAATAATGAAATGTTATGTTAATCAGGTGAAGGATACATGATGAACAAATCCTTCTGATAAAAACCTTCAAAATATAGATGAGAAGTAAAGCTGCTGATCCACACCATTTATGAATGAATTTTTCGCATTGTACCTCTCTGTCTTGTTTTAATAGTTTTTTTATAATCTATTTCACTTTGTCTTTTCATGATTTGCATAACAATATAAACAGAAACAAATATTTGTTTGTAAAACAACATTCTTTGATAAACCTTTGTAAACAGCGGTTTTGCCCTCAAAGATGGCGTCTCTGGGGAGGTCACGTGACATTAATTCGCCTGTGGGAACTATGTATTGCGTTTATCCACCTCTAAATGTCCTGTAGTTCCTACGACATTTTAAATTAAGTTTATGTCGTTTTAGTTTCATATTGTTCATTATTAGTTTCACAGGTTGTTGAACTTAAGACGAACTCTTTCATATTGCGCCGTATCACCGTCAGTGTTGTTGACTATTACTGAGGTAATACTGGCGCAGAAACCTCTCGAGCAGAAATCTACACGAGCGCAGGACACACTCACACACACTCAGTTAACAACATACTGCCTATAAAATCTAAATGTGGAGTTTTTATATGTTTAACATATGTAATGCAGCCTCATTTATTTTTCCTGAACACATCACGATTGAAAATGTGACATTGATTTCCTACAACAGTTCAATAAACAGTTAAAATTAAATCACTTACATTTTAGATGCAATATTGGCTGTTTTTGTTCTGTTTCAGCAGCGAAAATAGTTCCAAACAAAAATCACAGCAGAACCACGGCGCATCTCACAGGAACACTCAACTTGTTTTCATTACTGAATGATTCAGCCGTTTGAACGAATCGTTTGAATGAATGAATCAATGAATCACTCATTACGACGATCGCCTGCCGCCACCTACTGGTGGTTTAGTGTTAAATGTTTAAAAGTAGTATCATTCTTTCCAACTTTTCATATAAATACATTTAAATCAATTTCATTACATTATTTTATGCAATTGTAATTTTTCAGTGTAAATGATTTAATTTGATCAGCCCCTAGGGTAACAGCACTATAGTGTCTTATTAGAATTTATTGATCAAATTTAGGAATTTAAAATGAAAGATGAATTTAATTATATTGGGGGAGGGGTGCCCTTTAAAGGTGCAGATATTATTAATATGGTGATTTAAATATCAAAGCTGATGAGAATATTGTTTCAGAATACATTTACAGACACAAAATAAAAATAAAAAATCCAGACAAGCAACTTTTTTACTCGGACAAGTGAATGGCAGATATACTTGAGCGTATGAAAAGGCTTGATGTCAAGCCCTCCCTATATAGCAATGTTATCAGGAGATACACATACACCGGTAGGCAGTGGCCCACCTTACCTGGTGACCACGTCGTGGTCCACCAGAATTTATAGTTTACCCACCTCTTTTTTTACCACTACACCTCTGCCGGGGACCGGTATGTGGACAAAATCAGCACTTTTAACTTAATTTCATATGAAATTTACCTCTATAATACTATTCGAAACCCATCCCTTATTTTATTTAATATTAGAATAACATTTGACTAGAAAATGCTCAAATTCATCCTATTATTAATATTTACAACATTAAACAGGCGTATGGATCGCCAATGCCACTATAGCATGCAGTTGTTGTTACACGTTCTGTCCACTAGAGGGACATCTAAAAAACACCCTCAAAAATTCTGAAACTTATATCGTTCTTTTCAGTTCGACTAGATGGTTCAAGTTCGGTGCTCGACAAATCCGTTGAGATATTTGCGTTTTTCGCTTCACAGGCGCTTTTTACATCCTTAAACATTTACAATTGTTGACAGTAATGTTGATGATACAGCGTGGATAACATGCACACTTGTGTTACGATTAAAAAACTTTATTGTTCATCAGACGAAACAAAAGCATAGGGCCCTATAAAATCCGTTTTATTTTTTTCCAAAATTCCATTTTATTTTTCCCCAAATTCCGTTTTTTCCGTTTTAATATTTGCAAATTCCGTTTTTTCCGTTTTAATTTTTGGGAATTCATTTTTTTTAACCTTTACTGTTATTTTAGTTGTAAAAAGAGTGTGCTTTTTATTCCGTGATCGCAGAAATTATAGGGCCCTAAAAGCATTTAATTTTCACATGCGTGTAAGCCAAGGATACGAGAAAGACTAGATTGCATATAACAATTTTTTTTAAAAATATACATTAAAAAAGCAATATTTGAATAGTAACTTCAGCATTCGAATAGTACTGATTTTTTTTTTTTAAATTCAAATTATATTCGAATTTCGGAATTCGTTCCAACAGCCCTAGTGGAAACACAGTAATCTGGACAAAGGTAACTTTAAGATGTGCTCCAACTAGCTGCTAGTTTAGTATTTCATAGATCCAAACCGTTAAAAGTGCCGGTTTTGTCCACATACCGGTCCCCTGGCGTCCCTATTTAACGTATCCCTGTAAATTACACATCATTTAGGGATTTTAACATCTTTTTTCTTTTCTTTCTCCCAACTCTGCTGCTTTTCCTCATTCGACTTACTGTATATTTACATTCGCAAAGCTGTCAACATGGCCGCCACGCCCCAGAATGCAACGTTTCGCCCAAGCCCTATTCGGCTAGTATTGGAATTTAAAGAATTAAATATCAAAACCGTTAATATGAGCACAAACAAAATGCCCAGAATCTCTTCACATCAGCTCGTTAAACAGAAACTAGCTAAGATCATTTCAGCCGTGATTGACAGGAGCATTGTGTGAGGTATCGTGATCCCGTCAAGGGCATTAGAAGAACAACACTGACCCTGTGGAGGAGCCCTGCACTCTCAGCATCTCTGAAACGAGCCTGTTATCAGCGGCATGGAAGTCATAGCAGGACACAACATTAGCACTTACATGCTAACACCGAGATGCTAGTGCTCTAGAGATATGGCCATCCATACAAAACAGGGGAGGAAGAAACACACAACTGGTGACCATTCAGCGTTTTAATTCAGAGGTTTATTATTGGCACATATGCAATGAAGCTCATGTAAATGATTGCGCAGCGATCCATTCTGCAAACGACCCCGAAAATTTGCATAACCAGTTATTTCTGTGCTTTGTGGTTATATTTCCCTCCGTCCAGAACTAATCTGTCAGAGGCATAATAAAGTGGGGTTTGTATTCTCTGCATGGACCTTGCGGTTATTGCAAAACTCTATTATTAACGCATGAGGCAAACCTTTAAAGTTTTTTAACAGCCTGCTAAAAAGACTTATCAGTGCACAATATGCATATTACAATAATTCACTATGGAGAGCCAAATAAAGGGACCCCAACATTTAAAAGTTTGGGGTCAGTAAGATTTATTTTGAATTCATCAAAAGTGACTGTAAAGACATGCATAATGTTACAAAAGATTTCTATTTTTAAGTAAAAGCTGTTTGTTTGATTGTTTGGTTTACTTTCTGTTCATCAAATAAAGGAAAAAAATATGAAGATTTCCACAATTTCATCATTTGAGCATCAAATTAAAAGGCATATTAAAATGATTTCTGATGGATCACTTGACACTGAAGACAGGAGTAATGATGCTGAAAATTCAGCTTTAATCATAGTTTTAAATAAATTTTTATAATATTTTAAAATAGAAAACAAAAGATTTTAAACTACAATATTACCATTTTTTTATCAAATAAATGCAGTTTTGGTAAGCAGAAGAAGCATCACAAAACTTGTGATTAATGCAATGGTACAAACATGGGGGTTTTGAAAAATTGAGGATTGGGTCTTTAACCTGCTGTAAAACAACATTAAACTGGTGTACAATCTCAGTTGGTCCGTTTTACCAGTTTGAGAGTGGAATTGGACACTTGACAGGCTGTGAAAATTCAGCAATCATGCCAGCAAATCGCATTAGACTTAGCTTTAAGCGGTTTAATTTTCTCTCAGCAGCAGAAACTCCAGTAATTTTGAAATATGAAAGTCCTAAAATGGCTCCTATCAGATGTAACATTTCATCATATACTATAAAGTGAATAATATTTCAATATTACTTCAAAGGATGACACCACACAGTATGTAGAGATGGGAATATCCACTGGCGCTCTGAGAAAGAAACAGAGTTTGTGTTTTTAGCAGCATGTAAACAGCAAGAAAGTGAAGCAACTCACAGCGAAGCCTTAAGGGAACTTGATTAGGCTTTAATGAAATCTTGAGGTTGTATATGCATATCATCTTTTTTTTCTTCAATATTTGAAACGTTGTTTAGCAATCAATACCCCATAAAAAACGACCTGATATGCCATTTTGCAAAGTCTTAATTTAGTTTTTGAGCTTTTTGTTTTTTGACTCTCTTCCCAGTCTGTCAGTCACGTTTTGGGGTGTGTTTCCCAAAAGCATCGTTAGCCAACTTTGGTTGCAACTTCTGTCGTTATCAGCAGTTCAACGAGTCGGTGTTTCCTGAAAACATAGTTCTAACGAACATTTGCAAACACAAAGTTGTGTGTTTGAAGGACAGATCTTGACCTGTGGTTAGAAGTTTCTTGTTAGCATGACATGTGGACTTGTACATCCTTGTCTTGAGCAAATAAGCGAGCTGACATTCCGACCTCACTCGTAAGAATTCCGAATTTTGCTAAATCGTACATATTTTACGAATTGGCCAATTCGTATGAATTCGTAACTGAATCACCTACCCCTGACCCCGCCCCTAAACCCATCCATCACGTGGGTTTAGACAAATCGATACGAATTCGTAAGACTGAGGTTGTATGAATTAGTACGAATTGGTCACTTTTTAAATACTCGTACGAATTCGTACGAATTGGTCAGTGAGATAGGCTAGGACATTCAGTGCAATCTGTATCTTTTCGTTTAGTTTAGTCTAAACGAAATCTTTTAAACGAAATCTTATCTTTTAGTTTAGTTTTCGTAATCGTTTCAGTTTGTCAAGAAATTTAAAGCACCGTTTTTGAAGTGCGCGCTTGATGGAAACGTGATCTAGTGCGTAAGAACGAGCCGATGATTGAATCTGGAAATAGATCAAAATAACTGAGAAAAATTTGAAATATTCGTCAGATGCATGTCTGTAATTTATTGCAAAACATCTAGCATTCATTAGATCAAATATAATAAGTTATTACTCCACCACCTGAGTGACATCATTTACCAACGTGGTTAAACGACCAATTTGCGACAATATGGTTTCGGGAAACAGTCGTTACTAGCTTGAAAACACACCCCCATTTAGTTCCGGTCTCTATGAAGCCCCTCCTTCTGAAAAGCACACTATGCTCTGATTGGCCGACTGGAACAGTGTTGTGATTGGTCAAGCGCTTCCAGTGTGTTTGGGAAATGTCCCGCCCCTTACCATAACCACGAGTCTCAACGTAACTCAACCAGGCCCCGCCCCTTTACCCCATAACTCAACCAGGCCCCACCCCTTTATTTTGCATATGCCTTAGGCGGGAATTATTTAAATGAGGAATATTGTGACTGATCTATAAAGCTGATATTTACCTTCAAATGAAGGTTTACTGAGCTGGCCATTAATGCAGAAGTTGTTAAGAAGTCAGGGAATTAGCAAAAATCGTACAAATTTGTATGATTGATAATTCGTATGATTTAACCACCTCGTAAAACTCGTACGAATTGCCGGTTTGAAGTACATGTAACCCTCTTTGGGAATCACCACTCTAACCAACCAGCTGGAAGAAGCCAGAATGAACTCATGACATCCTGAAAACCATGAGTGAACCCATCACAAGGTGAACAGCAGCAGACAGTAGCTGGCTTTTGAAACAGAGCAAGAATTGCTAATACTGTCGCAGTCTCTGTGTGACCTTGGAGCTGTTGTCGCATAGCAGGTGTGAATATGAGCTGATTTTCGACCACTAACAGACTGGCACATTTACATGACACACCTGACAGAGTAACAACATGACCTGATCTATGAATCCTCTTCTACTGATTAACATCTGAACACTTCCCCAAGGATATCATTTTCTCTCTCTCTCTCTCTCTCTCTCACTCTCTCTCTCTCTCTCTCTCTCTCTCAGGACAACAGCCTTCAGCACTACATTAACAAGAAATTAAGCCTCTGCCATTCCTGTTCCAATCAATGGAAACATGTGATCCATGAAAGGAGTTTGATTGATTTAAGGGCACGAGGTGTGGCATTAGCCAGTGGCTCTGTGAGAGATGAACCACTCAAGTTCATTGAAATGGGTTAAATTGGTACTGGTGAAATGGGTAAATGACTAATACAACATTGATTTTGTGTGTATATAACATTTTTGCATTTTATAAATTGAATTGTACACTGTAAAAAATATTCATATTTTAACTGTAAAAGACTGCTACAGGGCAAAACTGTTAATTGGTTAACAGAAAGTTTCCGTACTATATACGGTAAACAACTGTGATATAATTTTACTGTTGAACGATGCTGATAACGACGGACCTTGCGACCATAGTTGGCTAACGATGCTTTTGGGAAACAGGTGGAAGACGTTCATCCAATGGATGTAGTGATTTGTTCTGACTCCTATTCAGCTTTAATGAGTATAAATAGTGGAAAGTCAAAATCTAGGCATGATACCTAATATGAAGTCCTACAAAACCTGTACAGAATATACAGAATAGGAGTAAGCATTTAAATTGTATGGGTTCCAGCACATGTGGGGGTAGAGGGTAATGAGGGGATGAGCTGGCAAAGAGATCTTTAAAACACAAAGTAATAGACATTAATGTATCACTGAGTAAAACTAAAGTTAAAGCAATAATACAATCTGCACTAAGCAAGATGTGGCAAAATAAATGGGACAAGGAGTTCTGTCAATTCTGTCTAATCAGAAGTTTATGTGTTATACCGTCAGACATTGAGCAATTAAGTGTACAATAGGCCAGGCTGTTCGTTTTTTTTGGAGGAAAAACGTAAAAGATTAAAGTGTTCCAAGCATTCAGTAAAGGTCCCCGGAGGCCTGAGAGCAACAGCAAAAAATAACTAATACGCAAAAATAATTGGTAACAAAACTACTGGTGTAAAACTGTGGCTCTGCAGACTAATAAGCAAAAATAGTTGGAAACAATAACCATGATATATTTTTTTTAATACTGAACATTATTCGCGGGTAAAACTGCTATATTGAAACTGCGCATGCGCGGGTAAAACTGTTGTTGTGAAACTGCGCATGCTCAGGGTGAAACTGCTGGGGAGAAACTGTTGCTCTGTGGCTCTGCAGACTAATACGCAAAAATAATTGGTAATAATAACCATGATTAGATCGTTTTAATACTGAACAATATGCGCAAGTAAAACTATTATATTGAAACTGCGCATGCACGAATAAACCAGTTGTGGCGAAACTGCGCATGCGCGAGGTGAAACTGCTGGTGTAAAACTGTGGCTCTGCAGACAGACAGATATTATTGGTAAATGCACCTTTTAGCTAGCCGACCGTCATAAAACACCGAAAGAAGAAGATCCGTCGTCCACGTTGGTGTGCGTCATTATGCATGAACCAGCTCTGATATTGTGGAGAGAAAGACGCACGGCAAATACATTTTGAGGAGAGAGAGAGAGAGCAGAGAGAGAGAGAGAGAGAGAGAGAGAGAGAGAGAGCGAGAGAGAGAGCGAGAGAGAGAGAGACGCATGGCAATTTTGTTTTGAGGGATACACAGATAAACACGGAGAAACATGGATTGTCAGGGAAGCGTGAATTTAAATGAATCGCTGGACTTTTTTATTGACGTGCAGGACGATGGATTTTCAGGAGAAGAGAGCTTCTTGACAGACGAGGAACTAGATTACCAGGATGGTCTAGACCCCGCTGAAGAGTAAGTGCCATTTATTTATTGACTGTAAAAGTGGAAACAATAAAAAGGTAATACGATAAAATAGAAATGCGTTTAGTAGCTTTTTCTAAATATGTAAAAATAAATTCTGTAAAAGTAGTATTTCGTTTTTCTATGTTTGTTACAGAGTAGTAAGAGTTGTGGATTATACATTTTTTGTCTGAGGTGTATTGGGTTTACCTAGAGATACACACAAAGGATGTTGTAGTGGGGGGTTGGTCAAACCTTTTCCCTGTGGAGAGAAAAGAGCATCACAGTCCCGCCCACAGCCGCTGCCGGAAGTAAAAATTCAATACAATTTCTCCATTGACAGTTGGGATATAAGCCATTAATTGTAAGCATACATGATAGACTTAAAACCAGCTACGGCTGTACTAAGCGATTGTATGCTCATATAAATGCAAAAAAGTTCATGGGGCACTAACCTTGTTTTAAAGATAAATGCATTTTATTCGCAATAAGTACTTCATTACCCACAATCCTAAACAATAACACTCATTGATCTGATATGTATGATGTAATATTTTGCTGTATTTCTGGTTTTACAGTGGTGATAATGAAGAAGACACCAGCCCACCCACCCAAACCAGCCAGGAAAGCTCCCATTCATCCACTGAGGAGGACCCTTCCACTCCTGCTGCAGAATCCCAGGAGCCACCAGGAATAGATCATGGACGGATGCAGTCACGGTCGAGGTCAAGATCCAGATCCGGCAGCTCGAGGGGTCAAAAGAGTCCTGAATCCACTAGGTCGAGATCTAGATCACCACAGCCAGCGGCCCCAACTCATTCATGGAAGAGTGAGAATCAGCCAGACATCCCTCCAGATCCCAAAAGGTTCGTCCCAAGAACACCAGGACATCAGCTCAACCCCACATCCACATACACACCTTTTCAAACTTTTTGTCAGTGAGAATACAGCAACCGTTCGGCCATGATGGTATCGGTTGCCAGGGCAACGCCTTCAGAACTTCACGGAGGAGCGATTAAACATTCCAGAAAAAGTGACAGAGAGACAGCGCAGTATTTGTTTACATTTTAGTTATGCAACGCGCATGATGTCACATTCTCGTTCTCAATTGCGGCCACGGATCAAAAAAAATAATAAGCGTGATTAAAAAATGTAAAAATATATTGCACAAACTGAAAAAAATAATGCAAAATTATCACGGGTCACGGATCAAAATATAATAAGCATGAATAACTTTAAACACATTAAAAAGTATTTTGCACGAAACTTAAATTTACGTTTTCCGTGTTCTGCGCTTGCTCTTCCAAATGTTGCAGTTCGAGTTTCATGTAAATTAGGGCGGGGTTAAGCGTCACCATTGGTCCATAGTTCTAAATTGACAGCTCCTCCTCTAACCGCATTTTTTTTTTTTACATTTTTGAATCACGCTAATTATTTTTTTAATCCGTGGCCGCAATACATTTGGCGGGATTTTGATCCCATAGTACAGTAGCAATCTCAGCCACTGTTATCTTATGTGAGAAATAAAATACTAAAACATTTATTGATCTGATATGTATGATGTAATATTTTGCTGTGTTTCTTGTTTTACAGTGGTGATAATGAAGAAGACACCAGCCCACCCACCCAAACCAGCCAGGAAAGCTCCCATTCGTCCACTGAGGAGGACCCTTCCACTCCTGCTGCAGAATCCCAGGAGCCGCCAGGAATAGATCATGGACGGATGCAGTCACGGGTCCCGAAAGAGAGCGCGATTAAGGTCGGAGATCCAGATCCGGCAGCTCGAGAGGTCGACAGAGTCCTGAATCCACTCGGTCGAGATCTAGATCACCACAGCCAGCGGCCCCAACTCCTTCATGGAAGAGTGAGAATCAGCCAGACATCCCTCCAGATCCCAAAAGGTTCGTCCCATCAAGAAAACCAGGACACCAGCTCAACCCCACATCCACATACACACCATTGAACCTTTTCAAACTTTTTATCAGTGAGAATTCAGCAATCACTATGTGTAATAACACCAACAAAAATGCTGCAAAAAACATTGCCAATGGCAAAAAATATCTGTGGAAAAACCTCACTGTTGAAGAATTCTTCAAATATGTAGGATTGACTTTCTATTTTGCACTGTTGAGACTCTCAAATATCCGTAACTACTGGAGGACGAATACCATCTTCAGCCATCCGTTCCCCCCTCGGTGATGACACGTGACCGATATCAGGTCATTTCCTGGAACATCCACATGAGCGACCCCGATGAAGATGTCCACAACGACCAAAAAAAGGGACGCCAGATTATGACCGGCTGTTTCGTCTGAAGCCCCTTTTAAACGACATCCAACAGGCGTGCAGAGCATTTTATCACCCACGGCAGAGCCTTTCCGTGGACGAGAGGATGGTGGCAACAAAGGCTCACACTGGCATGACCCAATATATGAAGGCGAAACCAACTAAGTGGGGCTTTAAACTTTTTGTGCTGGCAGACAGCAGCACTGGGTACACTTTAGACTTCATTGTATACACTGGGAAGTCTGCGTTTACTTCTGGTTATGGACTGGCGTACGACTCGGTTATGTCCCTCTTGAACAAATCGTCCCTAGGGAGTGGCTACAATGTGTATGTAGACAACTTCTACACAAGTCCAAAGCTATTCATGGATCTCTACAAGATGAACATTGGAGCATGTGGCACCTATAGGGACAACATGCTGGGATACCCAGCGCAACCAAAAATGCAATGACAAAAAAGGATCCGAGGGGCACCATCAGGTGGATCCGTGATGGCCCTTTGGTTTATGTAAAGTGGATGGACACTCGGGAAGTCTCAATCTGCTCCACAATTCACCCGGCCTTCTCTGGCAACACAGTTCAGAGGCGGGTTAGAAGAACTGATGGGAGCTGGACGTCCAAATCCATTCCATGCCCAACCCCAGTCACTGAATACAACAAGAATATGGGTGGGGTTGACCTTTCCGATCAACTCATCCAATACTACTCGGTTCACCATAAAACTATGAGATGGTACCGGACATTGTTTTTCCATTTTTTGGACATTGCTGCGACCAACAGTTACTTGCTTCACAAGGAAATTTGTGCAGAGAAGCAGCAACAGCCCATGACCCACCGGGCTTTTCTAGAGGAGCTGACGGCTCAACTCTGTGGTGTTACAGTTGCTGTTTCCCCCACCCAGCAACAAAGTAACCATGTGCCTGTGCCGATATCCGACCAAACTGAAACCAGCAAGAAGGCCTCGTATGGTAGAAGGCAGTGTGTGAACTGCAAGAAGAAAAGGCAGGTCAAACAGGCCACCCCCTGGAAATGCAAAGCTTGTGATGTGTCCCTCTGTGTGATTCCTGATAGGAACTGTTTTGAGGCTTGGCACCAGTGAACATAGATATCCATTATAAAGGCTAGATGACTCGTCCGAGATGACCTGGCCAATGGAGGTTGACGTCTGCACCCGGCGGCCATCTTTTCACTGGCAGCTCGCTCACTCTTAACATTGTGTTTTAATGGTGCATGTACTTTTTAAACAAACATAACTTGCTAAATTTTCTACCAATTTTCAAACGGTTTTGGTTTGTATGGAGGCGTATTGCATTCACCTGAAGAAAAAAACGACTCTGTTTTTCTGAATTAACGAGTTAATTATCTCAGAATTACGAGATAATTTTTCATGGAAAAAAAAAATTGCTCTGTTTTTCTGAATTAACGAGTTAATTTTTCAGCGAAAAAAAATGTGCTCTTTTTTTCGGAATTGACGAGTTAATTTTTCATGAGATAAAAGTTTTTGGTCTGTTTTTCTGAATTAACGAGTTAATTTTTCATGAGAAAAAAAGTTTTGCTCTGTTTTTCTTAATTAACTAGTTAATTTTTCATGGAATTTTTTTTTTAATTTAAAAAAACAGAGCAAAAAAAATTCTATGAAAAATTAACTCGTTAATTCAGAAAAACAGAGCAAAATTTTTTTTGCTCATGAAAAATTATCTAGTAATTCTGAGATAATTAACTCGTTAATTCAGAAAAACAGAGTAGATTTTAAAAAAAAAGTTTTGCTCTGTTTTTCTGAATTAACGAGTTAATTTTTCATGAGAAAAAAAGTTTTGCTTTGTTTTTCTTAATTAACGAGTTAATTTTTCATGAGAAAAAAATTTGCTTTTTTTCGGAATTGACGAGTTAATTTTTCATGAGATAAAAGTTTTTGGTCTGTTTTTCTGAATTAACGAGTTAATTTTTTATGAGAAAAAAAAGTTTTGGTCTGTTTTTCTGAATTAACAAGTTAATTTTTCATGAGAAAAAAGTTTTGCTCTGTTTTTCTTAATTGACGAGTTAATTTTTCATGAGATAAAAGTTTTTGGTCTGTTTTTCTGAATTAACGAGTTAATTTTTTATGAGAAAAAAAAGTTTTGGTCTGTTTTTCTTAATTAACGAGTTAATTTTTCATGAGAAAAAAAAATTGCTCTTTTTTTTGGAATTGACGAGTTAATTTTTCATGAGATAAAAGTTTTTGGTCTGTTTTTCTGAATTAACGAGTAAATTTTTTATGAGAAAAAAAAGTTTTTGCTCTGTTTTTCTGAATTAACGAGTTAATTTTTCATGGAATTTTTTTTTAATTTACAAAAACAGCAAAAAAAATTCTATGAAAAATTAACTCGTTAATTCAGAAAAACAGAGCAAAAATTTTTTTTTTGCTCATGAAAAATTATCTAGTAATTCTGAGATAATTAACTCGTTAATTCAGAAAAACAGAGTAGATTTTTTTTTCTTCAAGTGAATGCAATACGCCTCCGTAGGTTTGTTATAAACGCCAGAGATGTAGTTATGACACTGCATACTTGAATAATAATTGTATAAATACATAATCATCCAGAATTACAGCCACGTTAATAACGTCTGTAAGAAACCAAACCATTTGTAAATCCGTCAAGATTTCAACGAGATAAGAGTATTTGTGTTCGTGCTGATCACTCTGACATCAGCTTGCCTGTGACAAGATGGCCGCCGGTGATGACTATAGAAACTCCGCGTAAGACATCTAGCCTTTATTGTGGAAATCTATGGTAGTGAATATCATAAGGCCAAAAACATCTGGACTTTTTTTTTTTGGAAAAATGTTAATAGTTTTTGTTCTGTACAAGTTATCATGTTTATTCCTGTGCTCTAGGACTCCAAAGACATGAAACTGTTTTCCAGATGAAATTTGCTTAGCTTTCATGTATTTGAGTGTGATTCAATAAATATTTGCGTTATTCAATTTCCGTTTTATTTTTTTCATTTGTCTTTATGGTCCCATAACTTATTTTACATGCAGGTGACATCAATGCAACGCAAATATGCTTAAAGTTACATTTGTTTTGAGAAAAAAAAGTGTCAATTGCCTGCACAACGAGGTGATGTTTTACAAGCTTTTTCAGTAAATAAAATCAGACGCAAAGTTAATTGTAAAAATGCCCTTAGGTCTAAAAGGTCTTTAAGGTCTTAAATTTCTAAATTCAGTTGGCAAATTATATCATTTCTGACATGTATGTTTATATAGAGATATTATGCTGCTGGTCCGCCAGATCTGAACCTTTACGATGAAGATAAAACCTGCAAAACTCCAAAGTCAGCATAACGGGTTTTGACTAAATAATTGGTTGTGACAAAAGCTTGTGACAGGTGATCAAACCTCAGGCTGTGAGAGAAGACAGTGTGCAGGCCTGAGAAATACAGATTAGTAGAAACGGTACTTTTGTTGAATATAAAGGCTTTAGAAGAGCTGAAGTGTCCTGAATGAGTTTATTGAAAGTCATGTGTGTTGTCCGAATGAGATCCAACCTTTAATTACACCTTTGTGCTCCTGCTGAGCCACGATGGCCTCCGTAATGAAACAAGGACCTCTATTGTGAGCCACACACACTCATGCTGTCACACGTCTGTTCCTGCAATCACCTGGACTAGAAGAGGTTGTAGGTTAAAGTTTGTTTTCTTTTTCAATCTTCTAAGAAACAGGTTTGAGCCTTTTACAACCCCAGGATCCCCTTATAAAGCTATTTGAAATGTTTTAACACTGCATAATGTCCCAAACTAAATAAATGTATTGTAAAATATCTAAATGTCTTTAAAGGTGCTTGAGAAATATATATGGATTATTAGGAACACCTGTTCAAATTTTTTTTTTTTTGGTGGAAATTTTGTAGAAATTATCATTCTTTCTGAATGTAATGTAAAAAGACTGTCCTGTGACTACAAATATATTATTAAATCAACAAAATTATTCAGCGCAATCACACTTTAGGCCCCTTAGTGCCAATTGGACATCGTTTAAATGCCACGGCCTACCTGAGCATTGTTTCTCACAAATCACAAATTGTACCTCTTGAAAAACTCAGTTATTTCTCATAGACAGCATTTATCTGGAGAGCAAACGGAGAAATCTTTGACTTCTTCATTTGAGACATTTGAGATCTCTGAAAGTAGAGCAGACTAATGTCAGATTTATCTGGTCCAAAAAATATGAAAATCAAAAGAGAACATTTTAACTGCTATCTAGGAGAAACAGTTGAGATCTCATGTGTACAGTAAGTGATTGTGATAAGCAGGGCTCGACATTAAGGCTTGTCCGCTTGTCCAGGACAAGTGGATTTTTTGTAGGACAAGTAGAAGAGAAAATTAGTTGTCCAACCGGACAAGTTAAATTTCAAACAAAATAAAATGGCATGTTACTTCACGTTATGTGCCACTCGTTACGTCTATTTTACAGATTTAATTTTACCGATTTGAAACGAACATATTTTTTGCGCTGCCTGTGAATGTCCTGAATGTGACTCACAGAAAGAGCGCGCCAGTATAATGCGCATGCACAGACCACGCACCAGAAGTTCTCTTTCGCGCTTGAACGAACATCAACAACACACACAATTAAGCCAAAATGTCAATGTCATGACATGAAGAAAAAAAATCTACTCTGTTTTTCTGAATTAACGAGTTAATTTTTCATGAGAACATTTTTTTGCTCTGTTTTTCTGAATTAACGAGTTAATTTTTCATGAGAAATTTTTTTTTCCTCTGTTTTTCTGAATTAATGAGTTAATTTTTCATGAGAAAAAAAGTTTTTGCTCTGTTTTTCTGAATTAACGACTTAATTTTTCATGAGAAAAAAAGTTTTTGCTCCGTTTTTCTGAATTAACGACTTAATGTTTCATGAGAAAAAAAGTTTTTGCTCTGTTTTTTCTGAATTAACGAGTTAATTTTTCAGTGAGAAAAAAAGTTTTTGCTCTGTTTTTCTGAATTAACGAGTTAATTTTTCATGAGAAAAAAGTTTTTGCTCTGTTTTTTCTGAATTAACGACTTAATTTTTTATGAGAAAAAAAAGTTTTTGCTCTGTTTTTCTGAATTATCGACTTAATTTTTCATAAGAAAATTTTTTCATTCAGAAAAAACAGAGCAAAAAAATTTTCCATGAAAAATTAACTCATTAATTCAGAAAAACAGAGCAAAAAAAAAAATTTTAATGAAAAATTAACTCGTTAATTCAGAAAAACAGAGCAAAAACATTTTTTTTTCAGTGAAAAATTAACTCATTAATTCAGAAAAACAGCAAAAAAAAAATTCCTCATGAAAAATTAACTCGATTAATTCAGAAAAACCGAGCAAAAAAAATTTCTCATGAAAAATTAACTCGATTTAATTCAGAAAAACAGAGCAAAAACTTTTTTTCTCATGAAAAATTAACTCGTTAATTCAGAAAAACAGAGCAAAAACTTTTTTTCTCATGAAAAATTAACTCGTTAATTCAGAAAAACAGAGCAAAAAAAAATTTCTCATGAAAAATTCACTCGTTAATTCAGAAAAACAGAGCAAAAAAAAATTTTCTCATGAAAAATTAACTCGTTAATTCAGAAAAACAGAGTAGATTTTTTTCTTCAAGTGAATGCAATACACCACCGTACATAAGAGTAGTCTTATGATGGACATAAAGAGTTGTGACTCGTGAGAGAATGAGTCGCATGAGATCCGCGTCTCTGTCCACAGCGGCTGCTCTTAAAGGGCCAGCTACCAATAAAGCGTTCTGTCAGTAAAGTTAATGAAAGAAGGGAACAGAGAAAATTACTCACTGCTCTTGACTAAAGAACTAGTGTAGCTTTAATAAGGAGTAGTCTATATATATATATATTTATAATTTATGCAGCGCAGACTGTATGATAACTTTATTCAATTTCTGTATGTCCTACCTGTTAGACAGTTTATATTTATCCAGACATCAATGGCTTACTGATCATTAAAGGTGTTACCAATCATTTAGTTGTTATTGCTAATTTTAGAATTATCACTAATCTGTGTGTGCATTTGGTTTAGAACCAAACAAGTTGACTCATGAAACCATTTGTTTATTATATCACAATCACATATCACAACCGCAATATTGACCTCAATAATCGCAATATGACATTTTCCCCAAATCGTGCAGCCCTAGATAAAATTATAAATCTTTACCCGGACAAGAGACTTTTGTACATGGACAAGTGAAACATAAATTTACTTGTCCGAAGGACTTGTCGAGCCTTAAATTTCGACTTGCCGGAGCCGACTTGTCCGAAGGACAAGTGCCTCAAAAAGTTAATGTCAAGCCCATAAGTGTCTGAACGCCAGAAGTCGGACAGATCTCGTGTCATATGGACAGAGCCGAGCCGACAGGAGCCAGAATGATGTCGCCCTCATGATATTTCATACAAAATCTACTTTGATTGCCTCCTGCAGGTCTTTCAGTAAATATTTCATTAGCTCGCTGTTGGGGAGTAAACTTGATCCACAGGTGTTTCGCTAGTGAAAAGTTTTGCTAAGTTAAAATCGATAGTCCTTGAGAGCTAATGCATTTCTTGGCTTGTGAGGGCAGTTGTTCATCATGCTGTTTAACTACTGTGAGTAATAGACTGCCACATGAGCAATCAACAAATTGCAACGTTTTATTTTTGGAGAACACATGAAAATATTTTGGACTTGGAACTCCAAAAATGCACCATAATTGTAGTTCATATGACTCATGCGCTATATTCAGAGTCTTGAAAGCTTTAAAATCACTGTTATTTACTGAAAATCTTGCCTATACAGGAGTCTCATCAATTCAAACGTTCTATCAGTAATGGGACATGCAAAAAACAATGACATCATATGGTTTAGAACAGTTTGGAACTACATGCGGGCGAGTAAATAATGATCTCAATGTAGGTTAAACATAAATAAAATATAAAGATGGGTATTAAAGGAGTAGTTCACTTTTAAAAACACTTTTGCTGATAATTTACTCACCCCCATGTCATCCAAGATGTCCATGTCTTTCTTTCTTCAGTCGAAAAGAAATTAAGGTTTTTGATGAAAACATTCCAGGATTTTCTCTATATAATGGACTTCAATGGGGTCCAAACGGTTCAAGGTTCAAATGAGAGTTTCAGTGCAAACTGTTCAAAGGGCTTTAAACGATTCCAGACGATGAATAAGGCTCTAGCAAAATGATTGGCCATTTAAAAAATAAATATAAAGTATAAGTTTTATAAGCACAAATGCTCGCCTTGCCTTGCCTGTAATGAGCATTCGTGACTCTCCTGTTCAAACTTGTTCATCAAAATGAACAAATCTTTTTTCAAGTCATGACTCGAAGGGTCCTAGATAAGATCCTTATTTATTGTCCTGGTGTCGTTTAAAGCCCTTTGAAGCTGCACTGAAACTCTCATTTGGACCTTGAACCGTTTGGTTCCCATTGAAGTCCATTATATGGAGAAAATCCTGGAATGTTTTCATCAAAAACCTTAATTTCTTTTCGACTGAAGAAAGAAAGACATGGACATCTTGGATGAGATGGGGGTGAGTAAATTATCAGCAATTTTTTTTTTTTTTTTTAAAGTGAACTACTCCTTTAAATGTGTGTTTAGAATGAAAAAAATGTGTGGGCGTGAAAGTATGTGCTTTGATGAAAGAAAGAAAAAGTTTCCAAAGAAAACATTTTCCAAATATCATAACACTTTCATCCACTTTACAGACAAATCCAGAGATATTACTGTTATCTTACCCACTCAAGAGATAATTATAACATGTCTGTCCATTTAAGTGCTCACAGAGACATGGTTAGACAGGGCTTCGGTCATTCAGGGATTCATTTGCTCTGGAGATTCTTCTCAACTCAACAGCGGTTACTAAGCAGGACTGAAACCTATAAACCGGTCAATAATATATGAGTACATTTCATCCTTCATGTGCTGTAGACACTTCAAGGTTGAGCAAAATAAAGACCCAAGCGAAATCTCTTAAAAGAGTAATGCTTAAATCAAGTAATGCACATTAAATCTTTCATTGGAGGTTTGATATCTACCGTTTATAAAAAGAAAACCAAAGTGATAATTTAATCGAGGTTTTAAATATTTATTCTGAGTATCAGGGAGTACTTTTTTCATTTTGATCAATAATAGATAAATGATCTCTGCAAGTTTTGATGATGGTCACTGAGGTCATAAAATTGGCTCAAGGCTTGCATTGAAACCTTAAACGCTTTAATATTACAGTGATTCTCACAAATATAATCATAAACGTCCATACTGTACATATTCAAGTCCATTTACATATACCGCATACATTTCTTCATAAGATCAGCCTACATGTAATAAACACATACAGTTATCATCAGCATTAAAGACTTTTCAAATGATTTTAGCTCAACTCACTTTCAGACAGCAGCGAGTGTTTGAAATAACTTGTTTGTGATCCGATGTTGATTCTGATCATCGCAATCGCAAGGCAAAAAAATATTTATATCCTATGCAATGCAAAAGACTGTGCACAAATCATTCGTAGGCTAAAAATGGTAGCACGACCGCTTTAAGAAATCACCTCATATTTAGCTCAGAGTAGGCCTATGTAAAAAAAAATAAAGCAACTCCAGTTTTTCGGGAGCTTCCTGTTTCTCTGACTGAAAATATAACTGGGACTTTGACTGGACAGTCCTAAAGGAGTCCTAAAGCTCCTCTTCGTTTTTTATTTATTTATTTATTTATTTTATTTTTTTGGGTGGAAATTTTGTAGAAATTATCATTCTTTCTGAATGTAATGTAAAGATAGTGTCCTGTGACTGTCCATGGAGGGCAAGGAATGAAGAGCGCAATGGACGAGATTGAGGATAATCTGTACTGTACTACTTTAGATGCTATTACAAGAGAAATATTACAGAAAATCGAAACATATGTTGGACGTGATCCTTACGTTATGAAGAGGACCGATTTTCAACTGAATTGAGAGATTTGCCTGCCATCGAGGCTGTAGATATCAGCAACTAACTCGTCTTACAGACATACGCACAACCGGCACATCCGGGAACTCAACTGTCAATTTTGTCCCCGCCCCCTTTTGGGGAAAAACAAACTAGACATAACCAGACGCAAAGAAAAAACAACGTCCGTACACAGCCGACAGGCATAAATAACTTAAGAAATCACTTATATAAAACATGTCAAGTAATCATATGTCCACCCTGCCTGCCATAGAGCGTGAAAGATACATACACAAACTTAATTTGGCCAAATTAAAAACATGTCCCTTCATTCTCCCAGCGTCAAATTGGGGTAACAACCCCATCCAGTGGCCAAAGGTGTCTTACCCGGACATTTATTTGTACCTCGTCAAGTCACCAGGTAAGCCAGTGAATGATTTTATTTAGTTTTTTAAAGTAAAAAACCTTAATGTATATCTTATGAATTTATGATGATGATGGCAGGTATTCTGGGCTAGTTAACAGGCATAAAAAATGTATCTTTCACGCTCTATGGCAGGCAGGGTGGACATATAATTACTTGACATGGTGTATATAAGTGATTTATGAAGTTATTTACGCCTGTCGGCTGTGTACGGACGTTGGTTTTTGCCATTATTTTGTATTGAAGTCTATGGGGAGTCTAGTTTGTTTCCCCCAAAAGTGGGCGTGAACCTATTCAGAGACATTCTATGACGCAGCGCCGGTAGTGCGTATACTTTGACTTTACAAAGTTCGGAAAAAACAAAACAAAAACAAACAAAAAAAATTTTACAAAGTTCGGAAACTGGTACGTTACACAAACAATAATAAGTGTATTTAAACACCTGAATAATGTAATTATAAGCCACATAAATAATGTATTAACTCACATTTGACGACGTGATCACTGCACGCACACAGGCATTTTCCCATTCGGCTCCTCCCGACCGCAGACGTAGGTTGGCAAGGCATTTTCCCGGTGTTTTTCTGTCAATTTCTTGTATTTTCCACTCTTATGAACAACAACTTTTGGCACACGATAAAAACTCCTCGTGGTTTGGTCAATATGAGCAACCATGAAACAGACGCAAACCATAGGCACTTCCTGCCGTCCATCTGCGTTTTCGCGTCATGGCAACGCAGTGGCGTTACGTCACGTGAAAACAAGCTATACGAGCCAGAAAGTTAACGTAGCCTATTTATTTATTTATTTATTTATTTATTTATTTATTTATTTATTTTCATGTAAGTTGGGCTTGTCTAGCCGTGGGCGTTACACTTTCGTGGGTTTTTATTTTTTATTTTTATTTTTAAAACATGTATAACTGCTAACTAAATGTTTGTTTTGATACAATAAATTGTAAGGATTTGACTGCCTGTTGCTATGGTTACTCATAGCTGATGTAGCCAGTGCATTTATTTATTAATTTTGAACAGTAAACGTACACAGTCAGTTTCACCAGAACTCCTTTACTGGTTGCCCTCTAACACTTTTAATGGACACCCTGCAGCCAATCAGAATCGAGTATTCACCCAGACCATGGTATAGCAGTAAATACTGCTTTATTTCTCTGACTAATGTGCAATCTCTGACACAAATTACTTCATTATAATCACTTGTATGACTGATGGTAAAACATGAGATGAAAAATTTATGCCAACAAACGGCCACTTTTATCATGTTGGTTTTGTGATCTCGCTAGATTTCAGTGATTTCTTTATGGTTAGTTTTCTGATAAACTTCTATTTGTTGGTGAAATGATGGGTTTGTGTGACATTGTTCCTGAGAGGAGTGTTACGGGTGGGTTTTAGTGATTGCAGTGTGATTTTGGGATCGGGTCTATTATTTTAGCCCGGTTGCGACCCATTGAAAGCTCTGGCTTACACTGGCCAGACAGTGCAAATGTGGCTATTGCAAACACTGCTATTAATTACAAGTCCTGTGAAAAGGTTACACACATAAGCAAAGGTCTACGAGATTACAACCACCTCAGCAGAACAAGCATTATCTTGTTCACCGGATAGTGAAACTTACAGAAAGAAGAGAAGGAACTAGCCCTGAAACGGGACACCACCGTCAGATGGACTGAGTGGTTTTTCAGTCTTCCTAGCTCAGTTTTTGCAGGATGTCGCTGTTTGTAAGTGGTTTGGTGCAGACGATTTAATAAATCCATCTGTTGGTCACGATTCTCAGAGTGCCTTTTAAATTATTCAAACACATGTTTGCTCAGGGCTTTATTTCTGAGTTCATTCCTGTTCTGCAGAACCTTTTGAGGACTTGTGGCGTAATTTAAGGAAGTGCGTCTGTTGTTAAAAGTGCTATATCAATGAAAGTGACTTGACTTGACTTGAATGTTATCATAATTTAGTTATAAAAGCTGTTGGTGTTTTACAGCCGCTCATGTTCATTTTATCTTATACCCAAGTGAATTTTATTTATACGAGTTTTTGCAAAATTGTAGGTAGAAGCACGTTTTTCCAATGAGCCTGTGTCACTCTTTTCACATTGTACTTTTAAATCATAATACATTAATGCCATCATCACGAGTACCAATGTGAAGAACATATACGATGCCAGTTTCACTGAAGTATTTGGATTTACCAGTGAAAATGTACATGCACATGTACAGATTGTTTGAAAGAGATGAACACAAATGCTGTTTATTCAGAGGCAAGACTAAGAGAAATCCAATGACAATGTGTGTCTGGAGCATGCAAAATAATGTTATGCATTATATTTGATGCATTAGTTTAAGATTAGCTGAATTTGATCAGTTTAAAGCTAAAATAAAACCCTTTTTAACCCTCTGGGGTTGTTTGGACCAAATGGGACCCGAATAATTTAAATAAAAAAAATTAAAATATCACAGCTTCCTCGGAATGGTCCGAAAATTTGGTGACTTTGTTGGTATTTGGTATTTGAACACCCCAAAAAATGGGGACAGGATGTGAACTGTCTAAGTGGTTGTAAAAAAAATAGTCACACTTCAGGGTGTTCGGTCCAAATGGACCCACATGGAAAATGAATGGGAAATTGGCAAAAATGTGAAAACACTGAGTTTTTTTGTGCGTACAATCTACAAATCAGCCAGGATCTTGAAAAAAAAGCACACAGCAGTGAAGGGGTGAAATCTATAAAACATCAAGAGTGCAAAACAGAAACATCCAGACACACACATACACACACAAACACACTTTTATACACAAACACACCAAAAAATTCAGATTAGAGGCCTACATGTGTTTTGCATTTTTAAAAGGCTCAGTTTGTCCACCAGACGGCATCCATCTCATTTCAAAAATTGCTTTTATGAGGCCTAGGCTTAACTCTAAAATGAAATACAGCTTTAAAAATAAAAAATAAAAACTTTTTTAAAATATTTTTTCTATTATGTTCAATAATTAAATACTATTAATTATTGCATTAATAGTAATTCTACATTTTTTTACATTTTTCTACAAAACACCAAAAAGGAAAAGAAAAAATATTATAAAAAACAAGTAAAAAAAAAAAGTTTTTTTTTTTTAAAAATATGATTCCCGCCCTTTGGGTCCATTTGGACCCGAACACCCCGAGTGTGAAACGAACAACCCAGAGGGTTAAAATGTGTCTCATCAACACAGCTGCTGCTTATACTCATGAAACTGCTTGCATTGATGATGCAAATATACTGCAGTTCACAGCCAAATAATTGAATGTTAGAATTGTAGTTATTTGTGTGTTTTATAGACCTCTGGCCGGTGTTAACCCATCTGTGAGCTCAACTCCTGTGATCTGAGCCGGTTTCCCAAAGGTCAGAGGTTTGATCTCAAGATAGAAGCAGGATTGAGCCGACGCCCGAGAGATCCTGAGATCATAATCTGGCTTTATCACTGCTGTGCTCTGGGTCACACGCTTAACCTCATGTCTCTCCATAGGTACCACCTCTAAAACTGACTCTATATAAAAGTGTCTGCTGCTAAATGTCATATTATCTCAATCTGTCTCAGCTCAATTAAAGCCACAGGTCCTGCAGGCTCAGGTCAATAATAACCGTGTCAAGATTATTTTTACTGCCATATATATTTGTAGGTCATCCCAGGATAGGAACTTTTTGCTTTCAGAGTCAGCGTTTGCATTTGATCTTTTCATTGTTTTTTTACCAAGTAAGCAAAATGATGTCCAAAAGATGTCTTTTCAACGTCTTGGTCACTAAAGTCGAAATGAAAGTTTATATGACGTCTTTTTTGACGTGTTCTGGACGTCTGATATAGACTTTCATCAAACCTTCGTTTTACAAGTTAAAAAACTAGTTCAAATGTGGCTGTTGTGGACATGTTTTCAACATCATTTATTGTCTCATTTAGACAGTTTCTGGACCAAATAAACACTCTCAGGATGCATTAAATTAAAACTCATGTTTATTTCAATGTAATTTCCTTACATTGTTTAGATGAGGCTTAGAAGTTATTTGTTTCATTTTAAGTCACCATTGTGGTGATCAGTGTTTGCTTTAGTTGGGCTCTTATTCTCAGTATTTTCTTACTTTAGCTTTTCTTTGGCAGTTGTAATGCAGAAAAAGCCAAGAAAAGTCAAATCAGCTGTCATCAGCTCCTTATTGCGTGATATTGTTTGCACAAAGTGATTATTTAACGTTGTGTTTATTCTTTTGTCTAGCAATTATAATCATCAATCTTGTGGAACTGCATTGTTTGGGGCATTGCATAAAAATGATCACTTATATGAAGGTGAATAAACAAACATATCACATAGTCACACACAAAGATAAAGATTTTGGATATGATTCTCAACAATGGTGACAACCAAAACAAAAAAGCTTGGGAATCAAGGATGTTTTGGACTATGAAACATACCCATCATGCATTGCAGCATGACGCTTTTTTATTGTCACCATTGCTGTGAATCATATGCAAAATCATGTCTGTGTGTGACTACATGATACATTTTCTCAAATCATTGTGTATGCTTTTATATACCTATTTTTCAAATAGTGATAATTTTAGTGCTTATAGCCCAAACAATGCAGTTCCACAAGATTGATGGTTATTAATGTCAAGAAAAAAGACAAAAGTCTAAACACAACCATTAATACTTGCTTTGTTTGATTTTATCATCATCAACAAGAAGCTGATGATAGCCGATCATACTTGTTCTTGGATTTCTCTGCCATAAACAATGTATTTTACAAATACACAATTACAACAGCCAAAGAAAAGCTAAAGTAAGAAGAACTGGGATCCCCAACTAAAGCAAACACTGATCACCACAATGGTGATTTAAAATGAAACGAATAACTTCTATAAGCCTCATCTAAACCATGTAAGAATTGAAATAAACATGAGTTTTAATTTAATGCATCCTGAGTGTTTATTTGGTCCAGAAACAGTATAAATTGTCTAAATGAGACCATAAATTATGTTGAAAACATGCCACATTTGAACTATTTTGTACGAAAGTTTGATGAAAATCTATATCGGACGTGCAAAACACGTCAAAAAAAGACGTCATAGAAAATTTCATTCTGGCTCCTCAGTGGACGTCTTTTCAACGTCCGATGTTTGTTACAGAGACGTTGAAAAGACGTCTTTTGGACATAATTGTGTTAAGTTGGTAGTTTTAAATTTTAGCTCAATCTTTTAACGGTTCACAGATCGTTTTATGTCTCATGCTAAACATGCAGTACTGATGTCATCAGTGAGCAAAAAGTGCAAGCAAATCTCACTCCTATATTCATCCTGAAGGGCAGTTCAGCGAGGACAATGTATGATAAAGAATTCAGAAATCAAAGTGCAGTTTGCCGTCGCATACAAAGTGATTCATTGCTGTACATTTATCGTCACAGTTAAGCAGCTGTGATTATGCTGACGATCTTAATGATCTCTGAGAAATTGCAAAGGGATATTAAATATGTAGCAAATGAACTGTGGCCAACAGGATAGTGCCGGACAATCACTCGAGAGATGGACAGGACTGTCGGATTGGGTGTCGAATGTGATAAGACGGTTGGAGAAAAGCTTCTCGGGTAATTGCAGAGATTAGTCACTGGAGCTCTATTCATAATGAAGCTGTGTTGTTAATTATGTATGTTTGTCCTGTCTTCTTTGTGTGAACGAATGTTTTTATCTCATTGTATGAATCGTGCTCTCCCTGTATGATGGAAATGCAGAATCTGTTGATGCCCTAATGCTTCATGTTTTATAGATGCGATGTAGACACTGAAATTAATAGTTAATCTGAGTTATTTTGTTGAAGTGTGGCCACGGGTCACAATAACCAGGTGGAAGTGTGTGGGTTTGATTCACTCTAGAGTGAAACCGGTTACACGTTAATCGGCTGCGAACAATTGTGTATATAATAATATTAACGATTATGTGGAATGCAAAGGTTATAAGGCGAGAGCATTTCTTTTTAAAGTCACACATTATTCTACATGACATTTAAATCCATATATAAAAAACACAGTCTGTCTAAACTTTTGAAGACTTTCTGGTAAAAATATAAATGTGTAGATATCATTCAGTCATCTCGTTCTGGCTAGTTTTACTGTGCAGTTTTTACTATTCCCCACTAGTTTTCTTTTACCAATACCAAATGCATTATGTACTAAACATTTCCTACCTGTATGCAACACCTATTTATTTTTTAATACAGTACGATTCACTATATATCGTGTACTATTTCTTATAAACGCACAACAGTTTGCAAAGCTCCTGTCCGCCATTATTGGACAAACTGATTAATCCAGGTGTGTCTGACCTCAGTAGTCACAACAACAATAATCAGGCACACCTGAATTAATCAAGTTTGTCCAATAATGGCAGACAGGAAACAAGGAGCTGGCTGAAGTTCAAGAAGTAGTGTAGTTGTGCATAAAGCCAATTTAGCCATCATGTTGTTTTTTGATGCATACAGAAAATGTGCACGATATAATATTTATTTTATTATTTAAATGCATCTTATTTTGGTGTTATTTATTGTTACTTATTAGTTTTATATTTATTTTTCTTGTAATTACTTGTTTGTTTGTTTTTTGTAATGCTTTGACTTGTAGCTATATAAAGTCAATATAATTTTCTTTATATTAGGGCTGTTGGAACGAATTCCGAAATTTGAATATACTTCGAATAATAAAAAAAATCAATACTATTCGAATGCTGAAGTTACTATTCGAATATAGCTTTTTTATGTATTTAAAAAAAAATTATATGGAATCTTGTCTTTCTCGCTGCCTTGGCTTACACGCATGTGAAAATGAAATGCTTTTTTTTCCGTCTGATGGACAAAAAAGTTTTTGAATCGTAACACAAGTGTGCACGCTATCCACGCTGTTTCATCAACATTACTGTCAAAAATGGTAAAAAGCGCCTGTGAAGCGAAAATGCAAATATCTCAACGGATTTGTCCAGCACCAAACTTGAACCGTCTAGTTCGAACTGAAAAAAACGATATAAGCTTCAGAATTTTTGGTGGTGTTTTCACGGAGATATTAGCCGAAAACCATCGGAAGCGCAACATAAAATGTTTATTAGATGTCCCTCTAGTGGACAGAACGTGTAACAACAACCGCGTGCTATAGTGGCATTGGCAATCAGTACGCCTGTGTAATATTTTAAATATTAATAACAGGATGAATTTGAGAAATTAATATTCAAATATTATTCGAATATTAAATAAAATAAGGGATGGAATTCGAATAGTATTATAGAGGAAGATTGACAGCCCTAATACACAATCATGCCAATAAAATACTATACACAAAAGCACTGCAAAAATACTATCTTTGACTTTTGCACTTTACACTCTGAAGGCCAAATGCTAAAATCATGTCAACCCATAAAAGAGAAGAATTATACATCAGATCTCCTTAATATCTCTGTTTCTCCTCGCCAGGAAGATCAGATGAAGAAATTATGATGTTGAAGATGAAGTTGTCCTGCTTTCTTGCAGACTGACTAGACTAGAATTTCAGAACAATGTCTCAAACGGTGCTGACAAATCAAAGTTCACACGAAGTCCACACATAGTTGTTTGTTTCAGGATCAGAGAGGTTCAGAGATCCCCGTCGGCCCTTTTGCTGTGATCCATCGCAGGGAAAACATGGATTTGAATTCCCATGATATTCCAGCGGCATCAATGAGATCGCCAAGAGGCATCCACCAGATGGGTCTCTCAACTGAGCCATTGATCACTTGTGGCCGTTACAATATCCTTCCATGTAACAAGCTTTGGGCCCTATCTTGCATCCGGCGCAAATGATTTTGTGCACTGACGCATGTATAATTCCTATTTTGCACCAACGTAAAGTGGGCTTTTCCCTCCACAGGCGCATGTCGGTAAACTAGGGAATGAACTTGCGCTCCCTGGTGGATTCGGCGCAAAAAGGAGGCGTGTTTCGGCGCAAACATTCCTAGTGCTATTTTGCGGTTCCAGAAAACAATTACGCCACTGACCAGAAAAAAAAACCTAGTTTAATGCCTGGTTCAGATTACACAATTTTTTTTGTCTGTTACGGTAGTCACTGTGTCAGATTACGCGATTTTGACTCCTAAAATCGACTCCAAATTATTGCTTGTAATCCTTTGCCACAATTTTATTGCTTAGATATAGCATATTCATTTTTATAGTGTGGGTTTGATTGTCAGGGAAATCAATGTGTACTGCTTGCATGCAATGTAAGTTGCTTTGGATAAATGTGTCTGCCAAATGCATAAATGTAAAGTTTAAAGTTCTAGGCAACAAGTCTAATCAACAAATCAAAGTTGAAAAGTATGGAAAGTAAAGTAATACTGAAGTCATTCACTAAACAGTTCACAAATCCACCCACAATCTGACTCTAAATACTCTAAAAGTGCTGTGAATACTGATATTCACAGTCATTCTTTCCATACAATGTGACTCCATGCATCATATTTGCATTTATAAGATAGAGATGAAGACAACTTCAATGCCTCATGCAATGGTCAAAAAAAGTACTATACGCTTTCATTTATTTCACCTAAAATGCCCTTGCATGTTGAAAGGAAATTTTTTTTGGCTGAACTATTCCTTTAAGGAGGTCCTTTCATGAATATTCAATGTTAAATCTGTTGCCCGTCAGGATCTATAAGAGTTGGCTATTTCACCCGATGCCCTTTAAGAAACATTAACTGCAGCCGGGGAGACTGTCTTGTTGTGACGCTGTGTGGACAAAAATAGGAGTGAGAGGAGACCTTTCTCTGCTAATTTCTGCTCACCTGTCAAATTATGACACCATGCTAACAATGCAAGGTTTTATCGCATGAGTTCAGCGCAGAGAGCAAAGCTGCAAACTGCAAAAATCACATTAGTATTGTCTTGTTTTTCAGTAAAAGCCTCTGAATAAGCTAAATTCACCTAGGAAGCAAAGGTGCATGAAATATTATGTCTGTCTAATTTTGTTTCACACTCTGCTACAGTAAACGACACTTCACTAAGCAGCATTTCCATATTTTTAGCAATAATCCAAACGTTGCAAATACAAAATATGGTCTGCGAAACACGGGTCACACAGAGAAATTTCAGGCAATATGAAAGTAATGAGTATTTCTCCTCATATTAAGACATAATGAATTACTCTGAGACATTAAATGAAAGGCAGTGCTATGCTCCTGTTGATGAGCCCAAGTCAAGCAGAAAATAACATGACACTGGGGACTAAAAAACACTCAAATTCACGTGCACGCTTAATGACATTGACTCAGCCTGAATGCTAATCTCAGGTTAGTTATTTTCAACATCCATGTTTATTAAAGGAGCGTCTTAGATCAATGTTCTTTTGGAGAAATTTGTGCTAGACACTTTTTAATGCACTTAACAAACTAAAACATGATGTCCAGAGGAGATATTTATTTTTATTAATACCTTAAAAGGGTAGTAAAATGCAATTTTCACAATATTTAAAATAAGTCTCTGATATCCCAGTGTGTTTTAGCACAAAATAACCCCCAGATATTTTTATATAGCATGTTAAAGTTATCACTTTTTGAGGGTTTGATAAAAATGCACCGTTTTGTGCCTGGCCCTTTAAATGCAAATGAGCAGCTGCAGAAGGCGGGCTTCGAGAGCTCGTGTGTTAGCGTCTGCAATGACAGAAACTGTTCTCCCTTTAATGTTAAAACGGAGTCAGTCAAAGATGGAGAGACTCAAGATGTACGTATATATATATAGACATTAAATGAAATATATATATATTTTTTTTTTATGTGATATGCTCTGTTTATGCATGTGTTCATAATTTCATTTGCATAACACACAATCAAATATTCTTTCTAATATTTGAATAAAGGGTGAATATGTTAATTTTCCAAGGCCAGACATCATAAATGTGTACCTGACAAAATCTCTAAAAACCTGCGTTTGGAGACGTTATATGACTCATTCACTATTTACTCAGTTTTCATATTGAAAACAACAAAAAGATCACACTACTTTTGAACCTTTCAAGCATTTAAAATAAACTGTGCTGCATGTTGACAGGATTAGCATTCAAGAATGATATTTACGCTGTTTTCAGACTCAGCTTGTTTGCATGGCTCTGAAACAGGGACTCAATTTGTCCAAATGTTGCTTTTTCTTCTTGGTCCGGTTCGCTTTAACAAGGGAATATATCAAATTGTACCAAAATGTGTTTATGCAAATCACATGTGAGTAAACCTGTCCTCTTATTGGTCAGATTTTCCTCTGCATCATCCATCAAGACAAGTTTGCTCTGCAAGCTTAGCTTTATCTGTAGCTGAACACTTCATTCCCGCACAAACTGATCAAATATATATTTATTAATAATGCAGTTTGAACAGGAATCAATGCTTCATCTGGATTGCAATGCATGGAGAAAAGCAAATGCACAACATTTTAAGAAGAAGAGGCGCTCTTTGGTTTTCAACTGCGATAACTAATGTGCTCACTCACCGAAATGGACACGGCTGCTTTTCATAACACATTTCCCATTATGAATTATGATCATTGGGGTGTTGGTCGGATTGCTTTCTCACCTCAACCAAACCGGCCCAGGGTTTGTTTTCAATCGGGTCGAGACAGCATTGTTCAGGCCATCTCGACGTGATTGTTTTGGTGTTGATCTGATCTGTGTTCAAATATGCATAAAGACCGAACTAAGGGAGAAAACACACCGGTTTCTTAAACGAACGCTTCAAACGAGACGTGTGTGTGCATGCAAATCGACCACACAGTCTGGGGCAAAAAAATGGTCTGAATGAAATTGGCTGTGGAGCGAAGCACTGAAATTACATCTGTTTACCACCAATCCACAAGTGAAGCTTTTCTGACTGGCATTTGACAGAAATTGCAATTGACCATCCAAGAAACTAGCACTCAGAAAATAAATCATTTTAAGAAATGAATTCTGCCAATCTTTCAGAAGGAAACATCATTTTTAGCTTATATTCACGGCTGAAAGGAGGAAAGGAAACATCAAAAATGTGTTTTAGAAAGCAATGAAAATGAAGACCCTTGCTTCTGGGATGTTTCTCCCAACATCTCAATAATATCTCAAACTGTGCTACGGTTTGCCATGTTTTCACAGAATGGACAAAAGTTAAGCAAGGATATAAGTGCTGAAATATGGATGTTTATTAAAGGGACAGTTCACTTTGAAATTAATTTTTGGTATGTTTTAGCTTACCTCAAGCGCATCCAAGATGTAGGTGTCTTTGTTTCAGCAGTAGTTTCAATTTTGATATTTTTAGGTCAAACCGTTAGTCTGTCAGTCATATAATGGAGGTCTATGGTCACCACCTCAAAGAGCATGTGCAGAGAAGTCCAAATTAAACATGATTTAATGACTCGTAAATGTAAGTACACATTGATGGCCTAAGACACCGAAACGAGCGGTTTGTGTGCCACTTGGACGTGGCTGTGGTTACAAGAGGTAAAACCAACATAAAAACTGTTCGTTTGTGCATGCTCTTTAAGGTGGTGACCATAGACCTGCATTATGACTGATGCGAACGGTTTGACCTAAAATATAAAAACTCTAACTTTTGCGAAAACAAAGACACCTACATCTTGGATGCGCTTGAGGTAAGCTAAAACACACCAAAAATTAATTTCACAGTGAACTAGCCCTTTAAGTAAATAAAATGCAAAACCAAAAACAAACAAAAACTATCCCGTGGGGGAAAACAAGAGAGGTCTCAGGCGGGAACACGAACCAACGAACCAAAGCAAACAAAAGAGTGCTGGGTTGTTTTGACCCAAAATAGAGGTCAAATACAGACAAACCCAAATGTTGGGTAAAAAAAAATAATTAAAAAATTTAACCCAATGCTTGGGTTTGTCCATATTTGACCCAAAAGTGAGGTGAAACAACCCAGCATTTTTTAGAGTGAGGGTAACGAACAAAGCAGGTGGGGAAACCCAAATGTTGGGTTAAAAATGCAATTAAAAATGTACAGTTGAAGTTGGGTTACACTTTGAAATTGCATTTTTAACCCAAAATTTTGATTTGTCCATATTTGACCCAAATTTGGGTTAAAACAACCCACAATTGTTTAGAGTGAGAGCTCTGTCACCAACCAGAATATAACCCAGACTGAAGTGACCCTGACAAGTGTGTGATCAAGATTTCATCACCAAATTATTCCAAAATCATGTTCATGTTGACTCATTTGTGTCTATTCTTCACCTCTTCTGAGGATCTGACAAAAACCTGATACTAAAATTAAACTCCATTATGAAAGAGTAACATCTGAGTCATAAAGGTCTCTTCATGGTGTACTGAAAACCTCACCAGTACAAAAGGACACATCTAAAATTAGCATTATTACGAGAAGAAAAAAAGAATAAGAGAGAATTACAGTCCTCTCGGTTCTCAGCAGGTCTTTGTGAGCAGACTAGACTGTGTGTTTTCCGTGCTTTACAGCCTGTCCACAACACATAAAAGAACTGCACACTTCTCTTAATGGAGACATAAAGCTTTCCAAAAGGTGGCTCTATTTTAATGACCAGTATGCATCATCGCGACAGTGGCCGCGGGCTCACAGAAACCTCCCGGTCCACAGCAGGATATGTATCGCAAAGATCTGTTCGTGCATTTCTGACCTTTAATTAAAGTTCAGAGAGATTTGACCAGAACTATTAAAAGTGCCTGACGGAGTCGACATGACATCAAAACAAACTCTGTTTACTTTCATTTTTTTTTGTTTACTATTCCTACTTTCCTGTCCTGTTCCTGGTCTTATTGTGAATGATTAATTAGTGCACAATATTATTATTCTTATATATATATATATATATATATATATATATATATAAATGTAACCTTTTCAACAGTCCTGTATTAACCACCTGTCATATAGACTATATAGTTTAAAATAATAAATACACATTAAATAAATAAAAATATGCATTAAATAAACATTAAAATATTTTACATTTTTATGCATATAATTGAATATATATTATCAGCCTGTTCTCACGTAAATACGTCTCTGTAGCATGCATTGTGTATTGTTGTGCAATTTATACACGAAAATGAGTTTTTACATGCATATGATGCGCAGTTTTGCGTGCATTTGATATGCAGTTAATTTGAGTGTAATACACACTCACTCCACACCACTAATTCTACCCAAAAGTATAATACACACGCCCCCGACACCACTACTAAACCTACCCTAACCAACCCATTCATATCCTATGCACGTAAAAACTAATTTTTCGCGTATAAAATTGACCGATAAACACACTGAAATTTAAAAAAAAAAATTTAAATTAATAAAAATTAATTTAAACAAAAGCTCATATAATATTTTTGACTCACACAATTTGAGGGTAAAGCACCTTGCACTGCTCATTTTGGTGGAAAAACTGCTGTTAAAGATGAACTTCACTGTCCGTTTTGGCCCTGTTTTGAAGCCCAGTTGAGGAAAGTGCCAGTGGAATTTGGAGGCTGGAAGTGAAGCCGTTTAGTCGCTTGGCAAGGGAAGCAGCGAGCGTCTGGGTCTAGGGCTTCTGAGGGCTCCTTTCAACGCTCCTCCATATGGTTAACAGCCCTCATTCACACTGGCATTTCCCTGTACTGGTGAGCAATGCTGACGGAGCCATTGATGGCAAGAACCATGAGGCATATCGGCATAAAGAATGAGGCGATTGTTCTCTAGAGTTGTCATTCAAGCTGTTTGTCAAAGTTTACGGCCCGTGCGGTTAAACGGGGTTCAAGGGTAAAAGGGGTTTGCGGATTAACCATTTATTTATCAAACGTATTAGCAACCACATAGAAAAACTAGGAAACTTTTGATGGGAAAGTTTTGAATCACCAAAGGCCTTGTAGCACAAAATTATCAAGCCACGATACAATATTATTGCGAACATTTTGTAATTTGCTGAGTATTGCGATAAACTTTTTAAATAAATTATAACAATAATATGTTTATTTTATATAGTGCCTTTCAAAGTTCTCAAGGTCGCTTTTTCAACTGCAAATGTCCACGTATGTTTTTATCGAATAAGATAAAGTTCTCAGTGTGTTCATTTCACATCTTCATCCCTGGGTCAAAATCGATACTTGGTGTACGCTCGAAACTGCAAAACAATCTGTATATCCAGAAAACCCCTAGTGTTACCAAGAAATTTAGCAACTGCTGAAACATTTGGCAACATACATGCTTCTCAACTACTTTACCTTTGTTAAAGGTGCATTACGCAAGTCTCTGAGTTTTTGCATAATTATGCCCCCTCTGGCGACAAGCAAAATAAAAATGGGTTTCTATTCTGATGCACGTGACAGTTCAACATTTAGATAGATGGGGAAAAACGGACAACGGATGCGAATAGCGCGTCAAATTCGCGTCTAGTTTGTCGCTTGACCACTTTGTGTTAATCCGCGCGTCAAGAGTGAAACTGATGCGCTTAAAACAAAAGTTTGAAGCGAAATTTACGCGCGTCAGTTTCACTCTTGACGCGCAAATTAACACAAAGTGGTCAAGCGTCAAACTAGACGCGGTAGACGGCTATCTATCTCCATGTTGAACTGTTTTATGTGCTAACTGTATCCACTTATTATCATATTAATGGCTACTTTTAACATGAAATGTTGCGCAATGCACCTTTAAAGGGATACTCCACTTTTTTTTTTGGAAATAGGCTCATTTTACAACTCCCCCAGAGTTAAACAGTTGAGTTTTACCGTTTTCGAATCAATTCAGCCGATTTTCTGATATCTAGAAGAATATCAGTAACCAGACCTTTTCTGGTCTCATTGACTACCATAGTAGGAAAAAATATATACTATGGTAGTCAATAAGACCAGAAACTGTCTGGTTACAGATATTCTTCAAAAAATCAGAAAATCGTCTGAATGCATTTAAAAACGGTAAAACCCAACTGTTTGTTAAATGAGCCTATTTCCAAAAAAAGTGGAGTATCCCTTTAAGAGACATTGGGCTTGTGGAAAGGCTTCTTCTATGATGCACAAGCAATAAATGCTCACATTTTCTTCTGAAATCAAGCTTAAAAACTGATAGTGAAGCACTGAATGAGTAAAATACCCCAGAGAGTGTAAGATGTGCCTTTTCTCAATTACAGAGCAGAGAGAGATGGGCTTGTTTGTATTCAGAAATACAAGTGATCTTGTAAAGATGAGACCTAGAGCATGCAAATGACACACACACATGAGCAGAGTCAGTCTCAGGCCTTACGTTTGTGTATTCATCACTGCCCGTTAATGATGTACGACTGCGGCATATCATCATTTAAGATAATGGGGTCTGCTATTATTGCTTATGATTAAACTCTAGGCAGTCAGGAGACTTCGCCATATCACACATCAAATTAGACCAAAAACTTTTCATGCACAGAATCTATCGCAAATGCACTGATTATTGGAGCTATTTCAATCTTTTACTTCAAAAATTCCATGTTTAATTCAATGTGTTGCTTTTTCTTTAAAAAAAAAATTCTGCAATGCACTAAAGTGAAACTTGCTTCAAAGTAAATCCTTCACCATTTACTTTTTCCAATGCTGCCTGAAAGCAACTAATTCGTAAATAAGCAGATATGAAAAATGCATTATAATAAATATTTGAATCAGTTTACTTTCACAATGTAGACTTGGCTTGCATACCAATCCGCCCCTTTCAAACTCACACGTATGCATTCACAAATAGACCAACAATAACCAGATTTTGTTCCAAAACACTACAGACAAGCGGATACTCGTAACTACCGATTTGTGTGAATGAATGTGACAGCGGATCAATAGCGGTGAAGGTGATTCATTCAGAGCGACTGGTTATTGACTGTGTGATTGCAGCTGGTGTGAAAACACTGGTCTAGGCAAGCCAAGACGTTGATTAGTCATAGAATTAGCAGAGGTTCAGCTTTCCCAAACTCATCCATCTTTGCCAGCGTGGAAACCACACACACTGTACGGCTCTCGAGGCTCAGATGGAAAATCACGGACAATCAAGATGCACTTATATGAGAGCCAAATCTTTTTGTGTTATCCTTTCTTTAGTGTGTAATGTTTCTGTTTGAGTTGCAAAGCACAAACTCGTCGAAAAGAACGAACACGTCACAATATTCCTCATTTAAATAATTCATATGCAGAATAAAGGGGCGGGGCCTGGTTGAGTTAGTTAGTAGTGTTGAAACTGGCGGTTATGGTAAGGGGCGGGACATTTCCCAAACACACTCCAATCACAGCACACTGATCCAGCCGACCAATCAGAGCACAGTGTGCTTTTTTAGAAGGAGGGGCTTCATAGAGACAGGAACTAAACGGAGCATTACTGACAGACTGGGAAGAGAGGAGCCACAAAAAAAGTCATTTTTGGGGATATTGTATTAAAGGAGTAGTTCACTTTTAAAAAAACTGTTGCTGATAATTTTCTCACTCACGTCATCCAAGATGTCCATGTCTTTCTTTCTTTGGTCGAAAAGAAATTAAGTTTTTTGATGAAAAAAATTCCAGGATTTTTTTTCTATATAATGGACTTCAATGGGGTCCAAACGGTTCAGAGGTTCAAAAGACAGTTTCAGTGTAAACTGTTCAAAGGGCTTTAAGCGATTTCAGGATCTTATCAAGCGAAACGATCACTCATTTAAAAAATAAAAATAAAGTTTAAGTTTTATAAGCACAAATGGTCGCCTTGCTCTGTTCTGTGATGCGCGTTCGTGACTCTCCTGTTCGAACTCGTTCATCAAAATGAAGGAATCTTTTTGAGTCATTTGGTTCATTCAACGATCGAAATGAACGAATTGACTCGAAAAAATATTTTTTGAAAGTTTGAACAGGAGAGTTTAAAGCCCTTTGAACAGTTTGCACTGAAACTGTCTTTTGGACCTTGAACCGTTTGGTTCCCATTGAAGTCCATTATATAGAGAAAAATCCTGGAATGTTTTCATCAAAAACCTTAATTTCTTTTCAACTGAAGAAAGAATGACATGGACATCTTGGATGACATGGGGGTGAGTAAATAATCAGTAAAAGTTTTTTTTTCTTTTTTTTTAAGTGAACTACTCCTTTAAATGAGCAAAAGTGAGTCATTGAAGTCTAATCTTAATAATGAAAACCAATGATAACCAATGCAAAACAATGAAAGTGTAAAGTGAAAATCCATGTGGGACTGTGTGCTAATATTTTCGAGGATTTTAGAGGCTTCTGTCATCGAGTAGCTGTGGGACTTTGCAGATGGCTGAACACATGGGAAGCATGTCTCTACGGCAGGCCACGGTAATGAACACCGCTGAGAGTCCTCGTCACTCTTCTGGGAGATCGGCCCTCTGCTCCTTCATGTGACTGAGAATTATTTTTCAGTAAGAATGAATAGATTGTGATGGTGGTGTTTATGCCACTTTCTCTATGCAATGTTTTTGGATGTTCAAATACTTTCTCAGAGACCAACATGTCAACTGACACTCGAGTGAATCATGGCTAAACTACTGTACAGATACAAAGAAATTAAGGTTTTTGATGAAAACATTCCAGGATTTTCTCCATATAATGGACTTCATTGGGAACCAAACAATTCAAGGTCCAAATGAGAGTTTCAGTGCAGCTTCAAAGGGCTTTAAACGATTCCAGACAATAAATAAGGGTCTTATCTAGGACCCTTCGAGTCATGACTCGAAAAAAGATTTGTTCATTTGGATGAACGAGTTCGAACAGGAGAGTCACGAACGCTGATCACAGAACAGAGCAAGGCGAGCATTTGAGCTTATAAAACTTAAACTTTGTTATTTATTTTTTAAATAAGCGATCGTTTCACTTGATAAGACCCTTATTCGTCATCTGGTGTTGTTTAAAGCCCTTTGAAGCTGCACTGAAACTCTCATTTGGACCTTGTAATTATATTGATGAAATAGAACTGAAAGTTCAGTTTTAGAAATTAAGATTTTTTTGCAAAATAATTGCCAGTTCACATGGGATATATATATATATATATATATATATATATATATATATATATATATATATATATACACACATACATACATACATATATATACATATATACATATATATACACACACATATATATATATATATATATATATATATATAAATACATATATGTATATATATTTTTTTTTGCTTGTTTTAAATCCACTCTTTGTAATTAAAAATCTTTTTAATTTTAGTGAACTGAAATGATTTGCCAAATGATTTAACTAATGTATTTGAAAATACATAATTTTTACAAATAAAAAGTTGTAAAACTGACTAAAAAACTTTAAAATTTAAAATTTAAAATTTAAAATAAATCCCAAAACAATAAACTAATAATGAGTTTAAATTTTTCACAGTGTTGAAGGAACACAACAAAATGGACCAGAAAACAAGGGTCTCGAGATACACTTTTTTGAAAGTTGAACAGGCTTTATCATTATATTATTTTATATTATCAGGCTACTGCATGTTTGCAGAACAACAATGTCAAAAAAGCACACATGCAGACAGAAGAACATATCTTTTGTAAATACATTTCTTCTTGTTTCCAAGTAAATATTCAAACTGCCTAAAAGCAGAAAAATTACTTGAGAAGCAAGTTTTGTTGCAAAATACAACTAAGTATACAGAGAATGTACTGTATTTTCAATTAAGTTTAATTAAGTCAACAGGAGCGGATCTTATTTTTTCTGTTTGAAGCATATAAACCTCACAAAATGTTGCTAAATGAATGCTAAAAATAAAAATAATTGCGCCAGTTGCATTTTTTTTTACAGGAAAACAAGACAGAAATACTGATTTAGATTTTTTTGCAGTAAATTGACTGGACCTTCACCCTGTCAGACCACATAACATGCCAACTTCAACCAAGTATCCTCGCTCTGGAGCCAACAGCCTATTCTTCAAAGACGCCACCTTTGGCTCGGCATTCATATTCAACACCACTGGGAGCTGTGGGAACTGAATTTCCCCGATCGCCGGCGTCTTTTCAGAGCTCTCATTAGCATGAGTGAGCAGCAAGCAAATTGCCAAGTCACTGTTTCTGAATGCAGATTGCTGAAGGTAAGCGAGTGCACTGATAGCCTGCCATTAGGACCGCCGGTCTAAAACATCGCACCACAGGACATTGGATTCGTGGTATGAAAATGCTCTCCTTCATTTGGGCAATGAAGAAAAAACTTCATCAGTGTGGCTAATGGAGGCAATGTGATCCGGAGGCAGTGTGGCCAGGCGCCTTCCTCAATTACTGTCTCCAAAGTGCCGGGGAAAAAGGAGGATTGGGTGGGACACAAGAGTGTCCATAGATGCGGCGTTATTAATGCATGCATTAGCTCGGATGATTACCACACACGCCACCGGTCACGACTGCAGGCCGAGACTCGTGCTTTGCATGTTCATTCAGACGGATTCAGATTTCTCTATTGTACTTTATCATCCAAAGTGAATTCAAGATTATTGGTGTGCTTGCTGAGGCAAGAATAGGCACATCGTCTATCTTTTTCGGCTTGTTACACTCTAAACAATGCTGGGTTGTTTCAACCCAACATTTGGGTCAAATATGGACAAACCCAAATGTTGGGTTATAAAAGTAATTTAAATTTTTAACCCAACTTCAACTGTACATTTTTAACCCAACATTTGGGTTTGTCCATAATTGACCCAAATTCGGGTTGCTATTACTTTTCATAAACACTTGCACCACAAGCAAACAATAAAACACAAAGGAATAATACTTCACTCTAAAAAAATGCTGGGTTGTTTCAACCCAAATTTGGACAAACCCAAATGTTGGGTTAAAAATGTAGTTAAAAAAATTACAGTTGAAAGTGAAAGCTGAAGTTGGGTTAAAATTCTAAATTACATTTTAACCCAACATTTGGGTTTGTCCATATTTGACCCAATTTGGGTTGCTATTACTTTTCATAAACACTTGCACCACAAGCAAACAATAAAATACAAAGAAATATTACTTCACTCTAAAACATACTGGGTTGTTTCAACCCAAATTTGGGTCAAATATGGACAAACCCAAATGTTGGGTTAAAAATATAATAAAAAAATACAGTTGAAAGTGAAAGTTGGGTTAACATTTTTAATGACATTTTAACCCAACATTTGGGTTTGTCCATATTTGACCCATATTTGGGTTGAAACAACACAGCATTTTTCATAATAATACTTTATGAACTGCATAGCAACACAATAGAAAACATTCTATAAAACATTCAACACCCTTTCATATGTTTTGTTGGCATATATGAATATATTCTGGTTCATTCAGTGGTTAAATAATATTTTTAACTTGAATAACTACACTCTAAAAAATGCTGGGTTGTTTCAACCCAATTTGGGTCAAATATGGACAAACCCAAACGTTGGATTAAAATTGCAATTTAAAAAAAAATTAACCAATGGCTGGGTTTGACCATATTTGTGTCAGATATATACTGCCATATGAAGATGTGTCAGAGATCTCCTGATTAATTTAAACCAATAGTTGGGTTTGTCCAAATTTGACCCAAATATGGGTTGAAACAACCCAACCTTTTGGCCTACTATAAGAGTATGCCATTTTTAATTCAAAATGTTTTGACTGAAACTATTCATAATAATAATTTAAAAAAATGTATTAGGCTTTTGTCGTGTCCATCCTCAACTTGCTTTTTCAACAAATAAAACACAAAGGAATATTACTTCACTCTAAAAAAATGCTGGGTTGTTTCAACCCAAATATGGACAAACCCAAATGTTGGGTTAAAATTCTAAATTACATTTTAAACCAACATTTGGGTTTGTCCATATTTGACCCAAATTTGGGTTGAAACAACCCAGCATTTTTCAACTCACAGACTTTGAAGGACAAATGAGCTGGAAATGATAAAATTTGTGGTCTTGATAGTGTGTGTGTGAAGCAAACTAAGCTCTGGTTCTAACAGCTCATCTCACGAGTAACCGCAGATTCACAGTCTTCCTCCAAAACATCATATGAATCATCAGAACAACATTATTTTTCTTCATGCTGTGTAAAGTTACAAATAAGTGGACCACAACAGGAGTGCACAAAACTCCTCTCCAACACAACACTGCAAACTTTTCTCAAACGGATTTATTTGTAAGAGACGTGTGTATTAAAGCGGTTAGTGAAAGAGCAGTGGATGCTGCACGCCTGCTGTGTTCACATCTGAAGCGCTCTTTGTCAACACTTCACCGTTATATCATTATTTACATGATAGACTTGCTTTTAAGAAAGCAGCTTGGATCAAGTTTAATATTGTTCTGTGATGTGTACAGATTTTAAACTACATTCATGATTAAAACGACAACTTGTTTTTAGAAATAAAACAAGATATTTTTCATGAGCCAGTTTCTCCTGTTTGTCCTTAAAGCGGTGTTAAAGCAGGTAAGCTCGACTGAACGAATTTTAAACCTCCGTCTGTTTATTAAAACACAATAAATTGTGCTTTTACAACAATGTATCGGTGGAAAAAAAAATCTGTTAAATTTACGGGGAAAAAACCGGCAGCTGTGGTTACCAGAGTTTTCCTCCACATTTTAGGTTTTACAGACTTTCTACCGTATTTAAGTTTACAGCAAAACCATATTATCTGATATAATCTTAATGTACTGACCTTTTGAAGAATTAATATCTGATTTGTTCCATTGTTAAACACTGCCAGAAAACAATCACAGCTGTAATGAGTCACATGATCAATCAAAGCTCAGCTCTTCCATAAGCTGCTTTAGAAGCTGGCATTCAACATCAAACACCATCATGGTAACATGTTGAAATTTAAAAAATGCAATAAACATTAATTTAACAACATTAAATGTAACATAAAACCCAAATGATTAGAAAAAAACGAAGTAAATGATGAAGAAACAGTTATTTTAAAATATATATATTATATGTGAATTGTGGGAATGTCAATTTACAATTTTACTGTAAATTATACAATGACATGTTCTTTTTCACTTCCAAAAACTGTAAATTTAACTGTATTTTACAGTAAAATTACATTAAATGTATCATTATAAATATCGCAGTTATTTACGTATACTATAAGGAAACTTTCTGTTAACCAATTAACAGTTTTTCACTGTTGCATTTTTACCGTTAAAATCATAATCATTTTTTACAGTTATGGTGGGGAAAGTTGTTGCTTTAAAGTTAGACTTAAACATGTATATGTATATTTTTTATGCAAGAAAAAGAGACATACATTTATTGATTGATTTATTTGCTTGCATGCTTTCATTCTTATTTCATTTTGGCACACTGTAAAAAATAACCGTGATTTTAACAGTAAAATACTGTAAAAATGCTACAGTGGAAAACTGTTAATTGGTAAACAGAAAGTTAATAACTGTGATATAATTTTACAGTAAAATACCGTTAAATTTACAGTTTTTGAAAGTGAAAAAGAACTAATCATTGTATGATTTATAGTAAAAAAACATAAATGGACATTCCTACAATTCTCTGTGTCACACTTCACATTTTATGTATTTTTGTTGAAATAATTATGGTTCCTCATAATTTTATTGTTTTCTAATCAGTTATGTACATTAGGGGTTTATGTTACATTTAATGTTGTTAAATTAATGTTTAGTGCATTTTTTAATTTCATGTGTGTTACCATGATGGTGCTTAATGTTTGTGTGAATGACACTGTGCAGCTTCTTTAAATATGTATTGCTATATATTCAAGTATTCACTTGTGATGAGCTGTGATTGCTCATTTAACTCTCATCACTGCTGTAATGATTGTTGGTTGTCAGTGTATTACAATGGTCTAAAACAGATATCAATAAGTCACTAAGTTGGTAAATTAATATTTTATCAGAAAATAAAATATGGTTAATTACTGTTTAGTTCAGTTAAGTCTGTAAAACCATTAAAGTTCCTACCATGTTTTTAACGGTAAAGTTCTGGCAACCACAGCTGCCGTTTTTTTACCGTAAAATTTATGGTTTATTTTTTACAGTGCAGTGTAAACACGTTTTTAGCTATTTTTACTTCCCCAAACTGAAGGACAAGTCAATATTGAAGTAATCCACTAACATGCTTTCCATTCAGGTTCCAGCTGATTGTTCTAAACTAGAAACAGTAAAACCAAATTGGACTTTGGTTGCTGTGAAAATCTTCAAACTCTCATTTCTGCTATAGTGTCCCAGTTGAAAAGAAAAAGCAGTGATCATTTGTCAGCTTGTGGGCATGAGGCCGATAGGCATTGCTCCAGGTGTGCACACAGAGCGTCCTCTAGGCTGTCTGACAGCACTGATGGAGAGCCACAGATTTAAGTCTTAGCCAAATAGGGCTTTAGTGAATTCCCACTGTTCTCCTGTAAAAGCCCTGAGCCCTGCTCCGGTGATTCAGTCCACTTCCTTCAGAGCGGGACACTATGACAGGGACGAGTCCATCATGGATTGACCCTGGTTCAGCGGATGTCAACACTCGGCCCAGCGGAGCAGATGAGTGTCGCAGCGCTGCCAACGTGTTGGATGCATTCATGGGGACGTCCGAAGTGGAATAAAGGTGTTCTGCTTTTTATAGTATGTGAAAATGCATTGTGCAATGATGAATATTTCAAAATGGTGCATTGCTATCCAATTACCTCATTGTGCACGTTACATTTTTTGAGTGGCGTCAATTTATTTAATTTTGCATCCCAGTTTTGTGTTAAAAAACCTTTAAGTTTGATTAAACGATGAAGCAAGAATGCTAAAACTGCATGCAGAGAATTTATAACTGATCTAGTATCAGATTTTTGATTAAAAATGAACAGAGTGTTCAATACGACAGTATTAATTCATAAGTGAGGCTTAGATATGAATATGTCCAATATGCACTGTCTAATCGCAATTATTTGAGAATAACAATCATTTTATAGTTACATTTTCAATCATGTTTGGCCATTAAAATAAGGGAAATATTGCAGTATAATATAATATTAATATTATTAAATTTGTAGCATTAAAGTAAATCACATGGGCCTGTTTTATTATTATTATTATTATGTTTTTTTTATTATTATATTGTATACAAATATTGAAATATTAAAATAAGAAAAACATAATTGTGACAGGTTTACAGACAATGGTCTGTATGACTGAATGAATTGGTTCATATTTGAGGCTTCGATAAGAATATTTAAAAATATGCCCATGAATTAAGTATCCAATATGCACTATGTCAAAGCGGGACACTTCTGGGAGATGTGCCAGAATGACATGGTCGTAATATACCCAGGGCATTGTGGAGATAAGGAACGGCTTGTCCATTATTAAAATTAAGAGCCCTAGTTCAACCTAAGCATTTATTATACTCGACTTTTTGTGTTAGCTATTAAACAAGGCTTTGCATAATGTCACGTTGCATCCTTAGTGAAATGAGTTATGCAAAATCACTGGATTTTTTATTTTTATTTTATTTTTCTGGAGAAAACAATGAAGTATATTACTTGGCAGATTGTTCATTCAGATAATTATTAATAATAAATGTCCAACTTTATTGAATATTGGGGTCTTTTATTGTGCTATTATCACTGTTTTATTAATGCAATAAGTCGCAGAAGGCTTTGCATGAAGTATTTTTAAAAAATGTGATTATCTTTATTCATGCAAAAAGTAGCAGGTGCTAGATAATTATTGATAATTTTGTGCATATTTTTCATTGGACTTTATCACTTCGAGTTGGATGGTTGCATTATCAACCAGTTTTGTTGTTTCAGCCCAAATTGGATCTTCAATTTAATTGATATTTTATCAAAGTACCCACAAGTAAAATCCTTAGTGTTAGATGTTTGTTCCCATCACTAACCCACAGTATGAGCAATAGTAGTAGCGATGCTTGACTTAGCAAACACTACTAATTAAAAATAGAAGTCGGCTGAAACGGAGTGTTTAATTATCTACTACGGCTGCTCCGGTTGGTTTTGCAATTCTCTCTGCTTAGATGTCTTCACTCAAGCAGACTTCTTTAATAACCAGAGCCGTGTCAGAATCTGTCATCTGTCTCATCTGATGGATGCATTCTGCAGTTCTGGGCTGGCAGCTTAGAAGTTTATACATGGAGAGATTTATGACACTTGTCTTTCACTAATTACTATTAAAACACTAAAATTGCATGAAACATTTGTTGTTAGGTCAATCAGGTTTTCCTATAGGCTATTTATTTCTTATAAAAAAATGTATATCCCTAAATTAGTATAGTTTGTAAAAAAAATAAAATATTGACTGTAATATTGTTCTACTGGCCCATACTTGCCCTGCCAAAACATTCAATGACCCCACCTAAATAAATAAATAAAGTTAATGTTTTTGACCTAACCTCAGCGAAACCAAGATTATAATTGGCAATTCTGACTTTATATCTCGCAAGTCTGACTTTATATCTCACAATTCTGACTTTATATCTCACAATTCTGACTTTATATCTCGCAATTCTGACTTTATATCTCTACAAATTCTGACTTTATATCTCACAATTCTGACTTTATATCTCACAATTCTGACTTTATATCTCACAATTCTGACTTTATATCTCGCAATTCTGACTTTATATCTCACAATTCTGAATTTTATATTTACGCAATTTCTGACTTTATATCTTCGCAAATTCTGACTTTATATCTCGCAATTCTGATACTTTATATCTCGCAATTCTGACTTTATATCTCGCAATTCTGACTTTATATCTCGCAATTCTGACTTTATATCTTCACAATTCTGACTTTATATCTCACAATTCTGACTTTATATCTCGCAATTCTGACTTTATATCTCACAATTCTGACTTTTATATCTCACAATTCTGACTTTATATCTCGCAATTCTGACTTTATATCTCACAATTCTGACTTTATATCTCACAATTTCTGACTTTATATTTCATAATTCTGACTTTATATCTCACAATTCTGACTTTATATTTCGCAATTCTGACTTTATATATCTCGAAATTCTGACTTTATATCTCACAATTCTGACTTTATATCTCACAATTCTGACTTTATATCTCGCAATTCTGACTTTATATATCTTACAATTTCTGACTTTATATTTACGCAAGTTCTGACTTTATATCTCATAATTCTTGAATTTTATATTCATGCAATTCTGACTTTATATCTCACAATTCTGACTTTATATCTCACAAATTCTGACTTTATATCTCACAATTCTGACTTTATATCTCGCAATTCTGACTTTATATTCTCGACATATTCTAACTTTATATTTCACAATTTCTGACTTTATATCTCACAATTCTGACTTTATATCTCGCAATTCTGACTTTATATATTTCGCAATTCTGACTTTATATCTCACAATTCTGACTTTATATCTCACAATTCTGACTTTATATTTCACAATTCTGACTTTATATCTCACAATTCTGACTTTATATCTCACAATTCTGACTTTATATCACACAATTCTGACTTTATATCGACAATTTCTGACTTTATATCACGCAATTCTGACTTTATATCTCACAATTCTGACTTTTATATTCTCTGACTATATTCTCTGACTTTATATCTCGCAATTCTGACTTTATATCTCACAATTCTGACTTTATATCTCACAATTCTGACTTTATATCTCGCAATTCTGACTTTATATCTCACAATTCTGACTTTATATCTCACAATTCTGACTTTATATCTCGCAATTCTGACTTTATATCTCACAATTCTGACTTTATATCTCACAATTCTGACTTTATATCTCGCAATTCTGACTTTATATCTCACAATTCTGACTTTATATCTCACAATTCTGACTTTATATCTCACAATTCTGACTTTATATCTCACAATTCTGACTTTATATCTCGCAATTCTGACTTTATATCTCACAATTCTGACTTTATATCACACAATTCTGACTTTATATCTCGCAATTCTGACTTTATATATCTTACAATTCTGACTTTATATCACACAATTCTGACTTTATATCTCACAATTCTGACTTTATATCTCACAATTCCTGACTTTATATCACGCAATTCTGACTTTATATCTCACAATTCTGACTTTATATCTGCACAATTCTGACTTTTATATCTCACAATTTCTGACTTTATATCATGCAAGTCTCCTGACTTTATATCTCGCAAGTTCTGACTTTATATCTCGCAATTCTGACTTTATATCTCGCAATTCTGACTTTATATCTCACAATTTTCTGACTTTATATCTCGCAATTCTGACTTTATATCTCGCAATTCTGACTTTATATCTCACAATTTTCTGACTTTATATCACGCAAGTCTGACTTTATATCTCGCAATTCTGACTTTATATCTCGCAATTCTGACTTTATATCTCTACAATTTCCTGACTTTATATCACGCAAGTCTGACTTTATATCTCACAATTCTAACTTTATATCTCAGCAATTCTAACTTTATATCTCGCAATTCAGACATTATATCACGCAAGTCTGACTTTATATCTCGCAATTCAGACTTTATAACTCACAATTCTGATTTTATATCTTTGAACTCTGGCTATTTAACTTGCAATTCTGACTTTAGATCTTGCAATTCAGACTTTTTAACATGCAATTGCGACTTTATATCTTTCAACTCCGACTTTATAACTCGCAATTCTGACTTTTTAACATGCAATTGCGACTTTATATCTTTCAAAAAGAAGTGGGTCGTGAGCATGCATGAGAAAATGTGTGTCCCATGGCCAAACCAGTTGAGAAGCACTGGTCTCGAGCCGCTGCTGGTCTGCAGATCTGTGTTGCTTGGCGACACTAAATGGCCTGGAGTTTGACTAATGATTTATTTTATTTCTCAGAGGAATTGTTAGTGATTATGAGAAACATTTGTTGAACATTGACGTGTTTTCTCACACTGCTGCCACTGTTTGAAAGAAATGAGCCACTTGAGGCTGTGTTGATGTTCGCTCTCAGCCGTGATGAAAACATTCAGATTTTATTTGAATGATCTGCCGCTTTTGTCTTGTTCCGATACGTTATAAATACACAGCCGGCTCTTGTAGAGCAGAAAACCAGGCCAAAACTTTGCTCTAATAACATCCTGTACCTTAATCATTCTTAATGAGCAAAATGAACACAATAACTGCCTCCACCAGAACAATAATTCCAATGACGCGCTCCATCACTGACAGGAGAAACCTTTCTGATTGTCTGTGTAAAACATGTTGGGTTTCATGGGCCAGCGCACTCTGATTAAAACATCTGTGCCGATTGCCAGAGCAATTTCACTGTGAAATCCCCACAGAACAGCAGCATTCGTCTTCAATTATTGTGCCTGCTGTAATTGCACATATTTCCATCTCTGATCACTTGCTTTCTAATGGGAAATGTTCAGCGGGGGCCAATAATCTTTAGAAGGAGTGAAAACAAGCAGCTGCTACTGTACAATATCAAGAAGACACGACCTTACAGAACACTATCAGTGATGTACTCTATCTATCTGTCTATCATAGATATTGTTTGATCTATCCATCCATCCATCCGTCCATCCATCATAGATATTGTCCAATCCATCATCCATCCATCATGATATTGTCCAATCCATCTATCCATCCATCCATCCATCCATCCATCCATCCATCTGTCCATCCATCATAGATATTGTCCAATCCATCCATCCATCCATCATAGATATTGTCCAATCTATCCATCCATCCATCCATCGTAGAATATTGACCAATCCATCCATCCATCCATCGTAGATATTGTCCAATCCATCCATCCATCCATCCATCCATCATAGATATTGTCCAATCTATCCATCCATCTATCCATCCATCATAGATATTGTCCAATCAATCCATCCATCCATCCATCGTAGATATTGACCAATCCATCCATCCATCCATCCATCGTAGATATTGTCCAATCCATCCATCCATCCATCCATCCATCATAGATATTGTCAAATCTTATCTATCTATCTATCTATCTATCTATCTATCTATCTATCTATCTATCTATCTATCTATCTATCTATCTATCATCATCTATCTATCTATCCATCCATCCATCCATCCATCCATCCATCCATCATCCATCCATCCATCCATCCATCCATCCATCCATCCATCCATCCATCATAGATATTGTCCAATCTATCCATCCATCCATCGTAGATATTGTCCAATCCATCCATCCATCCATCCATCCATCCATCCATCCATCCATCGTAGATATTGTCCAATCCATCCATCCATCCATCGTAGATATTGTCCAATCCATCCATCTATCCATCCATCCATCGTAGATATTCTCCAATCCATCCATCCATCCATCCATCCATCCATCGTAGATATTGTCCAATCCATCCATCTATCCATCCAGTCCATCGTAGATATTGTCCAATCCATCCATCCATCCATCCATCCATTATAGATATTGTCCAATCTATCTATCTATCTATCTATCTATCTATCTATCTATCTATCTATCTATCATCTATCTATCTATCTATCTATCTATCTATCTATCTATCTATCTATCTATCATAGATATTGTTCGAATCTATATCTATCTATCCATCCATCCATCCATCCATCGTAGATATTGTCCAATCAATCTATCTATCTGTCTGTCCGTCCGTCCGTCCATCCATCTGCCTACTGTATATAGTTATATATATGTATCTATCCAATAATTTATCCATTATATTATCTAATTTATTTATTCATTTATTTAAATTAGTTGGCCAAAACAATAAGTTGGTGTAGATACAAAATCTCTTTTCCGCAAAATAATCAAGCCAAGTGTCACTAAATCGTATATTGTGCTGAAAACATCTGACTTGACAGAACAGAGACATCTTGTAAGACTAATTATGACCCACATTCAGGCTCCATGTGAACAATATGACCACATACTTGATTTAATCAGCTTACACACGCTGTCTTTTTTAGGATCTATCCACAGAACGGCATGACGGACCCTCGCGGCCCTGATTCATTTCGTCCCCCGCAGAGGAGAGTTGAGCTCTCGATTGTTTCCTCCTTTATCATCCTCTCCCAGATGAAGGAGGAGGCGATGTCACACCACCCAGGGCTTTCATCACTTTCTTGCCAGCTAATAATGACTGCGGTGCCACCTCCGAGGTCGTTGTGGAGTTTTTCTCCCGTCATTAGCCAGAGGACTGGCATCTCCTCCATACATTAACGTGTTCCCAGATTCTCGATGTGTGTCGGCTTCGTCGCTGAAGTGAGTCTAAGAAATTGAGTTTGAGATCACGCCACTGACAACACATTAAATCAGCAGGTGCCAGAGGAAGATGGAGACGGTTTGGGTGAGAAGTTCGCTTGTAGAGACACGTACACCAGCTGACCAGTAAAGCTTTGACCCAAACCGACATGCGGAGAAGTGGAAACGCTATATATCGTACTTCTATTCCTCACAGCCTTGTCTCATTCCTGTCAAAAAATTTAATATGGCGCTACTCTGATTAAAGTTGCTTTAATTAAACATTTTAAGGAGCAAATGTTATTTTGATGAGTTCTGTTGACATAATAATGTTACATGTCCACTGTGTGGAATTTAAATGGAAATTTCAGTGTTAATTTATTTTAAAACGCGTTTAAAAAAAAATTAAGTTTCACTCAGTAGCTAATTGCAAGCAACAATTTGAATATAATGTTAAAATGTGAAATATTACTTCATGTAAAACATACTGCAATAAGCTGTTGTTCATTTGTCTTTTGAGTGCATGCAAATTTAGTTAGCCCTCCTCCCTTTATGTAAGTTTTTGCACGGAAAATCTGCATAATTTAATTGGACTAATTTCCACTTTCTGACTGAGCCTTTACAAACTGCACCAACAAAATAGGCGTTTTTGGTTTTGCATTGATGCTGTGATGGATGGTACGTTTTTATCATCATGTGCATTGCATTTTTTAAATATCAAATTTTCCGCGTCATTCAGTTTGTGTCTCATAATGGGAATCAAATCAACAAATATGTACAGTTTCCTAAAAATCTTATTTTTAGCAAGCCATCAAATCTGAATATTATGCAAATCAGAAATCACTCCCACACGATCATTCTAGACTGTCTGTAAGACAACGTTAACGTGATTCTTGTTTTGTATTACTCAAAATGAATACAGTATTCCAGCAGCGTTACAGCAACTCTCCCAAGAGATCTCCGTGTCAAACATTTCTTCCCTTCCCAAAATTCCCCTTGTGTGTGTCCTCAAAAGTGGCGGCAACATTGTGTAGGCAGCTTGTTGTTCTCCTCGCGGTGCCCTAATGTCATGTAACTCACCGAGGCTTGACTGTCAGGGTCGGAGTGGGAAACTAGGCCGTCTGCCAGCCGTCTTTAACACGCTCGCTTCCGGCGGCGCTGCTTTCTAATGACGACAGAAGCGGGAAACATCGCCTCTTTTCTCACAGACATTTTGAGGAAGTTCTGGCTGATAATTATGCTGATTAGGGCTGACTTGGCAGTAAACAAAGTTGTTGAGTTGTGCGTGATGGAAAATGAATGCCAAAGATGAACTGCATGAAAAGTGGGGTCAAAAGACTTGCGTTTTACTTGAATCCGATTTGATTTCCAATCAGACATGTCTGGGTTTAATCATTTGAGTGTTTGGTGAGAGTCTGAAGTTTTTTTGCTAGGATGACATTAATATTAAATCCTCTATGATGTCTTACACAAAAAAAAATGCTTCCCAAAAATAAAAGGTAGACAGCAACTTATATTGGCAATCCACTGTTGTGCTTGCTTTTTCTGAATACAAACACATGTAAATAAGTGGTATTATGCACAGATAATGCATGCCAAAGTATCATGTCCACAAATAGAGGTTGGATAGTTCTGTGTGCACTGTCTATTGAGACACAGACAAACAAAAGTGCTAATAAACAGTATATCACTACTGTTTCACTACGGTTGATGCACAGAGTAGCCATGGATTCTGAGTTACTTTCAGTTAAAGTTCCTACTGGGAAATCGGAATTTCCAATATGTATTTGTTTATTTACATATTAAAAACATAAAACTTCAAACTTATTATGAATCCCCACAGTTTGAATGTGGTCTCTTGGACTCCATTGTTAATCCAATGCTATCTCACGACCAATTTGTATGCATTTTTTATAGTGATTAAAAGGTGGCTAATTCGTATGAAGGTAAAATGATGTCATAAAGAATCGCATGCACAGGGTAAGATTTGTGAAAGAGTACACAAGATTGCAAGCGTAAAATAAATTTGCATGTGCCAAGGAAGATTTGTAAAGGTGTAAATCGCGCTTCAAGTGTAAGAAAAAAATATTTGTGTATTCGTGTTTATTGAACCAATCAGATCAGAGTAAACTAAGTGTCAGCGAGAAGTTCATCTGATTGGCTACATGATGAAGGTAGACCCGCCCTCCTTGCAAAATTCAGTTAGTGAGAGAATCGTGCCGGGTTATGTCGGGAACTTAGACATTTGCAACAGTTTATTTTTTTACACAAAGTTTGATTTTACGCAATTCATCTATTTTACAGTTCCTACCTCGCTTGCGCTTTCGCTTGCAGATTGCTGTTCACAGGCTTGCAATGCTTTTGGCTGCATTTGCGCGCAAAAAAAACATGCCAAAAGTGTAAGCGCGGAAAAAACGAAAGTCTGAAGAATACAGATCTTAGTATTTATTTTGCGTTAGCATGAATTAAGCTGCAGTTTCAAAATACATGAATTACATTTACAAATAACAGGTAAATGCTACAAATATTTTTTCTTACACTTTACAAATCTTCCTTTGCGAACGCAAATTTATTTTACGCTTATGCACTCACAAATCTTAGGCCTACCCTGCGCAAGCGATTCTTTACGACATCATTTAACCCTCATCAATTCGTAACGACTTCACTCGTACGATATGTCTAAACCCATGTGATGTGGTAGGTAATTTGGTAACTTTTAAAATATGTACGAATTAGCAAAAATCGTACGAATTTGTACGAGTGAGGTCAAATGAATTTGTACGAATTAGCCTGGTAAAATTCGTACGAATTGCGGTGAGATTGGGTTGGTTAATCCCTGTTGAAATCAGTAATATCTTCAAACACTGTCGACCTCTGGATTCAGATGGTTGAGGTAATGCGCTATCAAGACAAGCGATTTAGACATATCACGGCCTCAGGGTTAGACCCATAAAACCAAATCTGACAATGTTTGTTTTGAAGTCCAGGTCTGCTTACTCAAAGCGGAAAACCACTAAATATTTCATGATTTGACAGTCTGTTTTTCCCAGAATGGCTGAGATCTGCTATTAATATTAATAGCCACCCACATCTCAACACGTCTGTTTGTTCAAATTAGATTCGCTCACAAATTCAGAAAAATGATTCCCTATACATGTCTAATGAGTAAAGTTCAATGTAACCTCATGGAGAGAGCGAAGAGGAATCGTTTGAGTAAAAATGTACAGCATGAACCAAATATCAAGAGTTTCATGGACCGCAAATCATATTCAAACAACTTGATCAAGCCATCAAAACAACTTCTCGTTACCACCAGATTTTTCAGAGGAAGCTTGTTGGGGATTTATGAACTGACTCATCTTGTACACACATTGAGTTAATATAGATTTATACTTAGTCTCATTTTATATTTTTGTTTATCATGATCTGATCTAAAAACACTTTTAAGGCCAGAGCTACAGCAAAGACAATTTCTGTGAACCTACAGAGAATAAAGTGTTTTTGTGATTTTTTTTTTCAACTCTATATCAACAAATTTTCATTGCTTTAGTAGACAGTAAATTTTAGAATAAGTTGAAAATAGTTGTAAAGTTACTTATATTCAGTAGAACATCAAAATAGCAGATATTAAAGGAGAAGTTCACTTTAAAAAAAAAAATTACTCACCCCCATGTCATCCAAGATGTCCATGTCTTTCTTTCTTCAGGCGAAAAGAAATTAAGGTTTTTGATGAAAACATTCCAGGATTTTTCTCCATATAATGGACTTCAATGGGAACGAATCTTCAATTCAATTCGCTCATTTCGTTCGTTGAATGAACCAAATGACATGAAAAAAGATTCGTGCATTTTGATGAACGAGTTTGAACAGAGTCACGAACGCGCATCACAGAAACAGAGGAAGGCGAGCATTTGAGCTTCTAAAACTTAAACTTTTTTTCTTTTTCTTTTAATGAGCGATCGTTTCGTTTGACAAGACCCTTTTCATCGTCTGGAAATCATTTAAAGCTCTTTGAACAGTTTGCACTGAAACTCTCATTTGGACCTTGAACCGTTTGGTTCCCATTGAAGTCCATTATATGGAGAAAATCCTGGAATGTTTTCATCAAAAACCTTAATTTCTTTTCCACTGAAGAAAGAAAGACATGGACATCTTCGATGACATGGGGGTGAGTAAATTATCAGCAAAGGTTTTTTTTTCATAAATGAACTGCTCCCTACTACTCGTTGTGTGACACATTCTACTGTATATTGAGTGTTGCATGTAAGAAGAAAAAAAACATGAGGGTTAATAAATGAGGACAGAACATTTATTTTGTTTGAATTAATCCTTCAAAGCACTATTTTCTTTACTAAAGCGCAGAATAAATGTGCACACTTTGTTTCTGTTCTTGTTTCCAGTCACAGCAGGGCGGCAATAACAACTCTGTGCATCGCATTGGGAGTCTTGTTTTCTCTTACACTTATCTTGAGTTAATTATTGTCTCAGCATCCCCATTTTCTCCACTGGGTCGTCCGCTGAGCTGCGCAGGGCCGTGTTACAGGAATTAGCACTTTAAAATGCCAGAGGAGCTGTGTCTGCCCATCAGGGTTCTGTAGGACAGTGAATCTAGGCCTAGAATACAAAGTAGTTGAACTATAGGAGGATGGCAACCTAAAGGTAAACTCTTCCAGGACTCAAGTGTAAGTTTTAGTCAAGACGATCGCAGGCAAAAACATTGTTTTTAATGCATTGTTCAGGTTTAAGTTTTGGCTGATTTTGCCTTTCATAAAGTGACTACTGAAGTGGAGATGTCTGACTTAATTTTTACAATATCTATGTTGTACGGAAGAGGATTAGGGCCAAGCAATAATACAAAAATAAATAAAACTGTCTCGGGTTTAAAGTCATTATAATGCAAGATTAAACTCGTTACATTTTAAGAAAAAGTCAAAATACAATTTTGAAAATAAACACATTAAATATTGAGAATAAAGTCTTTGCGTTTTGAGAAAAAACTAGAAAAATTTCAGAAAAAAAAGTCGAAATACGATCTTGAGAATAAACTCATTAAATATCAAGAATAAAGTCGTTGTGTTTTGAGAAAAAGTCGAAATACAATTTTGAGAATAAAGTCATTGTGTTTTGAGAAAAAAACTTGTTAAATTGCGAGAAAAAAGTTGAAATAGAATCTTGAGAATAAACTCATTAAATATTGAGAATAAAGTTGTTGTGTTTTTGAGAAAAAAGTTGAAATACAATTTTGAGAATAAACTCACTAAATATTGAGAATAAAGTCGTGTTTTGAGAAAAACTTGTTAAATTTCGAGAAAAAAGTTGAAATACAATCTTGAGAATAAACTCATTAAATATTGACAATAAAGTCGCGTTTTGAGAAAAACTTGTTATATTTTGAGAAAAAAAGTAGAAATATAATCTTGAGAATAAACTCATTAAATATCGAGAATAACGTTGTTGTGTTTCCAAAAAAAAATCAAAATACAATTTCAGAAAAAGTCGTGAAACTGTCTCCATGGTTACTTTGTAAAAACTTTGGATTGCTGCAGTGCCACGTATTTTCAGTCCCATGTCCACGCCAAGCTCTCGGGACACCCTCCTATACCAGTAACTGGTATTTAATGAATTAAATGAGTAACAGTTTTAATGAAGTAGCTAATTGTCTATTACTTTATTGTCGTTATTGGTTGTTCATGCAGCAGTTGTTCAAGTGACGGCTTTTATCAGTAAAGTTCTGCACGGGCAAATTCAGTGATACTTTTAATGCAATGGGCTACATTACAGCTAAAGTTGATAGTATTTCTTTTCTTTGTTACTGAAATAAAGTCTAAAATATAGCTTGACTAGTGATCCAACTCTGCCATGTCCTCTATCAGTAGGCTATGCAATGAACACTGGTTGAATGCGTAATACTATATTCTCGAAATTTAATACATTTTATTCTCAAGATTGTATTTCGACTTTTTTCTCAAAATTTAATGACTTTAATCTCGCTTTACAATGACTTTAATCTCGAGATGGTTTTATTTTTTTATTATTGCTTGGCCCCAATCCTTTTACGCAATATTGTAATTCAAATTACAGATGCAAATCCACTTACGTTTTTTTTTTTTTTTTTTACTAAAATCTCAATGAAAAATAATTTTGAACCTGACTTTATTCGTTGTTTTGATTTCTGCGCATTTAATTCCTTAATGCATATTTCATTTCATAAATTTGTATTATAGGCATCAACTTTTAGGCTACTTGTAATTAAACTTGTAAATTATTGGAGTTCTTAATCCAATCAGTCAATTTCAGAATTACATTATTTAATAAATATTCATTGCACCCCTAAAGTTCTTTATGCACTCCTAAATTGTCAAATTGGGACAAAAGTAAGCGTCCTGTAATGTGATTTATCTCACTTTGTGGGTGCAAATCAACAAGAAGGGGTATTTCCAGAACGGATATGCTGTGCAGGACCTGCTCTTACACTTTCCTTCAGTGCAGATCATCAGAGAATGTTTGTTTACTTCATCAAATCTTATCTCTAGCCCACATATAAACTTCTGACCCGCTCTGCTTTCCCCAAAGCACAGGAGTCCTTCAGGCTAGAGGTAGAGAAGGAGGAGAGTAAAACATCATCCGCACCAGGGCTGAAAAAGTAAATGAAGAATGTCGCCAGTGGGTGGTTTGATCACAAATATCACCGACATAATGTCAGAAACTCTGCTGTGATCATCCATATAAAACTGTGCACCTTCTTTCCGTCTACACTTTCATACAATGTGTGATTTAGTTTATTGTTTACTGTTCACAACATAAGAAATGAGGAGCTGAACTTTTAACCTCGATATAAAATTCTGAAAAATGGAATTGGCCTGCTACACCTGTATAGTAGCCATGCTCCAAAAATGCAGTGGATGCAGTTGTTAGCTTCCTTAGCACATATTTATCTCTTCCCACAATACAGGCCTATAAAGAAAGCCTTATCTTAGGCAGCGACTTGCATATTTACAGCTTAAGAGCTTTGGTAATTTTTAATAAGCCAGAATTGGGTGTAAACCGCGAGGGAGCCCACACGTTGAGTGTGATTATGTTTTAATGTTCATCACAGCCCACATGCCACGATCATGACTGCTTCTGGTAAACCAGTATGATATGCAGCTCATTGGATAACCTACGCTCTAAAAATGCTGGGTTATTTCAACCCAAATTTGGACAAACCCAAATGTTGGGTTAAAAAATTGATTTAGAAAAACTGCAGTTGAAAGTGAAAGTTGAAGTTGGGTTAAAATTTTAAATTGCATGTTCAACCCAACATTTGGGTTTGTCCATATTTGACCCAAATTTGGCTTAAAACAACCAAGCACTGTTCAGAGTGTACACTCTAAAAATGCTGGGTTATTTCAACCCAATTTTGGGTAAAACATTCGACAAAACCAGTAATTGGGTTAACATTTTACAATAACCCAACGTTTAGATCCATATTTTACCCAAAATTTAGTTAAAACAACCCAGCATTGCAGTAGGTTGAGATGAAATTCATGTGATCTAAAGATTTCATTTAAAAAGTTGCATTATTTGTCAAATATGGTATGTTTTGCTTTTGAAACTGCAGTATTATGCTATAGGCTAAGTGCATGTACAACTTGTATTTTTTTTATTCATTTTAACTGTTAATTTATTTAGGGTTTCAGTGTGTTTATCAAATAAAAATCTTCCTGGTGATTATTATTACGGTTGCTATGCAGTTGCTAGGCAATTATGAGTAGTTGGGTCTTTCACAAAGTTCAGTGAAAACTGTTTACACACCACAATACACGATGTTATTTATGTGCATGAGGTTGCTACGGCAATCTTAGAATGTTTTTGTTGTGGTGGTAGCTGTTGCTATGCAGTTCCTAAGATGGTATAGGTAGTTGCTAGGGTGTTGTTAAGTAGCTGGTGATTGATGAATGATTAAATGAATGAATGATTAAAAAGTGTCTAATTCGTACTAATTTCGTACCAACCTTATGCTAATCGAATTTGTTATGATTTGTTAAACCCACGTGATGGTTAGGTTTAGGGCGGGGTAAGGGGTAGGTCATTCGTACGAATTCATACGAATTGGCCAATTCGATAAAATATGTACGAATTAGCAAAATCGTACAAATTCGTACGAGTAAGGTCGTATGAATTGTTATGTATTAGCCACTTTTTAATCATTCGTCGAATTCGATACGAACTTGGTCGATGAGATCGGGTTGGCTTTGATTATGAGGCGTGTCCGAACCAGGAAAAAAAACTCTGCACTCAATTGAATCGTCGGTAGACCTACAACCAATCAGAACAACACAGTAAGGCAACTACTTTGCATATCACAGTTGTCAACTACAGAACTTACTGTATTTTAGAAGTAAAATAACAAGTGTTGCTTCTTTTACTTGGTCCTCCATGAGTGCAACCAAAGGAGAAATGGAAAAGGACATGTCCCCCCCACATTTCAAATATCTAAGTTTTGTTTTAGCTACCAAGCAACCTTTCCACAAGGGATAGATTGATTTTATTTTTTTAGTATTTTATAGTTAATAGAAATCAAATCAACCATTTATTTGAGTTAATCAGTACATGACTGATTAACAGTAATGTAAATGCTAAATGCCCTAATACATGTTGATACTACAACAATGCAAAGCATATGCTCTTAACCTTGCAGTTTTTCACATATCATTTAAGCCTCAATTTCTCCATTTCTTTGCACAAAACTCTCCAGAAAGTGTCATTTAATGCTTTATTTTTTAATTTTTTTTTAAAAAAATTCAGAATTGCTCCTACGCCCCTAAGGATCTGGAAACTGCTCTTGCCAGACTCAGAGCTTCAATATGTCGTCTCAGTTGAGTGGCGCTTTTGAAACCAGACTTGTTTTTGTCCATGAGGTTGTTCTGTGCACGAATAGTAGAGACTTGTTGAACACGAGTCATTCAAGTGTTTTAGCAATGAATTGAAGAAGGACTACTCGTCTGTAATTTTCTAAAAGTGCTGGATATAGAGTGGGTTCCACAATGATGAGTGGGGATAGGATCAAGCAGACAGGTTGTAGGTTGATTGGAAAGGATGAATTTGGAAACTCAGAGCCTCCAAAAGCGTGGAGAAGGAGGGGGGAATGTGTCAGTTCTTAAAGAGCCCCTATCCTGGATTTTTGAAAATGACTGTTCATGTAGTGTGGACTACAGCTCTAAGGGAATAAAAACATCCTGCAAAGATTTATATCTGAAAGTGCACCGTATATAAAGTTATTGTCTTTCAAAAGTGACAGTCAACTCCGAAACTCATTTTTTGCCATTACCGCCACCTGTTGTTTAATTACGCATCTTGCGGCTAACGGTTCACTGACGGTCAGGTAAAAATAAATGCATATTATAAGACAAATAAAGTGTTTTTTGTCCTTGCATGCACGTTAAACTGTTTTTGGGAACTCCCAAAACAAAAATAGGAACATTTCAAATGCTTTGATAGGGGCTTTTTAGGAAGTGAGTGTCAATTTGTGGTGTGGAAAATTGGCCGCTGATGGTTAACGTTTTGTTTATGGAGAATCAAAGTCGCAAGCTGTTATGGTTGATGAAGGAGGATTAGGAAGAGAGGAGAAGGTTTTGAAAACAGGAGAATTGTTAATTTTGTAGTGGTACAGTATATGTCATTTTAAGCAGTAGAGACATTAGCAGAGAAGGAAGAGAGGAGTGATAGATACAAACCCTAACTTTTGCTGTTTTTGCAACCCTAAGTTTATAGCAATGCTCGTGGAGAACATCAGATAGCCAGAAGGCAGATATTAATATAAAGTTTTTACACTATATCAGGTTCTTCATAGTTAGTGCTTCTTATTTAAACTATTTCCCCTGACTAGTGTTGCTTTCAAACTCAGACAGTTCTTAAGTCCCTACAGCCCACATCAAAAACTCAAATCAAAAATGTAAAATGGACTGAACGATTCTCTGAGGATTCTCTTCTGAAAGTTAACCACTTTTTAGTTTCGTCTGTACGTAATTAGCTGCTAAATTCAAAGGCAGATGGGCTCCTCTTATGTTTAAATTCACTGCTGGACACAGGGATAAAGACTGATTAACGCTGATGTCAGATTTATATAAACATGCAATTAGAGTTAATTAAATCTGTGTCTCTCTGTGATGGATTAAGATATAACCTCCTCTTACTTTAGTTAGAGACCCATCCTATCAGTTTTAATGATAACAGTTAACTACTGTTTTATTGTTATATCTTTATATATATATATATATATATATATATATATATATATATATATATATATATATATATATATATATATATATATATTTGTCACAGTTTGAATTTGCAGGCAGTAATGATACCCTGATACCTATAGTCTCAATAACATAATGTGATGTGCTCAGTTAAAAAATAAACACCCAGTGAACCAATGGCATAAGTGACATCTGTGTACAGTGTGTTTTTAACCGCTAACGAGTTCAGATTTTTAGTTGTCGCTCCAATAATACTGAAAGATAAACTAGAAGTCATTTTTATGTAGGCGTGCCTTTGATGCTCCCTACAGACTACAGTGGCAGCTCACTTGTCAATTGAATCACTGTATGTGAAAATACAGAGACGTTTTTTCTTCAGTATCGGTATTGTGTATGTTTGAGCATGTTCTCTATATTGACAACAATGGTTGTCATATTAGCAGCGGTTTGGGACCAGGGGCAAAGGTCGCCATGAGAATAAAGCCAATATGAAATTTAATCAAGGTAGAAAAATGAAAGTCAACGAAAGGTTAAAGTGGGAACACAAATGCCATCAAAATGCCAATTAAACAAGCCGTGCCCTTTCATGGGTTTCATCACATGACACTCTGGAGAACATATTGGTGATGTTTTATAAAAGGTCTTAAATAAATGAAAACAAGAATGAGGCCGACAGTCCTTGGCACTTGATTGTTGGGTAACACTTTATTCTGATATGACTATGCACCTACATGCCACTCTCATTAGCAGTCAGTCTAATTACTGTAATATAAATGCAACTTTATTTTGATACTCCCCAACAGACATTCTGACTATAACTAACTTATTCGCCTTAACCCTTCATTTCTAATAAACCCACTCCTAAGTCCAGTAATACTCTAATACTCCAATGAGAGTAGGTGTAGGTTTGTGTGCCTGCAACATTACTTATAGTCTAAAGTGGGCCAAAATAAAGTGAAAACGATTGTTGTGATGAACAACGTGAAGACTCATAATGCACAAAACAAAAACTCTTAATGCATTTTATATTACAACACACTTTGTAGTCTTTAAGGTCACATCTAATGTTTACAACCCCATTTTTTTGTCCACTGGAAATTTTTTATCAGCTGAACAATTGACACAAGTTACATTAAAGTCACAGACAAGTCTTGTTTGAGGATATATTTAGGGGCCAAGCACCGAAGGTCGACTGATTTGATGACAATTTGATGACAATTTTCCCATATCGGCCATTTTGAATTATGTGCTGAAATGCTGTATTTTTTTAACGCATCAACGAATTGTTATGAAACTTGGTATGGTCATCAGTATGATGCCCTGAAGAAGCCTGAAAATTTGACCTAGTGGTGAATAATTTTTTTAAATGCTTATAACTTTGGGTGTGGTCGACTTATTTTCACAGGAGTTATCTTTTTGAGTTCCTGAATCGTTGCCGAGTCCAACGATACCAAACATGCTGGGTTTCGTCTTTTGGTTTGTGTAGCGTTGCGATTTAGCGCGAAAAAACATTCGGCTTTATCTTCGAAACCGCTTGTTCGAATTGAGACGAAAGTCGGGCATTGGTCGATAGTTAAACACCAATGCCCAATATTGATAGTAAAGGGTAGTAAAATTCAAACAAAGTCATGTGTCAGTAATTTTTTATGCGTTTTTTCATATAAATGTCTATAACTCTGAAGCGAATTGAGATATTTTCACCAAAATTTACACACATATGTATGGGCTCACTCTGGGGACACTTAAATAAATTGTGGGACTGAGCCTCTTGGTGGCGCTATAATAGAACAAAACATGAAATTCCCATTGACTTCAATACAGTGTTTTTAAATAAAATGCTATACTAAACAAATCCACTGGTGTAATATTACGAAACTCAGAATGTGCCAACAACACCATCCCCTAATATTTTTAAACAGCGCCACCTAGCGGACAAAAGTTATAACAAAAAATTTCCAAAAAGGCTAATAACTTTTGAATAAATCAAAATGCCACTGGTCTTAATAGATTCCTTGGGTCAAGTCGAGAACATAGATACCAGGTTTTCCTTATTTGGCCAAACTTCCTGTCCGCCATCTTGATTTTCAGTCAAAACCTACTTTTTCGAACTCCTCCTAGAACCGTTTGTCCGATTTTCACCAAAATCAATGTTGGACATGTCTTGTCGTCTGATTGTGCTTGGCCCCGGTAATGTCTGCTTGCAGCTATATTTGTTCTTGGTGTCAATATTAGGCCTGAATATGAATATGAATAAAGCTTCTAAAATGTAATGAACCAAATGCAAGGAATTTAGACTGACAAGTACTTATAAAATACCTCAGATGCATATAATGCATCTACTTCCTAAAGTGTCAGATTTTTCTTTAAAAGTCGATTATATGTCCTTGCATCGTTTCTCACTAAAGTTCAATAATAAATGCTTGGTGGGAAATGTAATTATCATCACGTTTTGAGAGGTGGGACGGGTTATACATCACCCACTTCATTCCCATTCCTTTCCATTTCAATATTTCTTCCAGCACAGTGATTAAGTATACATATGTAACATGCATATTTCTCATCTTTGGCTATGACATTGTATCAACTCAGCTTATTGAAATTGCATTGAAATGGATATTCTGCTGTCAAACAGAACGTCGTCCTGAAAAGACATTTCCAGTTTCAGTTTTATGAACTTTTCATCCTGCACATCTTTGTGTATGTAACACGCGTTACTATAACTGTCATCAGCACTTCTTTGGCAGTCTATAAGTGCAGAGAAAGGTAGAAAAACTGCTTGCATTTATTATTTTTTATTATTATTATTACATCATTTCTTTTTTGAATTTGTCAAGGTTTCATTATAGACTGCCAAAAAGGTTGAAAATGGTTAAAAGGTTAAATGAGGCAAAAACAATATAAAAACTGTTCGTTTTCTCACACAAACCACTCGTTTCTTGCCTTAGGCCATCAATGTGTACTTACATTTACGAGTCATTAAATCATGTTTAATTTGGACTTCTCTGTGCATGCTCTTTGAGGTGGTGAATTTCAAAGTGAACTATCCCTTTAAAGAGCACCAGAACGCTATATAAATTAATTTATAATAAGGTGATAGCAGATTAAGAAAGAGAAAGGTCGACGTAGAACATAATGTCACAACTTCACACATTTACCCATTGGTGGACCTACAAGTAAACTTCATAACAACAAACTTGGACAGATAGGCTACATGTTGGGTGTTATGGGATGCATTATTTATTGCGAAAACCTTTAAACTCAGAGTACTCATTTGATGATGCACCCTCATAGGCATCTGCTCTTATTTGTTATGTCGACTAGCTGGGTGCATCTCTAGAGTTGGTAGAGTAGTACTTGACTGACAGGCCGTATTGGTCATGCTGTCTATGGGACTTCAAACAGAGACTGGAATGATGGGAAGGCCAGCGAGGGTCCGCAGACTCCCAGGTGCGCTGATAAGCCTGGTGGGCCGAGCCGAGTGTCCAGGTGCCCGGATCAGCATCCACGGGAGAGAGACGCTGGCTGCATTTCACTGTTTATTATCAGCTACACACAGAAAGTGAAACCCATCAAAGACTAATATACGGGAGAGAGTTTCTGTTCTGTTGAGTTCAAATTCTCAAATGCAAATGTTCGGTAACACTTTACAATACGGGTGCACTAATAAGCATTAATTCATGCTTAACTAATGCACAGATAATACTGAATTAATGTGTAACTAATGATTATTTAAGCTATTCATGAATGATTACCACATTAGGAACTAATTAAAGAGTCTCTAGGGTTAATGTATTAGTTCATACATTAATTAAATATGTAATTGTGGATTAATTCCATAATAATTTTTTTAACTAATAGTGTTAATTAATATGTTAATTACTAGAATGAGCCAAAGCCTTGTATTTCAACTTCCAGATAATATGACAGGTACACTAACATGCATTAATACATGATTAATTACCTCATTGTTAGTGCAAATTCATGTGCAAATTACTACAATTACTAAATGACCAGTTAATAATTATGTGCAACAACAAGTAAAGTCATAACATAATGATACCTTTGCAAATCATTAGCTAATGATTAATTAAAGCAGACAACTGGAAGCTGAAGTGCTTAAGCTTTGACTAATTGTGGTAATTAACACATTAATTTACACTATTAGTTAATAAAATATGTTAAGGAATTAATACACAGACACATTTAATTAATAGCAATTTATGTATTACTTAATCTATTAATCATATAGACTCTTTATTAGTTGCTTATGCAGTAATCATTAATTAATGGTTTAGTTCTTAATGAGATATATTTTAACTCATGATTATCTGTGCATTAGTTAAGTATGAATTAATCCATATTAGTGCACCCGTATTGTAAAGTGTTACAAAATGTTCTTGCTATTTGGTTTAGGATAGCAAAGAGAAGATTTCAAAGGCAAAGTATATTTCCGACTTCGATGTGTTTTAATCAGTTAAACTGACAAACGTAGATCATTACTGGAATGGAATATCCACTTTTAGCTTTTGTTTTTGTAGCCAAACTCATTTTTTTGCCTCATATATTCAGAGCACATTGAGACTTGATCTGATCTTATATGTTGTTTGACACACTCCAGTATTCTATATTCATTGAGTCTGACCTTGCATCTTGGGCAAAGTTATGAAGTCTCTTTTGGATGGTTGATTCATGCAATTTGACATTAACTGAGGCAAGACTTGCTTAGAGAGAACTCCCCTTTTTATATTATCCTCGGGTTCCTTAAGACCTTGGTCATGTTCGGAATGAAAGCCGCCTCCTATTCAGGAAAAAAATTGCTAAATAGTTATTTTTAAAAAATAGTGAGGATGGTAGGGGGAGACTCATAAATGCTAGTGACGGGTAGGTTAAGGGATGGGGTTGAGGTAGGTCATATATTTATATATACATACAGTAATGTAAACGTTAAGTCAACGGCGTTCATAAACACGCTGAAAAATCGAATATGCATGGGCAAAAATGGAAAATACGAATTGCCGTGTCATACACACGCAATTTCATGAGATCAGTCTGCTCATGTAATCGACCATTTGATGCAACTATTTGAGCTTATAAAACTGTAAACTTTTGTTATTTTTTTTGAATGAGCGATCGTTTCGTTTGATAAGACCCTTATTCATCGTCTGGAATCGTTTAAAGCCCTTTGAACAGTTTGTAGTTTGCACTGAAACTGTCTTTTGGACCTTGAACCGTTTGGTTCCATTGAAGTCCATTATATGGAGAAAAATCCTGGAATGTTTTCATCAAAAACCTTAATTTCGTTTCGACTGAAGAAAGAAAGACATGAACATCTTGGATGACACGGGGTGCGTAAATTATCAGCAAAAGTTTTTTTTTTAATAGTGAACTACTCCTTTTATCTACTCCTACCGTGGTGTGGCCTTTCATGTGTGAAAACGCCCTAACTGCTCACTAGTAGAGTATTAATAGACTGGAAGATTTAGGTGATAGAACAAGTTAACATGTAGTTGCAAAAAGTTACTTATAGTCAGTCAGAGTGTCTGTTGGAGGAGCATCACAATATAGAGTTGGCAGATATTAAGCAGACAGTCTACTAATACTCTAATGAGAGATAGTTCACATGTAGTGATAGGGACCATCAAAATAAAGTATTACCAATAGTTTTGATGCCATTTACCAGAGTAATTGGCGTTTATTTGAGCTGCTCTGCATGCTGTTGTATGAACAGAATGATTCTTCGATAGTAGGAGTAGAATAGTAATAGTCTTCCTGCTGCTATTTTTCAGCTCTCTGGCTGAAATGGTGGGACGGATTGTCTAAATTGCTAATGGTTGAAAATCTGGAGTTGAGTGCAAAATTACTTGGAAACAAAACCCTTCCCAGACTCATGGGCAATCTTTTGGTAAGAGCCCTTTTAATCTCAGCATGATGTACCACACTGAGACTGAAGCAGACCGCCTGATGCTCAAACATGGCAAGTTACTCGCCAATCATGTTAGAATCCTTTTAATCCTTAATAGATGAAACATCTGCAATGATTTTGCAGGAGACATGAAATTGTGATAATCGCAGGTTATTATTTTCAAGTTTCATGAAGACCGAAATTAGTTTTGCAATCTTTATATGCATATCTGAACGGATGTAAAAAAAGCAGCTAAAATTGGTAACTGATACAATAATGTGACTTAAAAGGAGTAGTTCACTTTAAAAAAAAAAAAACTTTAGCTGATAATTTATCTCACCCCCATGTCATCCAAGATGTCCATGTCATTCTTTCTTCAGTCGAAAAGAAATTAAGGTTTTTAATGAAAATATTCCAGGATTTTTCTCCATATAATGGACTTCTAATGGGGAACCAAACGGTTCAAGGTCCAAAAGACAAGTTTCAGTGCAAACTGTTCAAAGGGCTTTAAACGATTCCAGAAGATGAATAAGGAACTTATGCAAGCTGAACGATCGCTCATTAAGAAAAAGTTTTATAAGCTCAAATGCTCACGAATCTTGTTCCGAGTCAACTCTTCATATCGTCCGTTGAATGAACCAAATGACACGAAAAAAGATTTGTTCATTTTGATAAACAAGTTTGAACAGGAGAGTCACGAACGCGCATCACAGAACAGAGCAAGGTGAGCATTTGAGCTCCTAAAACTTCAACTTTTTTTTGAATGAGTACGAGTTCGCTTCGCTTGATGAGCCCTTATTCAGTCGCCTAGAATCAGTTTAAAGCCCTTTGGACACTTTGCACCTGAAACTGTCTTTTGGACCTTGAACCGGTTTCGGGCCCATTGAAGTCCACTTGGAGAAATCCTCAAATGTTCAAAAAACCTTAAGTTCTTTTCAAGTGAAGAAAGAAAGACATGGACATCTTGGATGACATGGGGTGAGTAAATTATCAGCAAAGGTTTTTTTAAAAGTGAACTGCTCCTTTAAATTAAACTGTCCAATTAATTCAAAACACAGATGTCAAAGTCTTGCAAGTATGGGAATATATTTATGTTAAAGTCTATGGGTAAATATATAAAATGTTTGTGGGCCAATTTGACCCACATATTTTATTGTTAAAGGCAGTTGCACAGACTTTATATTAGTTTCTCAACTAACTCAACTATCAACTAATTTTTTGCATTACATGCCACTCATTTTTAGGCTGCAACCCACCAGTTGGGTCTGAGAAAACCTCTGAACTATTCGACTTTTCCTGTTTTTTTCTTCTCTGCATGCTTCAAAAAGCGCCACAATATGGCACATCAGATCATTTAAATCAATATAGTTGTTGCACAACGCAAAACCGCATAAACATCATTAATACAAATTAGGACAAAAGGTGAGCGTGTCCTTTCCATTTGCCATTGACGACGCAATTAGGGGCGTTAAAATATTAATCTGTGTTTGCATGGAGGCCTCAGTGGATTCGCGTGACCTGTTTGTCATAATCCTGCGTTCCAGAGACTCCGGAGAGAAAGTGAGGCGGGCGCTGATAAAGGAACGAACCACCACTAATTAAAATGAAGGAGAGGAGAACAGATGGCTTCTTCACAGCTGGAAACTTCACTGTGTCTGGGACAACACAGCCTGGAATACCACAGGGATAAATGAGCTGCCCCCTTTGTTTTGCTTTCTGGATGCAGTCACTTTGAGCTAATGCCCTTTGAATTTCCCAACAAACCACGAACCAACTGGAATACTTGATCAGGCATTTGAAACGTGTCTGCGGTTGCAAATAAATGAGGTGATTATGTTTTGAAAACCGGCAAACGGCGCAAGAGCGCATCGGTTACTGCTAATGAACGCAACCATTCGTTTTCCATTCCGTCTGACTTTTTCTGGGAAATTATTAGAGGAATATCTTCCTTACTGACTAATGCATGCACACATTATATGCACTTGAGAGAATGGCAATAAACACTTTCTAAAACAGAAGCGTGATTTCCTTTCGCCTTGCGTGGTTGTTTTGGCTGTAGGCGTTTTTCACTCCTCTCAAAAGTCCTTTCCAACTTCATTCAACAGCTTCAACGTGACACTTTTGTTGATAAGGCACCAAAAAGTGAATTTGCTGTTTTTTTCTGATGATTTCATTTAAATCAAAATTCAGGTCTAGTGTGTTATAGTGCTTTCTGTGTCCGGCTTCTAATCTTCCAACAGTTTTGCAGGTGAGTGATGCTGTGCGGGTCTCTAAGCCAGCTTGGTTCTTTTGCATGCGGGTCTAAAGGTCTGTTCACACCAAGCATGAATATTTGTATTTTTAATATTAATAGAAAAAATAAATATCCCTATGGGCCTGTTCACACAGATGCTAAAAAGGGATATATACTGGACGGGAGGGAATTGCTGAAAAAAATGGGAATAAGCCAAAGTTGAATCCAAATATTTTTTACTTTTAGTCGGGCCAATTTTCACAGGCTTTGTGGTTTTGTCTCAGTGCATATGATTTAAAGGGATAGTTCACTTTTAAATTAATTTTTGCTATGTTTTAGCTTACTCCCAAGGGCATCCATGATGTATCTTTGCTTCAATTTTGATATTTTTAGGTCAAACCGTTGGTGTCTAACAGTTATATAATGGAAGTCTATGGTCACCACCTCAAAGAGCATGCACAGAGAAGTCCAAATTTAAACATTGATGGCCTAAGACACAAAACAAGCGGTTTGTGTGAGAAAACGAACAGTATTTATATAGATTTTACCTCTTGTAAGCACAGATCATTGATCAAACTTAAGAAAGCACCTAGCTTTATTGGTTAACATTAGGTGGTTGGTTTTGCATTGGCTGAATGAAGCCTTTATAACTTATTAATGACAAATTCAATTAGTACCACTGTAGTTGAGGTCACGAAAAATATTCATGACACAGTTATAATGCCTCATGACAGCCAATGTCAGAAGCCAACCACATCACAGTTTAACTTCATTTTATGTCAAGATGTCATGACAAAGACACTGACAGGTTATGATGTATTGGTTTATGTCAAGAGGTCATAGCATCTTAATGTCATATTTGCATTCAAAATGTCATTATTAAGTGAAAGACACTTAATGACAGTTGAGTTGTCATAAACAAGTCAAGATGTCACACCCTCTTCAAGTAAAGTGTAATTAAATGACATAAATCTATATTGTAAATTAAACAATTGTTTAAAACTGCCTTTTCTACATGCAGCAAAAGATCCCATCAGATGAACAGTTGTTTATTATTGGATGGCACTTGCTCATTAGCGTTTTTGCCAGACAGTACACAAACAAAATAAATGAGCTATATCATTTCAAAACAATCCTCTTCTCCTCAGCCCGCTGGTTTTAATAGCTTCATATACAGTATATGAAGATGTCCCTGAGGGACCTTCCAGAACATCTGCTCTCTCTCCGCTCTTCGCTAAGAGAAGGTCAGACGCTGACAGAGAGGAAGACGCTTGCCAACAGAGACCAAGGAAGAACAGTATCTGACAACACTTGAAAGCCCGTATTGTCTTGGGTTTTCCCTTTCAGTCCGAGCTTAGGGAATAGCCCTGCTTTTTCTCGGCTTGCATCAGATTCAGATTTCAACAGCTAGAAACAAGTGGAAGTCTTTCTTTTTGTTTTTAGTTCACTCATGATGATATAAAAGCGTGCTTTAAAGTGTGCCACACAAAGAGCTACAGGCTAAATCATGATTTAATCAGTAAAGATGTGGACCGCATCGCTGTCTGATGTAATGTTTATATCTATTACGTATTTACCAGTCTCCTAATGACTTCATATTGAACATATGCCTGTTTTAGTTGACATTATCCAGCCCGTTCTCATCCCAAGGCGTCATCTAACTGATGCTTTTGACCATGCGTCAATATCCGACACACACGGCACACTTTAGCGTCTATATGAGATGCGTCTCCTGAGTGGTCTAACCCTAACACTACCCCAGACCTAAACCTAAACTGACGCTAAAGGTTGCCATGTGCGTCGGATTTAGACGCATGGTCAAAAGCGTCAGTTAGATGACGCCCTAAGATGAGAATGCGTTGCATTATCAGCCATTTTTGACAACTAGTGTGAGCAGAGTGAATTTTTTCTATTTTTAATTGTAATTTTATTTGAGTTTTAGTAATTCAACTAGCAGAAATACTTTTTAAAGTATTTTTATAAAAGTTTAAAAAAATTTTTTATGTTATTCTATACATTTATAGTATTTTTTTCTGTTTAATTGTAATTTAGTTAATTTAATACTTTTTTGTTTTTATTTAGTTGTTATTTTTTGTAATTTTAGCACTTCAAATTAAACTAAATGAAGTGTTACATTGGCAAATGGCTGAAATTTTGTTCATTTGTTCATTTTGTTCTCAATTTTATATATTTAGTTTTTCACTATGTCTATTTAGATTGTAGTAATTTTATTTCATTTTTCAGTAATGCACACTCTAAAACAGGCTGGGTTGTTTTAACCCAATTGTGGGTCAAATATGGACAAACTCAAACATTTGGTTGAAAATGTATTTTAAAAATGTAACTCAATGGCTGGGTTTGTCCAGTATTTGACCCAAAATTGGGTTATAGCATTTTTTTAAAGTGCAATTAGCTGAAATAAAAGTTTAGGGTTTTTATATTTTGAATTTTATTTAGATGTTAGTTATGTTTCTAAGTGATCTGAAATGTGATTTTCAAAAGATTGAAAGTACAGACATGATGAGCGATGTGTCTACAGTCTTAAATATGCAGGGTTGTTTTAACCCAAAGTTGGGTCAAATATGGACAAAAACAAACATTGGGTTATAAATGTAATTTTAAAATGGCTGGGTTTGTCCATATTTGACCCAAAGTTGGTGTGAAACAACCCAGCTTTTGCACTCTAAACAATGCTGGGTTGTTTTAACCCAAATTTGGGTTAAATATGGACAAACCCAAATGTTGGGTTAAAATAACTTCAACTTTCACTTTCAACTGTACATTTTTAATTACATTTTTAACCCAACATTTGGGTTCAAACAACCCAGCATTTTTTAGAGTGTAGAGACAAGAATATTACAAAGAATATTACAAAATATTGGTGGGTTTTGACTTTTTGAACACCCACCCCAGCAACCACCCACTCTAAAATCAGTTCACAGCACCCTAGCATTGTGTCTGGGAGTTTTTGTGAGCAATTTTTCTTTAGAACATGCAAAAAATGAGTCTGATTATTGAAAACTTCACCGTTTTAGCACCAGCCTATTGTTCAAACTGTATTCATGTAAGCACACTTCTCAAAAGATCTCCTACTGAAAAAAGGAACGGTTGTTAGCTTCCCCTGGAAACGCTTCGCTGGCAAGAGATGCTCTTTCATAGGACAGATCCATTTCGATCAAGCATCTTATCTTCAACAGCATGTGTTCTGCCATGGGCCTCTCTTTAATACTGGAAATCACATTTCCAAAGGTGTGATTTATAACTGCATTTCCCCTTCCTTTTAGGTAAACTGTTTCATTGTTGGGTTACGAGGTTAACACTATAATAACTTGTTTGATTCTAATCAAAGCAGCAGCTAATGAGCTGGTTTCATCGTCATACTGGCAAGTGATATCAAACGCCTTCTTTGAAGTCCACTGACTTCATTACGAATAGAAATCGAGAGGGACATGATGGGGAACGCTTCGGCCAGAACTGCTGAATGCTAAGCAGAAACTGATGGTGGTTTCCTACAGGGAAATAAGGAACAAGTCTATGAACATTTCCAGTGGACGTGTTTGCTTGGCTATAGGCCTTGATCATTTTCTTGTTGAATGGGCAACATGGGAAGAAATTGAGGTTTAACATTGCTCTATTAAAACTATTTTTATACTTAATCCAGAGTTTAAATGGTCATGAAAACTGAGAATTTCAAGGAAAGTTAAAAATAAACATATTTCTCTATACACTCTAAAAAATGCTGGGTTGTTTTAACCCAATTTTGGGTCAAATATGGACAAACCCAAATGTTGGATTAAAAAATGCAATTAATAAATTTAACCCAACAGCTGGGTTTGTATTTGACACAAAATTGAGTTTAAACAACCCAGCATTTTTTTAGTAGTGCAAGCACTCTAAAAAATGTTAGGTTGTTTCAACCCAAATTTGGGTAAATATGGACAAACCCAAAGGTTGGGTTCAGAATGCAATAAAGTAAAAAGTGAAAATTCAAGTTGGGTTAAAATTTTAATTACATTTTAGGTTTGTCCATGTTTTACCCAAATTTGGGTTAAAACAAGCCCAGCTTATGTTTAGAGTGTTCACATTTAGCATTTACATTACACAGAAGCTTGTGTTTTATCACTAAAAAATATTAATTTGCATTTGTTTCTATCACACTTATATTAGGTGTCATAAGGTGTACTTATTGCCCTCTAGAAAATGCTGGGTTGTTCAACCCATGGTTGGGTCAAATATGGACACATCCAAGTGTTGGTTTACAATTTTTTAATTGCATTTTTAAACCCAATGATTGGGTTCGTCCATATTTGACCCAACCATGGGTGGAACAGACCCAGCATTTTTTAGTGGTAGGATCAGGGTTAGTGAGTTATTGTCACATAATATTTAAATGTGGCACAAGACTGTAAAATAAAGATCTACCGAATCCATTATTTGAGTTCTTTTTCGCCATTTTTGGTTTATCCTTGACTAACCTGATGCCATGTAGACTTCTTTAAAGTTAAGTTAGGTCAGATGGTGAGTGGGTGGTGTGTGAAGGATAAAGCGAAAGGTCAGACGCTGGAGGAGAGTCTGTGCCCAAAGCAAGGTCAGTCCAGAGGTGGGAAGTCAGACTATTGTTGGGAAAGATGTGGTCAGGCAATGTTTTCTCTATGCATCACCTCATGCATGTCCCTAAAGTAGAGGTCAGCAGCCTCTGTCACCTTAATCTTCTGGCTCAATATTAGAGCATGCTGGGTTCAAAATATTATCTTTGAGATGCAACATCATGGTATTATTCTGAGAGCGGTGTTTTTGACCAAACTTGACCTTTTTTAATTTTTGTGAAATCGAATCCTCTTCTCTTACTGTCTATGGTGAAAAAAAATTAAAATAAAAATAAATGGATGCGGAACCATGTAATAAAAAATAAATAAATAAATAAATAAATGAGAATGGTTGTTCCTAAAGGAAAGATTTATGGAAACAGTGACTGATGCAACAAAGAACAGATGTGCATTTCATTCCTCTTATACTCTAAAAATGCTGGGTTGTTTCAACCCAAATTCTAGGTAAAATATGGACAAACCCAAATGTTGGGTTAAAAATGCAATTTAAAAAAATAACAGTTAAAAATGAAAGTTAAACTTGGGTTGAAATTTGAAATTATGTTTTTAACCCAACATTTGGGTTTGTCCATATTTTATCCTAATTTGTGTTCAAACAACCCAGCATTTTTCAACCCAAATTTGGGTCAAATATGGACAAACCTAAATATTGGGTTAAAAATGTAATTGAAAATTAAAAAGTTGAAAGGTGAAGTTGGGTTAAAATTTTAAATGACATTTTTAACCCAACATTTGGGTTTGTCCATATTTGACCCTAATTTGGGTTCAAACAACCCAGCATTGTTTAGAGTGTAATATATCGAAATGAGATGAATCCGTAAATCATAAAAAAACAAATCCGCAATAAATGCTGGGACACTGAAGACCTGGGATTTGATCATGAGGTCACATTAACATTATGACTTATTTCTAGAACAGATTTGGTGCTTGTCCTCCATTTCTGAAGACTTGAGAGACTGATATTTAGTTAGTGATTCTAGCCGATATTTATTCTAGAATGATGTTAATGTTTAACTTATAGCAAGTAATTATGTCAGATGTTATATTTCACACGTTTAGTCCTTTTTATAACAGGTTGAACTAGTCGTGACTAATTATTTATTTGACAGCTGCATTATAAACAAAGATTTTTTAACGATCATGAATGTGAAGCCATCCGTGTGGTGATATTCTGATCAAATCACCGTCGAGTGATTCCGAGCCCACGGGGCGTTATCTAACAGGACCGTTACTCATTTATGACAGCGCGGCATGGCTTCATTTCATCCGGCTCTTTTAATGTGTTGAAAGACGCATCGCTCCCCTCAGCATCACGTCAGTGTGGAGACGGCGTGGCTGTGTAAGTGACACTCAGATGAAACATTAGAGAGATCAGCATGTAGCTTTCAGCTTCTCTTCTGTCGTAGAGTGATGATTTAACGATGCATGTCAACAGGACGTCTTCTATACTTGTTAGTAAACCATTGAGTCGTTGACTAAATGATGTGTTCTTTGTAGTTATTGTTGCATGCCTCACCTAGAACCACTCAAAGCATGCTCAAGATCTCCTTAATATCTCAATCCATTCTCCTAGACTGCAATGAAGCGCAAAACTTTTTGTATGTGCTTAGATTTACTAAGATACAAAGTTTGCAATGAAAAGTCAGAAGTCTCATTATGAACTTGAAATCAACATTTCAAAATTATCTGAGGGGCTTTAAATGAGTGGTAAAGTATGATTTCACTTTTCTAACTTTAGTTAGTGTGTAATGTTGCTGTTTGAGCATTATCAAAGTTACAATGCTCAAAGTTCAAAGCAAAGGAACATATTTGCTTTTAAAGAAAAGAACTACAACAAACGGCTAATAGGGACTACAAAGCCCCCCCCAATATTATTAATTAAATTTAACAAATTAGAATTGAGTAATAATTAATCAAATTAATACCTTAAAAGTTAACCATTAAAATTACTAAAACTTACAACAAGCAAAAAACATAAATTGAAGTCACCATTATGCTGATTGGTGTTTGTTTTAGGTTTTCTCCTTCAGTGATTATGCTTGTTAACATCAGGTGTCTTCAATGTTGGCAATATAAAATAAAGAGTTCTTAATTAATCTTTGACGTCTGTCTGTTAGTGAGATATTTTTGTTAATTTTTTTGGTGTAAACTTTACTCGTTTTAAATGGTTAAATTTTAAGGAATAATTTGATTAATTATTACTCACTTCTAAGTTGTTAAATGTAATGAATAATATTGCTTGTAATCTGTTGCCACAATTCTATTGATTAGATAAAGCATATTCATTTTTACAGTGTATTGCATTTCTGTCAATAGATCTTCAGAATACACATTGCACCTTTAAGAGATCATAACTTTGTGATCTTTAAAACTTAAACTGCAGACCTTTAACATTCACAAACTGCTATATTACACACTACATGGAAGATAATATACGAAAAAACATCTTTAAAAGAACCATTTATATACAGTATATGAGCTCTGAGACTTTCATTTCATGCAACCACACACATTTGAGTGTCTCAAGTTTCCTTTTTTATTTTTCCTCTACTATTCTCATCCACCATGTAAGACTGACACAACATATTGTAATGCATGACGGGGATTGGGGGAATTAGGAAGATAACAGCAACAACTTTGAGCCTTTCATGTAAAAACTTTATAAACAACGTCTTGTCACTTACTTATAAATTATGCAGTCTATACTGCTGCGTGCTTGTCAAAGTAATCGTCACAGTGCAGTTGGTGTTTAAGACGTGCTTTTTAACCTTTCATGTAGAATATTACACAACGACAACTTTCCCAAAGTCAACTAATTACCATCCAATGCCAAAATTAAAACAATGTTCCCCACCAAACTCGCATGCTGCCCCCTGCTTGTGAATCATTACAAACCTTATCTTGTTATTTATTCAAGATTGAAAATAGGATCTACTAGAAGGCTTTAGTGACGGATGAAGACAAGCACTGTCTGTCAAACTGACTGTAAGCCGAGCTACATGGAGTCATATTTGTGTGAGATGTCGTAAGACAAAACTGCACAACACCCACAACAACAACGACTGAAGACTGTGTGTTCTGGGTTTGTTTTCTTTCTCCCTGGTATGTGCAACATCTCAATATTGTTGCATTCTGTTTATATGTCAGTGACCTTCTGTTTTATATGAATAGATCACTTTAAATGAAATATTTCTCCAATTTCTGCATTTCTACAAACACATTGTTCAAATTACTAGACCTACAACATGTACCAAATGTACAACACAATGTACAGTATAGGCCCTATTGAACAGAACAATACTGCATGAATAAACCAGGATATCCGAATATTATTTGTTTATTTGTTATTTCTTAACACTTTACTAAAAGTTTAATTCTTTTTAACATTAATTAAAGGGTTAATTCGCCCAAAAATTACTCTCCCTCATGTTGTTCCAACCCCGTAAGACTTTTATTCATCTTCTGAACACAAATGAATATATTTCTGATTAAATCTGAAAGTTGGATCATTCCTCCATAGGCTTCTATTGTAATTGAAACTTGTCGGCTCAGAAAGTTAGTAAATACATCGTTAAAATTGTGACGAGAATACTTTTTGTGTGAAAAAACTAAATAAATGACGACTTTATACAAGATGTTTCCTCGAGATTTCATGTAGTGTAACAGTGCATCGCTTCTGTACGTCACACACAGGTTCGCTATTGGCCGATGCTGGTCATGTGTGTGATGTGTGTGATGTATAACCCAGAAGCGCTGCGCTGTTACACTTCATGAACTCACTCGAGGCCCACAGAGAAGGAAATGAATCGTTGAATAAAGTCATTATTTATTTATTTTTGTTTGTTTGATGCGCACAAAAAGTATTCTTGTCACTTAATAAACTTAAGATTGAGCCTCTGTAGTCACTCGGACTATTTTAACAATGTCTTTAATAACTTTTCTGAGCCGGCAAGTTTCGATCCCTTAGAAGCCTATGGACTAGTATGGAGGAGTGATCCAGCTCTCAGATTTAATCAAAAATATCTTAATTTGTGTTCCAAAAATGAACGAAAGTCTTACGGGGTTAAACCACATGAAGGAGAGTCATTACTGACAGAGTTTAGATTTTGGGTGAACTATCCCTTTAATGCATAATGACTTTGTTGGCCCAGCGACTGTTTTAGACATATTGGGCTCTATCTTGCACCCGGCGCATTTGACAAATGATACTAATGCATGTATAATTCCCATTTTGAACCTGCGCAAAGTGGGCTTTTCCCTTCACAGGCGCATGTTGGTAAACTAGGGAATGAAATTGCGCTCCCTGGGCGGATCGGACGCAAAACGAGGCGTGTTTCGGCACAAACATTCCCTAGTGCTATTTTGCAGTTCCAGAAAACAATTGCACCACTGACCAGACAAAACCTGGTCTAAAGTCATGCATTGTGCATTGTTCATGATGCTATTTTAAGTGCGACTTTTCAGTCATAATGAAGCGGGAGCACAACGCACATCACTTTGATGAGGCTCTGATTGGTTTATTTCCCGTTCAGCCCAAACCACAACTATGAATAATGAAGCTACTTCAGACCAAACCCTTTTAAACTTGCGTCGGGTGCAAGAGTCATTTATCCCGCCGGTAAAAAAGCAACAATGCCCAGGACCCGCCCACAAAGTTACTTGCACTTCGCACTTGATACTTGCGTTTCAGATCGTTAAAATCAGGGCCCATTATACGCTAGTTATTCCATTGCAAACAGCAACATGAGGGCCCTAGTTCTCAGTATTCCCAGTGTCCAACATATGGCATCCCGTATCCCAGAATAACCTGAGCTCCTTCACATGCACCACTAGGCAACACTGCCAGTCCTGATCTCCAATTTATCTGACCTTTGTTTGCTTGTGTGTTTACAGACCATTGCCTTTATAGGTGGTGTTAATTTTAGCTCAGCATTCTGAGAAGCCTTCAGGTAGCCAAGGACAAACCTGAGCACTCAAAGTGATCCGCACATAATATTCCCTGACGTCAAGACGTGAGTAAATTACATATAGTATATAGTCAACACACAGACTTTGATGCCCTCATTCTTCATCACTGGTCTGATCTGCAGGGTCATTACACTCTCAAACAATGCTGACCAAATGCAAATTTGGGTCAAATATGGGCAAACCCAAATGTTGGGTTAAAAATGCAATTAAAAAATGTACAGTTGAAAGTGAAAGTTGAAGTTGGGTTAACATGTGAAATGACAATGTTCTTAACAATGCTGGGTTGTTTTAACTCAAATTTGGGTCAAATATGGACAAACCCAAATGTTAGGTTAAAAATGTAATTTAAAATTAACTCAACTTCAACTTTCACTTTCAGCTATAAAATTTTTAATTGCATTTTTAACCCAGCAATTGGGTTTGTCCATATTTGACCCAAATTTGATTGAATAACCCAGCATTTTTTAGAGTGTATCGATAAACCAAGATTAAAACTAATATTATAAGCATTTTGTTGAAGTTGTCATGAAACTGAAGTCTTTTCTTCGCTATTGTGAGTGAAACGACTTTTGGAACAAGAACATATGTGGGCGGGGCTTAATTTTGGTTAACTGGTAACACTGGTCATATATGAGATCTCCTTAATGTCTCAGTTGTGTCTTACACAGCAAGGAGAGAAATGGAGATGTTTTCTGAAATCTGAGAAAAAGACCCCAGTAATCACAGTTTCAAATGTCTGCGTGCAAACGTCATTTATCATCAAACATCATTCCCGTGAATCAAATGCATGGGAAAATATACTCCCAAGAGTAGATTTTCCCATGCATATTTATTTATGTTTCTCCTTATATAGTAGGAGAAACATCAGAGACAAAACAACTATGAGCTATGAAGTGGAAACATCTGAACAATACACAAACAATTACATTTTAATCTGTCTTGATAAAGACAGACATAAAGGCCACACTGTACTGATAAAGCTTTTTCAATCAAGTCGCACCTCTCATTCAAGGTGAGATATTCACTTCATAAATTTGTGCATTATCTGCAGAAACAATGTTTTAACAGCTGTTGTGTGTTACAAGACAGCTGTTTCATTCGCTAGTTCTTCCAAGTGTGAACTTTTACAGCCGTGTCTATATGAGAATTAAATGTTTCATCCTCTATTTATGGTCACGTCTTATTTAACCCCAGAATGCAACATTAAGAGTTCAAAAACCTGTGAAAGAGAACAAAAAGGATCAGACACAACAGATTTGTGCTGTTTCTTATGTTGTCACGTTTTTCCTGGCAGTGTTTGAGATGAACAACAGCACGTCAACGGCGGTCTTATTACACGCTTCCTGGACAATCCATATTTGCACTGTATATTACTGTAGAAGCAATGTCATTTTCTATTTGCCAGTTAGTTTTAGTTAAACATGTGATTTGTGTTGAACTTTAGCACTGCAGCACTTTTATAAGCTCATTTTTGGTTGGATTTAATCATTTTTATCGCTCTTGCTTTGAATTTTCTTTTTTTTTTTTTTTTTTTTGCTTGTCTTTTGAACATGCAACTGCCCTAATATATGCAGCTCACTTTATGAACTTCAGAGAAAGTTCTGTAAAGTTTTGTAATCTATAATTACAAAAAAACAAGCAGCTCTGCTTTCCATTGCCAGAGATTGTTGAGCCAGAACTAATATGAGAAATTTCTTATTGTATATCATATTTTTATTTTATATTCTCTCACTATATTATTTGTGCATGCAAGACAAAAATTGTTAACATTAATAACATTAGTTATTGCAGTCGGTATCATGAACTTACTTTTAACTTTTGAACTTAAAAAATACTTTCACAGCATTTATAAATAAGTATGTTTTTAATTAAAACCCATACAAATTTTACCATTTCAAGTTGTGCAAATCAACACTAGGTGCTGTATTTTGCACAATTTATTTATTTTGATCACATGTACTTATTACTTATTTTAATCAGTCCACCAAAACATTTTTACACAAATTGAATAAGACTATTGCATTTTTCCATTTTGATGACTAAACACCACTATTATATATATATATATATATATATATATATATATATATATATATATAGTACATTTAATGTAATTTTGCTGTAAAATACTGTTAAATTTACAGTTTTTGAAAGTGAAAAAGAACAAGTCATTGTATAAAACAGATATTAATACTTCAAACAGTCAGTAAGTTAAGATTATACCAGATAATAAAATATGGTTGATTACTGTAAAATGATATACGGTTAAAAGTCTGTAAAACCTATAACGTTTTTACAGAACTCTTTTTCCCCATAAATGTAACTTTTTTTTTTTTTTACATTTGCATACTTGACCCTGCAGATGTAAATTATCTGAATTGGCCAAAGATGTTTTGTTGAACTGTTTTCGCTGTCTTAACTAGCTGGTCTTCCAACTGACAAGTAGGCATACCTAAAACCATCAAAACCCATTAAGCGGACCAGTTTAACCACTGTGGACCAGTTTAAGTGGGATGAACGAGCTCTGCCGTTTATGACTGCCAGGTCATCATCATGTGTCTTGTGAGCATGTGGATCTGTTGACTGAGATACAGTGCCTTGCCATCGCTGGTAAAGGTGGAGCGTTTGAAGCATCAGCCTCAGCTAGTTGGCATCATCATCATCATCATGTTCTCTCGCCTTCGCTGATTTGGTTCAAGTGTTTTGTCCTTTTAATTGGCTGTGTGTTTAAGCATTATCAGAAATATAGACAGAGATGCTGAAGTCCTTGTGCGTTGTTAGTTTTCTTTTCTCAGAGGAGTGTAGTGTTGTTCTGCTGTGTTTATCGTTCCTCTGAGACGACTCGCTTCTAGAGACTTTTCTCTTTTAATTGGATTGGATTCTGCATTGGCCTCATTATTTCGGCTAATTAAGATTTAGCTCTGTGGCATCTTTTGTCACCATGGTGTAAGTGATCCACATTGATTTTATTCGCTCATCTCTATTTATAAGATTGTTTTCACAGAGGAACAAAATCCCAAACCAGCTTCTAAAATTCTGATAGATTCAAATTAATGAGATTTTCTTTGAGAAAATGTAAATCATGTAAAATGTATGCATTGTATTTCACACCCAGTGTCACATAAGCATAGCAAAAATATGATAACACAATATCATCCATATTTTATGAGCAGTCACACAGCATTAGCATGTTTAACCTCAGTATCTACAGAAAGTCTCAACTTAGAGACACATTTATGAACTGAACTGTGTCTGGGTCAAACTAATAATAAACAATAAAGCCTGAGTTAATCTGATTTATCTTTGACTAATGAACAGTAAAGTATCCGTCCGTTCGTCCGTCCTTCCATCTATCCATCCATCCATCCATCTATCTATCCATCTGTCCATCTATCCATCTGTCCAACTATACATCTATCTATCTATATATCGATCTGTCTATCTATACATCTATCTATCTATAGGTCCATCCATCCATCCATCCATTCGTCCATCCATCCATCCATTCGTCCATCTCTCTCCATCCATCCGTCCATCCATCCATCATCTATCCATCTGCCTATCTATTCATCTGACAATCTATCTGTCCATCTACAGGATCTAGCCATCTATCTATCCATCCATCTTTCTATCTGTCCATCTATTAATCTGTCCATCTATCTATCCATCTTTCCATCTATCCATCTATTATCCATCCATCTATGTATCCATCCATCTATCTATCCATCTTCCCATCTATCCATCTGTCTATCTATCCATCCATCTATCTGATCCATCCATCTATCTATCCATCCATCCATCTCTCCGTCCATCCATCCATCCATCTGTCCGTCCATCCATCCATCCATCCATCCATCCATCTATCTATCCATCCATCCATCTCTCCATCCATCCATCCATCCATCCATCCATCTATCTATCCATCTATCTGACGTTCTATCTGTCTTTCTGTTTGTTTTTTAGTTGTAGAAAACATTAATTTGTAAATAAATAATAATTTTAAAACCAATTGAACTCAACAAATATAAAAGCACAGGAATTGAATGAAGACGCCCTTGGAAGCAGATCTGCGGAGATGCGTCCCACTATCGCAGATATTAGTTACATCAGTTAGTCATGCAGCACACACACATCTCCTTTCCCTCATAATATCCTTGGTCTTCTGTCTTCCAGCTGTTGATTTGAGTCCAGCTGATTGCATAACCTTCCCACCGGACCGTCAGAGCGTGGTGAAGACATCACTGCATCGACTGCGGTTGCATCATCCGGTGTGTGTGCCGTCGCAGAGAAGCCACTACAGGAGTGCCATTCAAATCCAGTGATTCACACCTGATGGAAAATAGGGCCTGCTTGACCCAGCGTGTCATTTCTCCCTGAACACGTTGGCTTGTTGTCAGGAATGTATTGTTAGTCTATTATTGCATGCAATATGAATCAATCCAGTGACAACACACTGATTTCCCCACCCTGAATGGGAAACGGTGTAGTCACAATACGAACAGCGTCATTCTTCATTTGTGCGCGAGAACGACAGGTCGTATATCTGCGATAGTGGGACGCATCTCCGTGATCTGCTTCCAAGGGCGTCTTCATTCAATTCCTGTGCTTTTATGTTCTTCCCTCCTCTACAGCGCGGACTCATTATGACGGAGGTTGACAGGTGAGCGTTGCATTCTGACAGACGTCGCGGAGGGGGATGATTGAGTTTTGAGGCTCTCTGGAAATCGTGATAAACACGCGGCTAACTGTGGCATGCGTAATCTCCCCTGGCAGGCGGCGAGACGGTTGAGAGCGCTTATCTTCAGGAGTGTGTGGCCTGCTGTCTCCACATGAGAAACGGACAAAGAGTCGTCCCAGGATGTGGAGTTGGTTTGTGGGTCATGGAAAAGCACGGCACGGGCCAGCGAGTTTGCTCTTTCCGCCACTGTTTCTCTTCCTTTTATCCTGTCCAGATGAGCATCAGGTTCTCCCGGAAAGGAGGCTGGCGCTGGCAGAATTCCCAGCGATATTCAACAAAGCTAGTTGATGCTGTTTTTGTGCCTCAAACAAACACAACTTGACGTTTGTTGTGGCTGTTCTGGGGCAGCCTGTCCCAGATATCCAATCCTGTCCTGTGGAGAAACTCTTTCTTTTTGACTATGTTGTCTTGTCCTATAATCTTTTATTTTCTGGGAAGCTTGTGTGCTTTTTGCATCCCTCGGGCACGTCGATGTTTCAAGCCTTCCGGAGGACTGGCAAACCTTTTCAAAGAGGACGATGTGCAGAGATATACATGCCCTGCAAATGCATTTAGGACGAGATATTTGAAAACTAAATCATCCACATTAGGATAGTTTATAGTGGAAATCACACAAATAAATCGCACAGTTAGTGCAAGTACGTGACTTTATACTTCTGGCAATGCAAGCACATTTGCATAAATTTGAACTCATGCATTTCTATTTTCACTTTCAAAGTCTTGATGTTGTTTTCCTGCGGTTTATTGCGGCTCCTCTCTTCCCAGTCTTTCAGTAACGCTCTGTTTACTTCCTGTCTCTATGAAGCCCCTCCTTCTGAGAAGCACACTGTGCTCTGATTGGTCGGCTGGATCAGTGTGTTTTGATTGGTCAAGAGCTTCGTGTGTGTTTGAAAAATGTTCCGGCACTTACAATAACCACCAGTTTAACACACTACTAACGAACTCAACTAGGCCCCGCCCCTTTATTCTGCATATTCAATATTTAAATATTGTGACGTGTTCGACTCAAGACTACAATGGAGGCGTTTCAGGAGTTCAGAAACACTGACACGGATATAAGAGAATTGTAACTTTGTAGAGATTTTCATACCCAGACTGCAATATTTCACACTAAGAACATTGAATATGGAAAAAAGCATAATGGAAAACCTTTAAAGCGCTGTATCTTAATTTGCTTTATAGCTGCATATTTCTGTCAAGGAGTAGTTCACTTTTAAAAAAAAACTTTTGCTGATAATTTACTCATCCCCATGTCATCCAAGATGTCCATGTCTTTCTTTCTTCAGTCGAAACGAAATTAAGGTTTTTGATGAAAACATTCCAGGATTTTCTCCATATAATGGACTTCAATGGGAACCAAACGGTTCAAGGTCCTGTTCAAAGGGCTTTAAGTTTGCAGTTTGCACTGAAACTGTCTTTTAGACCTTGAACCGTTTGGTTCCCATTTGAAGTCCATTATATGGAGAAAAATCCTGGAATATTTTAAAATCAAAAAATTTCTTTTCGACTGAAGAAAGAATGACATGGGGTGATTAAATTATCAGCAAAATTCTTTTTTAAAGTGAACTACTCCTTTAAGGTTGAGATGCATGTGGAAAAAAGTCCCACATGAGACTTTACAAGACATTTAACTAATAATTTAACTTATACATGTAATGAGCATTGATTCTTCAATGTTGGATTGTGTGGCTCGTGACCTTTCCTGTTAAATTAAAAGTCATCCATCAAAATCATTCCTGTGCCGCTCGCTCCATCTGACTTTCTGCTGTATGCTTTAGGAGAAACACATTATCAATAGATATTAAATATCATATGATGCTATTTTGATAGACTCTTTGTTGCTCAGAATTTCGCTTATTTGGGATTCATTTATTTTAATGATGATCACCTTTGTCTCAATTAAGTCTCTTATGAGAAATAATTACACAGATTAAGTAAACTGTTGAGTGTACACAGCTATAAAATACTAAAACCATATTTAGAAGAATTTAAATTGTTTTGAATTTGTTGATGGACAGGCAATAAAGATTTATTGCTCAAATTTAGTTAAAAAGCAGAAATGTCTCAATTTGCGCTGTTAAATCTCATTGCTGTATTTAGAGAAACAATTTAAAATCTCATTTGTTGATAAAATCATATAAAACCAATTGATCATATTTGATTTTACTGAGTCTTAAAGGAGTGTTAGTGTAAATATACAAGTCTCGATTTGATTTTTAAGCTCATTTCTGTCTAGAAGAAACCGTTAAGAATCTCATTTATGATTTTTCTCTGTCCTACAGGACGAATGCAAGCATTATTTCCAAAAGTGAGTGGATAACCAGCAGAATGGTCCAGCAGACGGTGAAGTATTGCTCGAGGCTGAGCCGCTGCACACAACCTGCATTTACGACCATAGAAGATGGAGACTTTCATTGAAAGTGACAAGGGAAGGTCCAGACGGATGACTTTGCTTGAGATATGTGACGCTGAGGGGTTTGACTCGGATGGGGAACGGTTTGAACTATTTATGCGAGAGACGCTCACAACAGGAGTCGGACCATACATGAAATGTTCAGAAATGTCAACAAAGCCGAATGTAGGCCAGCCGAGAATCCCAGTGACAGCAAAAGTAAGTCTGCGTGTGCTTTTGACAACACAAAGATGTTAAGGTTTGTGCTGTTTGTTTGCCCCACAAAACTTGCTGTCTCATTGCAAAATGCCATGTTAGAAAATTCAATAGTACAGCAATGCAATTGCAAATACAGATGCATTATAATTCTTCTTTGGGGATTGCAACTTAAACAATGAGCTTCTTTTGCTCATATTTGGGAATACATGCATAATCGAAATGGACTTAAAGAAGTTAACTTTTAAAAAAACTTTTGCTGATAATTTACTCAACCACACGTCATCCAAGATGTTCATGTCTTTCTTTCTTCAGTCGAAAAGAAATTAAGGTATTTGATGAAAACATTCCAGGATTTTTCTCTCATATAATGGACTTCAATGGGGTCCAAAAGACAGTTTCAGTGCAGCTTCAAAAGGAACACCAGACGATGAATAAGGGTCTTATAAAGCGAAACGATCGCTCATTTAATAAATAGATAAAAAAGTTTAAGTTTTATAAGCTCAAATGCTCGCCTTGCTCTGTTCTTTGATGGGCGTTCGTGACTCTCTTGTTTGAACTCGTTCATCAAATAGAACAAATCTTTTTCCGAGTCAATTCGTTCGTTGAATGAACCAAAAGATTTGTTCATTTCGAATCGTTTCGCTTGATTCGTCCTCTGAAATCGTTTAAAGCCCTTTGAACAGTTTGCACTGAAACTGTCTTTTGGACCTTGAACCGTTTGGTTCCCATTGAAGTCCATTATATGGAGAAAAATCCTGGAATGTTTTCATCAAAAACCTTAATTTATTTTCGAAAAGATGGACATCTTGGATGACATGGGGGCTAAATTTTTTTTTAAAGTGAACTACTCCTTTAATCCATGTAAATGATTCATTAATGCACATTGCAAAGAAAGATAATTTCCCAACTCTTATTTCTAACCTCATGTCACTTTTCACCACTCAATTAATTCCCAACAGGAACAGCATTTACCTTTATCCCCAAACTTTCTGCTGATTTCTGTGTGAAAGTGAACGTGCTGAAGCTCGGCTCGCGTGTGAATTCACAAAATTCACAAATTGCACGAGCGACGCGTGAACATCAGGCCTTGAAATTCGGCATCTCTTTACTCGGGTCACTAGTTGCAGAATGTTTTGAGCAACACATGAGCTGTTGTGGATGAAGCACAAGTGAAATTGATGTTTTTGCCATTTTCAAGGTAATGAGGCCCTAAACATTGTTTAAGCGATGTGCTTATTTGACATTTACAAATGACGTTTTAAATGCATGATTACTGAGGAATCTTTTTATTTATCATTACTGATGTTTGCTAATTCAGGTGTAACTTATTTTTGCTTATAGTTAGAGTTTGTGATTTGAACAATCCCCTGTAGCATCAAATCGCCCTCAATTAGTTGGCCTTCTAATGAGAGATGTTTTCTTTTCTCAGACTTATGATTTTCTCTCTGCTTTATGATTAATTTCACTCATCTACCATGTGTCTCTGGTGAAGGCCATATGCATTCACGATTAAAAGCTTTAAGATTGCACTAGATGAACTGTATAAAAATGAATGATGTATAATTAATGCACAATTACAGAGCATATAGAATGACTTTGACTGAAGTAAATTAACCTACCGGTAATTAACATCACGTTAACTCTCAATGTGTTGTTTCATTTGCACTAAATTTAACCACAGTTTGACATTTGATAAGGACAGAAACCCAGCTAGTATAACATTTCTTAAGTGCATTATCTAATCTTAACTACATATAGGGAAAGGGTTACAGAAGCATCCTAACTCAAGAAAAGAAAAATCCTAAAAGCTTGGTCTTGTCTATGGTGTCCATAGTGTTCACTAAAAAAAATCATGGCAACGGATGTTGGTATGTACATTCCAGCTCATTGTCAATGTAAGGAGACGGTCAGTCATATAATGGAGGTCTATGGTCACCACCTCAAAGAGCATGCACAGAGAAGTCCAAATTAAACATGATTTAATGACTTGTAAATGTAAGTACACATTGATGGCCTAAGACACGAAACGAAGCGGTTTGTGTGAGAAAACGAACGGTATTTATATCGATTTTAAATACAAGCACCGGAAGTGATCGCTCTCGCGTGTACGTCACTCAATGTTTTCGGAAGCGTTACCTGTACTGTGAAGATCTAAACTTAATTAGATATACAGGAAATCGCATTGGGAAGAATCAGATTTCAATATATCAACAGACAACGGTGAATTTTTTACGCAGCCGCATGAGAGATCACTTCCGGCACTTGCACAGACCACTCACTTGGACGTAAAAACGATATAAATACTGTCCGTTCTCACACAAACTGCTCGTTTCGTGTCTTAGGCCATCAATGTGTACTTACATTTATGAGTCATTAAATCACGTTTAATTTGGACTTCTCTGTGCATGCTCTTTGAGGTGGTGACCATAGACCTCCATTATATGACTGACAGACAAGAACGATTTGACCTAAAAATATCAAAATTTAAAATACTGCAGAAACAGACACCTACATCTTGGATGCACTTGAGATAAGCTAAAACATACCAAAATGTATTTCAAAGTGAACTAACCCTTTAAATTGCGCAATTTGAAGGGTAATGGAAATGCGGCTAGTGATACAAGACGGACAAGAACAGCGATGTTTGATGGCAGAAAGACTTTTTGAACACCCAAATGATGTGCACAAAACACTGATCATTAGAGACTATTAGAAAACTCATTAGAAACTTCACTAAAACACACTTCACAGCAAACCGGAATGCGTTAAGATTTCCAAAGAACAGATAAGATGAGATTTTATAAAATAGGATTACAATCCTCAATCAAGTTAAGATTTTCTTCAGTAATTGTGAAAAATCCTAAATGAACTTAAGATTGATAGTTCTGTAATATCCCCAATGGTCTTTAATAATGTTCTCAAGCACTTTTTAATTGTTACTTGTTTCACAGAACATTCTATATCCATTCTATTCGCATATTCCAAAAACAGTGTTTTAAATGGTTAAAAAAAAAGTTTTCATAGGAAATGTGTTAGACTTAAGTCTCATGTTTGCACAAAGTATTTAGTTAACACTCCCATAACCTAATTTAGTAGCAGATAAAATAAATCAATATAGATTAAGATTTATGTGGCTGTATGTATATCGAGCAAACAAAGTCAGTAATTTAGTTTTCTGTGTGTAATATATTGCTCTTTTTAGGTCCGTCCTCCCAGTGCCATCTGCCGCAGCCGTAAAGAGAAGACGCGGCGAGCGAGACCAGGTGCGTGACAGACGGTTTTATTTGACTTGGAGGGGCTAATTTGGATTATGGAGGATTTGTGTCCCTGCTGTGAGCCCGGGCCTGTTTGAGAAGCGACTTGCGGAAAGTAGATCTGATGCGGTAGGTTCGCTGTTTGCCTCTCCCATGAGATACAACTGTAAGCCAGGGGGAAAATCACGTTTAAGCCAGTCCGTTGAACTGTGGAGGTAAACAATGAGGATTTAGACCCAGACAGAGTAAAGATGAAACACCTCAAAGAAATATTTGCAGATTATCAGTATCGCCAACACATATTGCACAAACGCTTTCCAAGCAGAACATCTTGCTGCCAAATGAAAGTATAATTTAGTGAACATAGAATGAGATCTTTAGTGAAGGGAGACTTTTATATAAAAGTCTCTTTTCATAACACTTTTATAAGTGTTTTGAACGTGTTCAGCAAAGCCTACCATACACTGTAAAAAAAAATATTGTTGGTTTAACCTGGTTGCCTTAAAAGTTCATTGAAATGAAAAAAGTTAATACAATGAAGGAGATTCATCAGAAACTCAAAATATTATGTTTTCTGAACTACATAAATTATTTAAGTTGATTTGACAAAAGAAAAAATGTTGTGATTACAAATCATGACAGTATAAACCCAGTCAATCATTTCTATCCCTTAAAACTTTGATATTAAAACTTTTTTTCCCTGCCTTAAAAGAGCTTGAATATAACTCTACACCCTAGGTAAACCTGAATATCCAAATGAGCCCCGCCTCCACTCACTCATCAAGACACAAAGTTTTCGCGTACATTCAATACAGTTCATTTGCGTGTAATACACGCACACCCCACACCACTACTAAACCTATCCTAACACATGCGTATCCTATGCACGTAAAAAATCATTTTCGCGTATAAATTGCACAATAAACACACTGCATGCTATAGAGACGCATTTAGTGTGATCGGGTTGCAATACCAGTTTAATTAATCGATATACGTTTGAACCAGAAACTGACTCAGAAGAGTGAATTAAACAGGCCGGCATGGTTCTACGGGGTGCGTGAGGGTAATAAGTATGTAAGAAAATTATTTTGAAAATGCACAAAAAGGGGATACATATATACAGTATTTTTAATATCAGTGAAAACCATATATAATATGCTTTTATCTAACAATATGCTTTTAACTAACAAAGATAAATACATTTGTTAAAGTAATTGTAACAAATCTTTGTTAATGTTAGTTAACAAAACTAAAAGTCCATTAATTCCTTTAAAGGCCATTATTAGTAAATGTTTATAATTTAACTAGAAATTATACTAGTTATTATAAAAAATGTTCAATGAAAAGTTAATTATCTCAGAATCACAAGATAATTTTATTGAAATTTGTTTGTGTTTTTCTGAATTAATGACTTGATTATCTCAAAAACGCAGAAAAAAAATTCAGAAAAAAAACAGAGCAAAAACTTCCTTTCCATAAAAAAATATATTTTAATTCTGAGATAATTAACTCGTTCATTCAGAAAAACAAAGCAAAAACTTTTTTCCATGAAAAATGATCTTGTAATTCTGAGATAATTAACGCGTTAATTAAAAAGTAATCAAAAACTTTCTTTAAATAAAAAATTATATTTTAATTCTGAGATAATTAACTTGTTAATTCAGAAAAACAAAGCAAAAACTTTTTTCCATGAAAAATTCTCTTGTAATTCTGAGATAATTAACGCGTTAATTAAAAAGTAATCAAAATCTTTTTTCCATGAAAAATTCTCTCGTAATTCTGATGAGATAATTAACTTGTTAATTCAGAAAAGCGAAGAAAAACTTTTTTCCATGAAAAATTCTCTCGTAATTCTGAGAGTAATTAACTCGTGTCATTCAGAAAAACAGAGCAAAAACTTTTCTTCCATGAAAAATTCTCGTAATTTGTGAGATAATTAACTTGTTAATTCATATATAATATTATTCATATTAAATATTATTAAAATATTTACACTTATATATTTTATAAATGATCATAATAGAGTTTGTTTTTTTATTAATAGCCTACATAGTAATTCCTGTAAAAATCTTTCCTGGACTGAGAAGTCCCAAAGAAATGTCACCAGCATCAGTCATGGACAGTGTAATAACAGATCTGTCGTTCTTGTTAATCCTCGTTCTTCGGGATACGGCCTTGCTCCCATCTTACCCGCGTGTCAGCCGGGTCCCGCTAGTCAGCCTCAAAGGGATTTTGTGCCAAACACGGGCGAGAAGTCAGGTGACATCCTCACTGATGTCTTCCGCCAGGAACAGTCGTGGCTTTTTCCCGACAACCGTTTGCTCTGAGTATTGGAAAGCTTTATCATCAAAGCATAAAGTTTCATTCTTCATCCAGGGCGAGATTCCAATGTCTTCGCAATGAGAAAATCAAAAACTAACCCCCCACGCCGCATCATTCATACCCTCAAACAAATCCCAAATAACCAAACGAGGACTGGAGTGAGGAAGAGAAGCACCAAATCAAAACCCTTCCAGATCATAATATACATTTTTATCTGGATCAAATAAGTTTTATGACACCTAATAATTTAATCAGATTACTTCAAGGATGTTTTTACAATTCAGGACTAGCTATTTATTACTTAAAGTGCCAATACATTATTTGACTGTCAGTCCAAATCCAATCACGTGTGTATCAGATCGTCCACACAGTGTATCGCGCTCTGATTTGTGTGCCTGTGCAACTCTTTTGTTTTCTGGAATATCTGCATTGGTTTCTGCAGCGACTCTCAGCATGTTTCCTATAACAGCAGATGTGTTTACACCGCAAGTCTACATGCACAGATTCGAGCTTTTGACGTGTCTGACTTTTAGCGTTTCTGGTTTTGCTTGATTTAGTTTTGCCTGTCAGTCATCGTCAGTGGGTTGTGTTTCTATAGTCTTCCATTTATAATCATAACGTTACGAGTGTTTTGTACCAGTTCTGCACACATACGAGCAGCGGATCTCGCTCGTTGTTTCGCTTCTCACATAAAAGATTTTCACATAAATAATTCTGTTTTTGACAAACTGACTTTCTTGACTATCAGATTTATCTTTTAAATTGACAAACATCATATGTGTAATTCAGGGCACAGTTCAGACGCAATAAAAAGATTTACTTGAAAAATGCTTGCTAAACTATCTCACTCAGAAAATGCTAGTAAATTTACAAATTTACTTGGAATATGGAACTAAGTAAACTTTACAGAAAATAAGTAATTTTAACTTGGCTTGTAAACGGTTCATTAATATCGATTTCCTTTGCCTTTGTATTACATTTCACAAAAACAATAATCTTGAATTGTATCAGTCATTTATAGTATGTGCTTTACTTAGATCATCTAAGTAATTTATATTACATCATGTGAATGCAAACACCTCAATACTTGGTAGACAATACACAATGGCGGTAACATTTGATGGCAAAAAGTCATTTTGAGCAAAAAATTTACTAGAAATTTCACAAAATGGCAAGTTACTAATACTGACAACAAAAATCAACGATAAAACAGTGTAAATACAGCTGGAAACCAGTGAAAAATTAGCCTCATTAATTATTCAAGGTTTCAAGTAAATTACATTGTTTTTTTTCACTAGTATTCACCAAAAATCATTTTTTACAGTTTTTTTCCAAAATAAGGTACCATGAGCCGGAAGCAGAGGGGCGGGGCTTCGGCTCTATATCACATGACATACATTTACACATTTAGGTTGATTTTTGTTTATACACACTTAGTTTAGGATCAGATTAAAGTGGTTTAGTTAGTTTTTTTGTAAATGGTTTAGTACACTTTTTGATTGTTTGGCACAATCCAGTTTTCCCTTTGTTCATTCACTCTAAAAAATGCTGGGTTGTTTCAACCCAAATTTGGGTCAAATATGGATAAACCCAAATGTTGGGTTAAAAATGTAAATTAAAAAAAAATGTACAGTTAAAAAAATGACATTAAAGTTGGGTTGAAATTTTAAATTACATTTATAACCCAACATTTGGGTTTGTCCATATTTGACCCAAATATTTGTGTCAAAACAACCCAGCATTGTTTAGAGTGTTCCGTTTTGTAAATTTTAAATTATGTAAAATATTTAATACTTTACATTTATTAAAGTGGTGTCAGGTGTCTGAACTGGTTTAACGTCCCCCTTCTAACAATTCCTAGACGGTTGTGAGCCAAAGAACACACACACAGGAAGTCGTTGACCAATCACGACAGACTGGGCTGTCTGACCAATCAGTGAAGAGCAGGCTCGCAGAAAGGCGGGGTTTAGAGAGATCGACTCTTTATCGAACCGCTTCAGACACTGTGAGAAAGAGCTGATGCTTCAGCATATATTATAAGAAAATTAAGTGGGGTTTGGAAATAATAGAGAGGTACTTTAATAATTGTGAAGAAAAATATCAGGAGATGCAAACGCTGTTGTCACTCATTGGTTTATAGTGACAGGACATTTGCATGCATTCAAACTCATTTAGCAGCAAAGATGTGAATTGAACACAAATAGATGATGAATGCATTCGACACACTTATACTAAAACACTGAGTCCAATTACTGTGAGACAGACTTGACCTTGACTTTACAAATTATGAAGTTCTCTGCATATTTTCGTTCTCATCTAAATATAATTTTAGAAGATAAGATTGGGATGTTAAGTACATGTTGAAGAGCGTACCGGCAGCATTTTTTATGTATTTTTCATTTGTTCTGAAAAGCAACAAGGTGACAGAAAAAATAAAACTGTTAAAAACATTTTTTGCTGAAATAAAAATATATTACATGAAAAACTTTAATGTTTCCTTGGAAGCTAATTAAAATAAGTTGAAGTTCAGACAATAAAAAAGTGGAAATAAAAAGTCAAACTAATTTGAATGGTGATATTTAAAGAAAACTCATAAAAATGACAAAAGCACAGAACAGAATGACTAAAGATTTAACTAAAATTGGGAAATCAACATCATAAAAAACGACAATATTACATCAATAATACTACTAAACACTGCTGGGTTATTTTAACCCAAATTTGGGTCAAATATGGACAAACCCAAATGTTGGGTTAACATGTAATTAAAAAATGTACAGTTGAAAGTGAAAGTTGAAGTTTTACATTTTCACCCAACATTTGGGTTTGTCCATATTTTACCCAATTTTAGGTTAAAACAATCCAGCATTGCTTAGAGTGAATGATTGTCTACATTGTGATTTGTTATGTGCTTTAGATTATATAATTTATTTGGGAGATTTAGCAGCCAAATATTATAATTATATTCCATATAAAACAATATTTTATTTGTTTTCCTTTATCACCACTCTAAAAATTGCTGGGTTGTTTTAACCCAACTTTGGCCATTGGGTAACATTTTTTAATTACATTTTTAACCAAACGTTTGGGTTTGTCCATATTTGACCAAAGTTGTGTTAAAACAACCCAGCATTTTTAGAGTATCATACGGTATCCTGGGAGCTTTAGTTTTACTCGGGTAAGGATGCTGCATGATATATGTCAGAACGTGAGCACCGAGTTTATTATCAGATTGCATAATCAATACTAAACAGCATTGATGTAAATACAATCCCAAACGATCTGAGATGGTGTTTTAGTCTGTATGTGCTATTATAAAGATTGCTGATCCAGGATCAGATTTCCTCAGCCGACACTGAATTCCCGTGTGTATAAAGCGACTGCTCGGCGAACCCAAGGTCAGGCCTCGGCTCTGACCTCCAGCGAGCTCCTGATGGAAATCTAACCAAGCATCACGAGCAATCTGAGTCCTCGGAGTAAACAAACAGAAGTGCTCTTCAGAAACCGAGGTCCAGAGCGAGTGTGTCAGATCCACTGCTGACGGAGACCTCACACACTGCTCACTGTGAACACCACAAAGGCTTTTAGATTATGTCTTGCTAATGCATGTTATTTTTACATTCTCTCTGCTGTCCGGTGTGTAGTCGCATTACAAATGTCTAATATTGGTCTTGCATTGACTTTAGACTGGCTCAAAACTCATGCACTCTGCAGCTTGATAAGCATTTATTGACCAGAATAAGCCTCATTCTGGTCAATAAATGCACACTTAGACTGGAAGAAACCATCTGACCGACATTAACTTTTTAAACCACCACTTAGTTTAGACTTTAAACAATGCTGGGTTGTTTTTACCCACATTTGGGTCAAATATGGACAAACCCAAATGTTGGTATTTAAAAAACATACAGTTGAAAGTGAAAGTTGAAGTTGGGTTCAAATTTTAAATTACATTTTTAACCCAAACATTTGGGTTTGTCCATATTTGACCCAAATTTGGGTTGAAATAACCCAGCATTTTTTAGAGTGTGAGATATTGAGCAATTTTATTTTCTTTCTTAGATGAAGTCAATATGTACACTCTAAAAAATGCTGGGTTGTTTGAACCCAAATTTGGGTCAAAATATGGACAAACCCAAATGTTGGGTTAAAAATGAATTAATAAAATCACACTCTAAAAATTGCTGGGTTGTTTTAACCCAACTTTCGGTCAAATATGGACTAACCCAGACATTGGGTAAAATTTGTATTATTACATTTTTAACCCAACGTTTGGGTTTGTCCATATTTGACTCAAATTTGGGTTAAAATAACCAAGCAGTTTTTAGAGTGTTCAGTCCCAGTGCTTGTTTAGTAGTATTGATGTAATATTGTAGTTTTTTATGATGTTGCATTTCCTTTTCTTTAAATATCACCATTCAAATTACACTCTAAAAATTGCTGGGTTGTTTTAACCCAACTTTGGGTCAAATATGGACTAACCCAGCCATACGATTTTTATTATTATAAATTTAACCCAACGTTTCAGGTTTCGTCCATATTTGACCCAAAGTTGGGTTAAAACAACCCAGCATTTTTTTAGAGTGCACATATTGACTTCCTCCAAGAAAGAAAATGAAATTGCTTAATATCTCACACTCTAAAAAATGCTGGGTTATTTCAACCCAAATTTGGTCAAATATGGACAAACCCAAATATTGGGTTAAAAATGCAATTTAAAAAATACAGTGAAAGTTGAAGATGGGTTAAAATTTGAAATTTCATTACTAACCCAACATTTGGGTTTGTCCATATTTGACCCAATATGGGTTCAAACAACCCAGCATTTTTTGTGTGTAAGTGCTTAAAAGTAAAAACACTCAAAGACATCACATATTTCTGTGTTGGTTGTTCCTTTTGAAATGCACATTAAAAAAATAACTACAGGAAATTATTACCAATTTAGAAAAAAAATATTGTACTTGAACAAAGAAAAGAAAAGATGTACTTAGAAATGTCGTGCCGCGGTCTCTAACGCAGCGTAATGTGTTCACAGCCACTGTCTTTTTGTCTCTCTGTGTGGTTAAACTGTTGTACTGCGCCGTCCTGCTGTTTTATTTCATTTTGAGTGGATATGACAAAGTGTCCTGCGCTGGAAGCTGAGTGCAGTCGCGGTGTGTCACCGCTGATTGTCATCTCACAAATCAAAACGAGCGGCCGGCGTTCTGGTTTGCCTTTGTTATCCGTCCGGTCCTCAATCACACACTGCGTTTTCATTGTTTAGAAAGTTCCTCCGCGGCAAAGCTCACCGAGAACTCCCTTTCTCTTGGCCCTCGTGATTAAAATTAAGGTTTTTTTACTGTAATCACTGCAGTTTAAAGAAACACTTTCATTTTCAGAGTGGTGTTGCTAAGCAAACTTCACTATTACTGTGATTGTATCGAAGCACATTTACACCACATGAGAAAAAATGCTTTAGTGAACCATGTTGAAGTCGAAATTATAAGGTACTAAGTTGAAACTATAACATGAGTCATAAGTCGGCTTTGACAAAATTCTTAATTATTACAATAAAATGCAACTTTTTATATCATAGTTATGACTTTGTATTATCTGTACAGTAATTATATCATAATTTCAACTTTTTATCTCACAATTGTGTCTTTTTTAATCTCAATTTTGACATATTACACACACAATAATTATGATTTTTTTATGAGAATTTTGTTTATCTCATACAGTAATTGATGTTTGACCTCATAATTTTGACATTTTAAGTCAAAATTGTGACTTATCTCATAATAGGCGCAGCATCTCAATTTCAACATTGTATCTCATTATTTATGTTTTTGTACATCATAATTTCCTCTTATCTCATATAGTAATTATTATGTTCTACGTCATAATTTTAACTTTTATCTCATAACTATTAACTCAATTATGATAAATTGACATTTATCTCATAATTTTGAGTTCTCACAGTAATTATTTTGTCACAATTTAATCTCATACAGTAATTGATGTTTGACCTCATCGTTTTGACTTATCTCAGTTTAAACATTTGATCAAATAATTTAATCTCATGCAGGAATCAAGTCATAATTTTTACATTTTTTGTCATAATTATATTTTTTCTAACAATAATCATTTTATCTGATAATTCTGACTGAATGTCATCTTTTAGAGTTTGCATCTCATATTTTGTACTTAATCTCATAATTTTGATTTACCAAAGCATGATATATTTTTTATTTTGTGGTAGAAATAGGCTTCCATACTCTCCACTTCAGACACCTAGCAACCACTCAGAACACCATGGCAACTGCATAGCAACACCCGAGCACAAGACCAGAATTAAATTTGTTTGGTGCAAAAAAAAGTCTAAAACCCCAAAAAATGTCTCTCAGATTCAAGCATCGGGCCTGAGGTTTAAGTCTCACGTCATCTTCTGAAAAACATCCCTGACCTCCAGCACAATCTAGAGCTTCACCCTTGGACAGAAAAATGGCTTTTATATGAACACAAATTAATAAGTGATTGCTTAAAATGAAAATATGAAACTCGTGAAGCATCTATCTTGGTATTGATTTGTGTCAGCTGAGTCTGGCTAATGCGGCCCATGAGAAGCCGCTGCTTTGAAACGTATTACCTGCCGTAAACTTCAAGCCCTTGATAACTGCACAAAACTGCACACTGACGCTCGGCAGGGACACAAGACAGGATTCAAAACAGGATTTTTTTGGACAACTGTAAGATATTACTTTATTAACACACTGTTAAAAAATGATTCGTGATTTTAACGGTAAAAGAATGCTACAGTGAAAAACTGTTAATTAGTTAACAGAACCTTTCGTTACTCAGGCTATACGGTAAATACCTGATAGATCTAATGGTAAATTTCATGTAATTTTACTGTAAAATACCGTTAAATTTACAAAGTGAAGTTTTAAAGTGAAAATGAACTCATAAAACCTTATTACCGTAAAGTCTTGCTACCGTATTTTATAAATTTATAATTTGCGGTAAATTTCTGGCAACCACAGCTGCCGGTATTTTACCGTAAATTGAACATATTTTTTTTTTACAGTGCATGTCACATGTAACTGTTATAATTCATCACTGTATGACATTTTGATCACAGTTCAATGTAGGCATGTACACTACATGACAGAAGCTTGTTGCCATTTAAATGTGCAACAACAAAAAAAGACTGGTGTTTATATATGCATGCTCCTGTGTTGTGATTGGCTGGATTTGATCAAACTCTTTGTACTCCATTTGATTAAAGATTTAAAGCTTTTGTTTGACATGTTCAACTTCCTTTAGTGTGTAATGTTGCTGAAAGAGTTCCTCTAAATCAGTGTTAGTGTTTCTGAACTCCTGAATCGCCTCCATTCTAGTCTTGAGTTTTTATCCGTATAACAAACACGTCGCAACACTCCTCATTTACATAATTAATATGCTGAATAAAGGGGCGGGGCCTAGTTGAGTTAGTTAGTGTTAAACTGGTGGTTATGGTAAGGGGCGGGACATTTCCCAAACACACTTAAAGCGCTCGACCAATCACAACACACAGATCCAGCCGACCAATCAGAGCACAGTGTGGTTTTCAGAAGGAGGGCTTCATAGAGACAGGAAGTAAGACAGAGCGTTACTGACAGACTGGGAAGAAAGGAGGCGCAACAACGAGGAAAACAATGTGTTTTTGAACATTCAAGCATGAAAACCTTTTTTTGTAGAGCCAAAAAACAAATAGGCATAATAATAATCCATTGTGCTTCATAATCTATTGTATAGTTCTTTATAAGCTGTTAAACATTATAAACATGAATTTTCTGTTATATGTTCAAAAAGCATAATAATATTTGAACACTTATCCCAAGTCGAACTAGCACCTTTTTATCCCAAATCCCATATAATTTTCGGCACTTTAATTGTTAACAGTCTTCAAGCTTTGACGTAATTGGATTTTCCAGGGGGCTTTAATGTAGTGCATTTGCAGAGCTTCATTTGAGTAATTGCACATGACCTCACTGTCCTCTTTCCAGTAATCCTGTATTGAGCCGCGGGATCAGACGTCAGTGGGTAATGTAGACATCCTTGGCTCCGGATTCACCCCTCCATGATGAAGGCTTAGACTGTAAGCAGCTCGAGTACAGCGGGTTTAACCAGAACCACTCATTAGCATAGATAATGTAGCCTCATAAAACACTATAATTTATGCTGTGCACTAAAGACCAATTATTGAATGGACTAAAAGTCTATGGTGCCTTATGTACAGTCTGTATGTGTGTGTATATATATATATATAACATTCTTATGTTGTGCTTTTGTCATTTTATTTAAATTTTTATATTGCTAATTTTCTATTTAGTTTTAATTTATTTGTATTTCAGTTTCAGCTTTAACTTAAAACTATTGGACATTTCAAATTTTTTCACAATAATTTTTTTTTTCCAGCTGTATTTCAATGAACAGAATTGTTTTTAAAAGTTTTTGTTAGCAATGATCACACTTACATTTACTTTTTTTCATAATTATATATGTTTCTAACACTGATCTTTTTATCTGATAATCATGACTGAGAATGTCATCATTTAGAGTTTGCATCTCATGTTTTGTACTTTTTATCTCATAATTATGATTTACCAAAGCATGATATCTTTTTTTATTTTGTGGTAGAAATGGGCTTCCATACTCTCCACTTTTTTACATAATTATTTACATTTATACATAAATGTGTGCATTGATATTTTTTTTAAGTTTGTTTTTATCCCCATGAATTTGAGATATATTATGCATATTCTGTTTTGGAATATTTGGACATGTATACTTATATACACTGTGTGCATCATATTAATTCACATTTCAATATTTTTAAAAAAATATTTAAATGCATTTTTTTGTCTCTCTCTTGTCAGTTCTGATAAGACCTTGACATGTTTTCATGCAGTTCACCCAGTAACTAAGTTGTCAGACATCTGAAGACAAAGAGGACCTATTATACCCTCCATCAACATCTAGATGTTGTTTTTTGGCTCTACAAGAAAAGGTTTTCATGCTTGAAATGTTCAAAAACACATTATTTTCCTCATTGTTGCGGCTCCAGTCTGTCAGTAACGCTCCGTTTACTTCCTGGCTCTATGAAGCCCCTCCTTCTGAAAACCACACTGTGCTCTGATTGGTCGGCTGGATCTGTGTGTTATGATTGGTTGAGCGCTTTGCATGTGTTTGATTATGTGTTTTATTAGATTTTTTCAATATGCCTGAATTAAACCTGATTAGGTTTCAGCAATGAAAGTAAAGGTCAGGTCAAGTTGAGCTAGTAAGGTGCACTCTAAAAAATGCTGGGTTGTTTTAACTCAATTTTGAGTAAAATATGGAACTTTGGGTTAAAAATGTCATTTTAAATGTTAACCCAATAAACCCAATATTTGATCCAAATTTAGGTTGAAATGACCCAACATTTTTTAGAGTGTGACAACAGCACATTATTGAAGTTTAACTACTCTTGTCTTTACTTTCTATGTCTAAAAAGCATGGGGAATGAGCTAGTATGATTTTAGCACATCACACATCATTATGAAACACCAATGTATGTTGGAGTTGATTGGTTGCAACAATACTTAACTACCATTTCCAGTAGCGTGACATTATTGCCAATAGAAATAGCATTACTTTCCAGTAACGGTGTAATAAAAAGTGCCACCCTGCCATTTTTCTTGTGACTTCGTGCTTGCGCCTTGTCACACAACTAACACCAGAGTAAATTAACTGGAGATTAACTTAATTTTGAGGTAGCTGTGGTTCAGAATAGCTTCGCCAGCATCGCTCCCGTGTTTTTACACTAAGGATCCTGCTTTCTATTAGCTGCAGGGATGAGGAAAGGAATTAAATTGAGGCCTTTTCATGCCATTAAATATAAAACTCTCTGTATCTTTGGACCAGCTCACTGTCTTCCAAACCTGAATGAATATCATTTCATTACAAATCCAACAGTGTGATATTTCAGCCAATGTACTTTTAATTCCCGTCTCGTTTGCATGGATAAAATAGATGTTGACTAAGGGAGTTGAATTCTAAAATAAGCCTGCGCTAATCTTTTTTTTCCAGAGAGGTGATGGAGGAAGAGGATTAGATATCCCAGCAGAGTCATTCATCAAATGTAAAAGTGCATATTGCTTTCCTCTCTAATGCATACATAGTACGGGCGCCCTACAATACCTTCAATTTTCTTCTCTTTCTCATCTCTCCTTTCAGCGAGAGCTCTGGGAATGAAAGATGCTCCGGGTAACTCCTAACCTCTGTCATTTGTCTCGGCCGTCCGAACCCTGATCTCCTGTCTTGTGTTTTCGCTGTTTCTCCCTGACAGTGCCATTAGACACAGGGCCGAGTGTTGGGGAAGTCCTGTGATGAGACGTGCGTTTTCATCAGCGTTCGTCACGGTCCTCCTGTTCCTGTCACCCTTTTCACTCGGAGCCGAGATGCATAATTGCACATTGTTTTTGTCCGTATGTTAAAATCTCAAAGTTTGTGCTCCTTCAGATCTCCTGATCTGTCTAATAGTGTTCCGCCGTGTCTCTCCGCATATGTTTGCACAGACATGTTTGATTGTTCAAAAACCAACAGTTCCTGTAAGTTCATTTGTAGATGTTGACTGATCTGCTGTCTGTTCTCGTACAGCTTGTCGGATTAATTATCTGACGAGGTTTGTGTACCGTCACAGATGGGCTTTTGAACTAAAGAAATGACAAACTCTTTGAAATCTGAAGGAAAAGATAACGTTGATGTTCAACAGCCTCTGCAAAGTGTCGTCTCAGTTTACTCACTGTTATTAATCTCCGAGTCGAGACCGAGACCATAAAGGGTCGAGTCCAAGTCGAGACTGAGACCAAAGAAAGTTTTTAGACCAAGACCAAAGAGAGTCAAGTCCGAAGTCTGAGACCGAGACCAAAGAGAGTCGAGTCCGAGTCGTAGGTCGAGACCAAATAGAGTCGAGACCGATCTAGACCGAGACCAAAGAGAGTCGAGTCCGAGACCAAAGGAGTCGAGTCCGAGTCTGAGACAGAGACCAAAGAGAGTCGAATCCGAGACCAAAGGAGTCGAGTCCGAGTTCGAGACTCGAAGACCAAAGAGAGTTCGAGTCCGAGTTCGAGACTCGAGACTCAAAGAGAGTCGAGACTGAGAGCAAATAGAGTGGAGATCCGAGACCAAAGAGAGTCGAATCCGAGACCAAGGAGTTGAGTCTAAGTCAACTGAGACCATAGAGAGTCAAGTCAGAGTCGAGACTGAGACCAAAGAGAGTCGAGACCTGAGACTAAAGAGAGTCAGTCAGAGTCGAGACTAGCAAAGAGAGTCAGAGATCAAAGAGAGTCAAGTCAGAGTCGAGACTGAGACCAAAGAGAGTCGAGTCCGAAGTCGAGACTGAGAGCATAGAGGGTTGAGTCCGAAGACCAAAGGAGTTCGAGTCCAAGTCTGAGACGAGACTCAAAGAGAGTTCGAGTTCCAGACCAAGGAGTCGAAGTCTGAGCTCGAGACTCGAGACTAAAGAGAGTCGAGTCCGAGAGCAAATGAGAGTCGAGACTGTAGACCAAAGAGAATTCGAGTCCGAGACCAAAGGAGTCGAGTGTGAGCTTGAGACTCGAGACCAAAGGAGTCGAGTGTGAGCTCTAGACTCGAGACCAAAGAGAGTCGAGACCGGGAGCAAATAGAGCTCGAGACTTTAGACCGAGACCAAAGAGAGTCGAGTCCGAGCTCGAGGCTCGAGAACATAGAGGGAATTGACTAGCAAGAATTGAGTCCGAAGGCCAGAGTTAGTCCAAACTGAAGGAGTTTGCTTGAAACTTGTAGACCGAAAGAGAGTCAGTCAGAGTCCAGATAGACCAAAGAGAGCTTCGAGTCCGAGACATAGAGGTAGTCGAGTCAACCAGAAGCTCGAGGCCGAGAGCACATCGAGGGTTTCAGATCTCGAGTCTAGGCCGAGACCAAAATAGAGCTTGAGACTTGAACCTCAAGACTCGAGACCAAAGGAGTCGAGTCCGAGTCGAGACGAGAGCAAATACAGACTCGAGACCAAAGAGAGTCGAGACCGAGAGCAAATAGAGTTCGAGACCGAGAGCAAAGTAGAGTCGAGACTTTAGACTAAAGAGAGTTCGAGTCCGAGACTGAAGTGAGTCGAGTCGAAGCTTTGAGACTCGAGATGAAAGAGAGTCGAACTCAGAGCCAAGACTGAGACCGAAGAGAGCTTCGAGTCCGAGAGCATAGAGGGTTGAGTCCGAGACCAAGGAAGTCTTGAGTCCGAGTCGAGACAGAGACCAAAGAGAGTTCGAGTCCGAGACCAAGGAGTCGAGACTCGTGTCTGAGACTGAAACCAAGAGAGTTTATAACCGAGAGCAAAAGAGAGTCTAGACCGAGACCAAAGGGAGTTGAGACCGAGAGCAAGATAGAGTCGTTAGATCTACATGAAGTTCTGAGACTTTAGACCTAAGAGAGTTCGAGTCCGATACCAGGGTTCAGTGCGATGACTCGAGACTCAAAGAGAGTCAAGTCAGAGTCTAGACTTAGACCAAGAGAGTTCGAGTCCGAAGCTCGAGACCGAGAGCATAGAGGGTTCTAGTCCGAGACCAAAGGAGTTCGAGTCCGAGTTGAGACTCCGAGACCAAAGAGAGTTCGAGTCCAAGACCAAAGGAGTTCGAAGTCTGAGTCTAGTCCGAGACCAAAAGTAGAGCTCCGAGTCCAGACGTCGAGACCAAAGAGAGTTGAGTCCAGTGCAATAGAGTTCAGATCCAGTTAGTCGAGACCAAAGAGAGTTTGAGTCCCAAGCTCTAAGATTCGAGAGCAAATAGAGTTCGAGTCCAAGCTTGAGACCAAAGAGAGTTCGAGTCCCGGAGCTTTAGACCGAGAGCAAATAGAGTCTGAGACCGAGTCTGAGGCCTGTAAGACCGAAGAAGCTTCGAGTCCGAAGCTCGAGACCAAAGAGTTGCGAGTCCGAAGTTCGAGAAACTTGAGACATAGAGAGCTCGAGTCTGAGCTCAACAGAATTAGAACATAGAGAGCTCGAGTCTTACCCGAGACCATAGAGCCCAATTATGCACTTTTTTGGCTTCTTCTGTCTTTGGTCAAATGTAAATATGGGTCCTGAAGCAAAACCAGTCGAGAAGTAGACAATGATGGACTTCCCAAAAGCCTCTACAAAACTAATGACAAACTGATTATTGAGGTCTTAAAACCGATTTGCCACCTGAAAAAAAGGGCAACATTTAACATTTATTTATTTATATCTTTTTAGGCAATCTTCGATCCCATCATGACCTAACTCTATTAATTTAATTATTTTTAATAGTCTGGCATAAAATCGCTCTTGACTTTTACCAAAGCTCATATTGTACAACTGAGAAAGCCAACAATCACTAAAGAGAGAAACAAAATCAAATGCAGTTTAGTATTTTATTTTGAAGTTTGAGTGCTTTGGACCAGTGGCTGGATGATTATTTAACTTTTCCATGTTCAAAATTATTAACTGGGGACAAAAAAGCCGTTTTCATTTTGGACTAATTTGTGAACCTGCATACTTTATGAAATTGACCCAAAAAATAAGGTCCGCAGTCGTAATTGTCTTGCAATTTCATGGGGTCCGAACTGGTACAGTCTCTGATAACAGTTTATTAAACGAATTATTCGGACAGTCACCTTATTAAAAATTATCCTCAGTTCCTCCCGCTTTCTCCATTATCATATTCCTCTTTGTGCGTAATCGCACTTCTCGGCCCTAATTCACTTGTGTACGGGGAATTAAATGTGCTTCAGGATGATTACATTTGGGTGGAGAAATTCCCTGAAGCTGTGTGCAAACGCCGCACCTCGAGGAATCCATACTCCTTTAAATAAAGCTCTGAGGACTGAATTGTCGTTCTTTCATGGCACCAATTCAGATGAATTTAATTGAGATTTGCTCCAGCTGAATAGGACAACAGCCGGTACTCTGTTGGAGATCTTTCTATAATAAAATACCTTCACGCTGTGCTTGTGTGACAGTGATTGAAGTGTTGTGAAATCCAGGTAAAGAACGATTCATTATCTTGTCTCTTTAAATACTTTAGGTTTACCAGAGCTATTCGTAGTGTGGTTTGGAGTGGAGAATCCCACTGAATCTTCAGCGAACGCTTCAACGGTCTCTCCTGATGGACAACGGGCCATTAAAAGTGTGTTTGTTGATTTGTGTTTGGCATGCACACACACAGCTGCGACTGACTTAAGTGCTTTTGAAATAATCATATGTTTTGCCAATCTTCAAAGCCAAAGATGCATCTGAAGGGATTTCACTTTGTAAAAATGTTATGTCCTTCAGATCCGGTGTGCTTGATTTATTTTTATGTTTAATGTATTATTTATACATTTTTGCACATCCTGACAATAACAAGGTGGTGTTTTAGGGATTGAAGTTGAGAACTAGAAGGTTGCTAGTTGAAGCATTGCAAGAAATGATCCCGCAGAGCATCTTTCACATCATGCACAACTGATGGCAAGCCGTTTTAGCTTTTATTCATTTCCAGGATATGAATTATTGACCTCAAGAATTACATTTTTTGATATCAACAATTGTATTTTCACTAGTGAAATGTCACCATAGGCTGCCATTCAAAACCAATTGTTGATATCAAGAATTTATTTCTTATTCTTACTAGTTGAAATACCAATTTCACAAATCAGAAATGTAATTATTACTAGTAAAAAAACCTTCATTTTTGATATTAATAATTACATTTTACTAGTGACAATTTTAATTCCTGATATCATGAATGTGATTGTTACTAGTATAAGAAAGCCATTTTAGATATCTGAAATAATATTGTTATCAGAAATACATTTTCAGATATCAAAATATGATCATTTTTACTAGTAACAATTGAATTGTTGATATCAAGATAGACATTTCAACTAGTGACAATTTAAATATTGATATCAGGAATTCACATTTTATACTAACAATGAAATTATTAATATCAAAATGATATTTCTACTGTAAAAATAATCCTGTAAAAACATATACTACTGGCACTGTGGTTGCCAGCATCATACTGTAAAAATACGGTGTGTTACTGTTTTTGAAATTAACAGCTAAATACTGTATTGTCAGCTTCAGTAAAAAACTTTAATTTAACAGCTATATGGTCTAAAAACAGTAACACACTGTATAGTTACGGTGTACCATGCTGGCAACCACAGCTGCCAGTAGTTTACCGTTTTTTTTCAGGATTATTTTTTACAGTGAATCAATTCTTGATATCAACAATTCATTTTGAATGGCAGCCTATGGTGACATTTCACTAGTGAAAATACAATTACAGATATCAGCAATTAAATTGATATCAAGAATTCATATCGTGGAAATGAATAAAAGCTAAAACGGCTTGCCATACTACATCAGGTTTTATAATCAGATCAGTTTTGATCGATCAATCCTCCACACTGTCATTTTGTAAGTGTTGATATTAGGGACGTTTGTTCAGACATTATGTAGATGATGACATAAATGCGTCATTTGTTAAAGTAATGATGTCAGCATGAGCCCAAGAGACTCTTGCATTTGCTCATTTCACATATTCATGCTACTGTCAATTGTGAAGTGAAATTGTATTTTGGCACTATTGTACACTTTGTAAGATGATACTCATGTATTGAGTCCCAAAACTAATTTGAATCTTCAGACTGAAAATGTAATTGGATCTGGATCTGGTTTGGATCAAACTTTAAAACGTGTGTGTGTGTGTAAATTCCATGCTAATTAAGTGGGAAACACTATCTAATATAAAGCGACATCTCACGAGTGCTGCGGTTAATTAGAAAGTGATGAAAAGTGAGAAAACAGATGATTTAGTGTTGGTACAGCAAATGTTCTTTATAGACACATTCATAACTTATTAAAGCATATATTTTTGGGTGACTGTTGACAACACTTTGAAGAATAAAACTATGATGCATCTTCATTAAATCATTCATCTATAAAGATCCCGAACTCAGTCAACAGTTTTTGGTGTGATTCAGATCTGGATTTACGAGCTAAAGCCAATTGTTCACACAAGGCCAACATGATTTTAAAACGTGCAACGTTCATGACTTGCGTTCTGTGAAATCAGAAGTTGTTGATCTGTTCACAACACACGACACAACATGATTGATCCACAACAGGAGGTAACGCACTACACAAGTTGACAACAAGTCAGTCACACACGATTCAAACCACGTTTTGCCATGAAAAATCACGCGATAAAACAAACCGGAAATGACACGAAACAGCATAGATGCGAATTTGAGAACTTGTACAATAAATATTCATACTCAAATATTCATACGCGAGAGTGGAAGGGGGAGGGAGCGGGGGTGTTCAAAGGAGCCGTTTTATTGGTTGGCGCCTGAGCCGATGAAATGAGGACTTCTGCAGTGTACGCGAAGATGTCACGAAACCCGCCTGGATGTTCTGAAACGCTAACATGGCTTAATGCATATTAGACGGATTTAAATGTAATTAATAAAATTATCAAACTTAGTAAACACCATATTAATAATGCATACTACAGAAAAAACAGATGAACACAGAATATGACTGCAACATGTTAAATTAAGACAGTGGTATTAAAAGACCAAACTTCGGGAAACACCATAAATAAAGCAGAAAAGCAATTGAGCAGAATATGAACGCAACTCCGTTTAATTGTACGTTAAAGCATTTTCCTTTTATAGAAAACCAAGAAAAAAACTCAATAAGGCTTTATCGTTTCGCTTGATAAGACCCTAATTCATCGTCGGGAATCGTTTAAAGCCCTTTGAACAGTTTTCAGTTTGTACTGAAACTCATTTGGACCTTGAACCATTTGGTTCCCATTGAATTATATGGAGAACAGAGCAAGGCAACCATTTAAGCTTATAAAAGGTAAACTTTTTTTATTTATTTATTTAATGAGTGATCGTTTTGCTTGATAAGACCCTTATTCATCGTCTGGAATCGTTTAAAGCCCTTTGAACAATTTTCACTGAAACTGTCTTTTGAACCTTGAGCCGTTTGGACCCCATTGAAGTCCATTATATGGAGAAAAATCCTGGAATGTTTTCATCAAAAACCTTAATTTCTTTTCGACTGAAGAAAGAAAGACATGGACATCTTGGATGACACAGGGCGAGTAATTTATCAGCAAAGGTTTTTTTAAAAGTGAACTACTTGAAGTCGTAACAGGGTGTAAGGCACTTCTGGACTCGCTTTGCGGTCCTATATCTGCTATATTGTAAGATTGCCAGATTGCTATGTAAGATCACGTTTCTGTAGTTCTAATGAGACTTAAGAAAACTACAAATTTGACTTGCTTTACGTCAAGCGTTACAATAGTCATTATTTTGTTTTTCTTTTTTTCTGATGTCGCAATACATCATGCTTATGCAATACATCAAACTCTAACTTATCTGTGGACAACGTTCACTCCAAAGCCGGCGCTGATAAACAGTGAGTGTGTGTGCGACAGTAGGATGCGCTAGGCTAAATTACGACAGCGGTAACTGCCAATTCCGCTTCCAACCTGTAGGGTGACCGCAGAGGAAAACTTACTCTAAAAAGCCACATAAAGCCAGTGTTATTTAGCAAGCGTTTTCAGCCTCGGGGGAAAGTGAACTCGACTGAGATTAGGAGTCTCACCTGCAGCGCCCGCCGGCAGCAGGAACGCTTAAGACTCAGTTAGTGCGACTGATCCCGGTGAGATCTTCGCACTCTCGGTGTGTCGCTCTACTGATCCTCGCTGCCGACGGGGAATAAACGGCTCAGACCGGCGCTGAGCAGATAAATGACTCAACTAGCAGACAAACTGGAGAGGAGATTATGAAATGCAATGAGCTTCCTGGGTACCAGTACATACAGCAGAAGGCAGGCTTGAGGAGATTGCTGGATTGGTCTGTGTAAGAGAGAGGGAATAATGAATGGCTAGTGCATGCATGCAAGCAATGACAGGGAAAGGCTGGCATTGATGCATAGATATGATTTATAATTCAGCAGATATGACAGTAGTGTCTCGGTGAAAGGATGGTGCACTCTCAGAAAAAAGGTACAAAAGCTGTCACTGGGGCTGTACCTTTTCAGGTACACTTTTGTACCCAAAGGCTGCATATTGGTACCTTAGTGGTACATATTCGCACCTAAAATGTACATATTAGCACCTAAAATGTACATATTAGTACCTGGAATTTACACATTAGCACCTAAAATGTACATATTAACATCTGAAATGTACATATTAGCACCTAAAATGTACACATTAGCACCTAAAATGTACATATTAGCACCTAAAATGTACATATTAGCACCTAAAATGTACATATTAGCACCTAAAATGTACATATTAGGACCTAAAATGGATATATACTGGACTTGAATAAAAATAATGCAATTCACGACTTTAAATTGCATCCAAATACACCCATTTCTTCAGCTAAACTACACCAGGTTTTACAAGAGTTAGTAAAGTTCCTTTAATTAGGTGTTTACGGCTGTTTTTACACATAAAGATGCATCTAATACTCTTTAATTACTTCCCCTTATTTATAATCTTGAGCTTGCTCTCCTGGACTTTAACCTTCCCTTAATAGTGTTGATTTTAAAAAAAGCATTCATATTATAACCAAATTATTGTTTTGTGTGTATTTTTTTAAATAAAAGTATTTCTCTCCCCAAATATTGCTTCAGAGAGCAATTGAGTTTTCCAAAATATGTTCACTTGGTTCAAAGGGAAATTAAATGACCATGAAAGTAATGACCATTACCATGAAACTAAATCAAAAGTGTACATGGACCTGAAGACCATCTTTATTACAGGATATAAGCATTAAACATTATATTATTAGCAAAATTATACTATTCATATTAGACATTATATTGTTATTATTATTTAAATATAAATATTACTTTTGGTACTATTTCTTCTATTTTTGTCAATATAATATATTACAATTAGCCTACCTTAATTTTTTTGGGCATGCAACGTGGTAATCTTAAAGGAGTAGTTCACTTTAAAAAAAACTTTTGCTGATAATTTACTCACCCTCGTGTCATCCAAGAATGTCCATGTCTTTCTTTCTTCAGTCTGAAAGAAATTAAGGTTTTTGACTGAAACATTCCAGGATTTTCTCCATATAATGCACTTCAATGGGGACCAAACGGTTCAAGGTCCAAATGTCCTTTCAGTGCAGCTTCAAAGGGCTTTAAACGACACCAGATGATGAATAAGGGTCTTTATCAAGCCAAACGAATCATTGGTTGAATGAACCAAATGACTCGAAAAAGATTCATTCAGTTTGATGAACGAGTTCAAGCAGGAGAGTCCCCAACGCGCATCACAGAACAGAGCAAGGCGAGCATTTGTGTTATAAAACTTAAAACCTTTTTATTTATTTTTTTAAGTGGCTCGATTCGTCTTCCGCTTGATTAGACCCTTATTTCATCGTCTGGTGTCGTTTAAAGCCCTTTGAAACTGCACTGAAACTCTCATTTGAACCTCTGAACCGTTCGGACCCTATTTGAGTTCCATTATATGAAGAAAATTTATTTCTGACTTGAAGAAAGTAATGACGTGAACATCTTGGATAGCACAGGGGTGAGTAAATTATCAGTAAAACTAAGTAACTTTTATGACGCAAATACATGGAAATGATATTTATTTACAACCACGGTATAAATGTATCCTTCACCTCCACATGTCCTTCTGTTTATGTGTTGCTTTGTAAAACAAAGCATCTGCCTTGCAATTACATTTGAATGTAAACATTGCTTTAAATATATCGTGCCTTTAGATGATCCTGATGGGAAATTACTGGATGACTGTCCCTATGAAGACAGATCTAATTGAGGTTCAACAGGTGGAACTGCACAGAGATCAGTGCTGTAGACTGACGGCGCTCTCAATGAAGCTAATTACATCTTAATTACCCACAACTGCTCGTTTCTATTTCAGTCTGCAACTATCAGCTCTCAAAGTACGAGATTCCTCAGAACTTGTGCGCCGTGTGTGTGTGAGCGATACTTTCTCTTCCCCCTGTTCTTTACTTATTGATTGACTTGAGCTTCAGAAAGGCACCATCGCTGTTAGAGGCTTTCAATCATTTAGCGTGATTAAAGTCTCTACTGCTACTTTTCCTTACAGTGTGAATTTCTTAGAGTGAATAACACAGATGATATTTGCAGTGTGCTTTAGGACTTTGCTTTCATGTCTTTTGCTTTCTGTAATCCAGAGCGAATGGTGACATAGGGCCTAATTCTGGCCACTGACCGTTGAGTGCTGTAACATTTGCTCTGATAAGTGACTTGGGTTTAGTCGGTGTTATCTGAAAGCTGTTTGCAATTACTCAGACTAATGAAAGATGAAGAATTCAGTGACATGCTGTTTCTGATTCAGTGTTGTGCTTCAAATGATGTGGCACTAATTCTTTCTTGTCGGCTGCTAATTATCACGAACGCGTTTTCAGCTGTGTTCCACTCACAGGTAAATCCTGTTATTTCAGCCCTAAAATGCTTTCTCTTTCTTTCTGTTTTTCCATTTTTGTTAAAAATGTTTAGATGATAAAAAAAGTCTTCACGCTCTCATATTTGCCTACATTCAGTTTATAATATCTAAGTATGACCAAAACTGTTACATTCTGTATACACAAACACACATATATACACATATATACACACACACACACATATTGAAATTCATTGTTGTATTAAATGAGAAAAGCATCAGATAGATAGACATTACAAAAGTAGGGTTAGAAAGGGTTAGGGTTAGTCAACTTTTGCTGAGAATTTACTCACCTCTGTGTCATCCAAGATGTCCATGTCTTTCTTCAGTCGAAAGAAATTAAGGTTTTCTGATGAAAACATTCCAGGATTTTCTCCATATAATGGACTTCAATGGGGTCCAAACGGTTCAAGGTCCAAAAGGCAGTTTCAGTGCAAACTGTTCAAACTGTTCAAAGGGCTTTAAATGATTCCAGACAATGAATAAGGGTCTTATCAAGCGAATCTTTTTTTGTGTCATTTGATTCATTCAACGAAACGAAATGAACGAGTTGACTCGGGAAAGATTCGTTAATTTTAATGTAACAAGTTCGAAAAGGAGAGTCGACGAACCGTGCATCACAGAACAGAGCAAGGCGAGCATTTGAGCTTATAAAAATCGGAAACTTTTTTTTTGAGCGATCGTTTCACTTGTATAAGACCCTTATTCATCGTCTGGAACCGTTTAAAGTCCTTTGAACAGTTTGTCGTTTGCATTGAAACTGTCTTTTGGACCTTGAACCATTTGGTTCCCAATTGAAGTCCATTATATGTGAGAAAAATCCTGGAATGTTTTCATCAAAAACCTTAATTTCTTTTCAACTGAAGAAAGAATGACATGGACATCTTGGATGACATGGGGTGAGTAAATTATCAGCAAAAGTTTTTTTTTTTTAAAGTGAACTACTCCTTTAATTAAATAATACTCTAGATAAGAAACTAAAACTGCCAGTTGGTGGTGATGCAGCATATCTAAATGAGTCAGTCATTGAGTCATTCATTAATTTAGTTAATTCAATCATCTGATTCCTTCAGGAATGTAGAAAGTAAATATATCTCTCATTGAATGAGTCATTGAATCATTGATTTACCCGATTTGTTCAAAACATGATTCATTCAGAAACTGAAACAGCGCACCTGTGTTCTGCTCTGACTTTTATGTAATATTTCCAATGGCAAAATTGAGCAAATGCAGACAATAATGTGTCTGAAATATCACACAATATATAATTGAGGGCTTTTTTACTGTTCTATAAAATTCGATATAAAATTTGCACTATTCAGGACAGAAAACAGCACTCTGTGTGATACTGGTTACTAGTATGAAATTATGGCAAAAATGAGGTAAAAATTCATAAAGGGGCATTTTTTGCCCCAATATCTTAATTTTAGGGCATTAAAAACTCTATTCTTGGCTATACAGTATAAAGCTTTGTTATTTATAATACGTCAACTTGTGGTGTTATAGCTGTATGTTTCCTGACCTTGGCAAGATGATGACTCAATCCTGAGGGCAGGAATCTGTCTGAAACCATCCATCAGTTGTCATATAAAATCTTAAAGAAGCTCCATCTTCATAGTTTGACCTATTGTCAGGCGTCTTTAATCGAAAGCTGAACCTTCCAGAGCAGAGTTCAGGGCAGACACACACTCCACAGCCGGGAAATGTGGAGGAATGTTTATTCACAACAAATTAAAATCAAAAAATTAGCTTTAATTATGATTGCCAGTAGATTCAAATTTAAATGTGAGGCCTTTAAAATACTTAGAAATTGACAAAATAATATACTAATATAATTTTTAGTAACACTGTTTTTAGCAGTTAATACCTGCATTTAATGCTCTTTTAATTGCAGAAAGTATCATTAAAATGACATAAAAGCATATAATGTGCATTTGCATATACATTCGATTTGTCATTATTTATAATATTTATGCATGAGAGCTCATGAGAAGTGACCACTGATTCATGAACACATGATTCTTTTGAGTCAGATCTTTTGAATCGTTAATGAGACCTATCAGAGTTCTGCAGTTTCAACTCGATGATTCAGCTCTAAAGATTCATTTACAAATCCTACTGATTGGTTCTCAGGTTCAACAGTTGCCTATATGACTTCAGCAGAGTTATAGCTGCTTGAGTTATTGTCAAGACTATTGTTATGATTCATTTGCATCCTTTTTGAAGCTTTCATTCTGGTGAACTTGAGAACGTCTCGAATCTGTGTCCGATTGCTGCTCTTTTAATTATAATAAAAGTATTATTAAAACGTCATAAAGCATATACTATACATTTGCATATACATCGAATTTGTCATTATTTATAATTTTGATGCATGAGAGTTCGTGAAGTAGTGACTAATGATTCATGAACATATGATTCTCTTCTGAGTCAGATCTTCTTGAACCAATCAGACTGATCAGATTCAAACTCACTGACTGAAACGATTCGTTCACAAATCAGAGTGATTCGGTTCAGTTCAACAGTTGACTATATGACTTCAGAAGCAGTTAGCATCCGCTCGAACTATTGTCGAGCTAATGTTATGATTCATTTGCATCCTTTTTGAAGCTTTCATTCTGGGGTGATATTTTTCCAGTTCATTTGATGTAAAATTACTTTTTGAGGGGGGAATAATTGCATATCGCACCTTCACATCAGCACTATGTCCCTGGTTTATTTGGGCTCGTAATGCTCTAATGTTCAGTCTCAATATGATTTCCATGCGCTTTGATCTCTGGCCCTTCCTCTATGATAAGATGTGATTTTAATGTCTGTTCAGGTGAAAGCTGAATATTTTGGGTGGCGAACGAGTGGGTGAAGGGAATGTGACTCGCCCGCTCGAGTGCCTATTTATTCTCTGGAGCGATGATATTAGCATCAGACCAACATTTTTGGCAGCTTTGAGACCGAGATAATACCATTATTGATATATGCCCTCATTGTCTGGATGAAACATTTTGCACAATGAAGCATAAATTACAAAGTCTCTCAGTGTAGACATCACATCACTGAGTATTACCGCTACAGGCTAAAGATGAAAAAGCCAAACTGAGAGCGTTAAATGAATCATGAACTGTGGTCAGAAACAAAGAAAAGTAAGCGCCAGCCCTCAGCTCTGGAAAAAAGAGCATTTTTGTATGTTAAAATGCACTTACCACGCTGCCCATTGCTTTTGTTTAAATAATTGTCAGTAAAATTAACACAACTAAGGGTTCGGTCACACTTTATTATAAGGCGTCATTGTTAGTGTAATTACATAAGCACCGAGTAATATTACATGTATACTGTAGGGTTAGGGTGGGATTTTATTGAGGGTAATTGCATGTAATTATACTGGTTATTGCTGCATGGTAAGTACATGTAACATATGTAAAATAAAGCGTCACTACTGCTGTTGTATAGCTGTGGTATTATAACCTCTGACTCTTCACATCCTCATCATTTGGAAGTGTTTACAAAGGGAATATGCTTTTGCAGAGAAGAAACACAGTGTTTTCTCAACATGTAGCAACACAAACACTCTCAGAAAAAAGGTACAAAAGCTGTCACTGGGGCTGTACCTTTTCAAAAGGTACACATTTTATACCCAAAGGCTGCATATTGTTACCTTAGTGGTACATGAGCAACTAAAATGTACATATTTACACCTAAAATGTACATATTAGCACCTAAAATGTACATATTAGGACCTAAAATGGACATATTACCACCTAAAATGGACATATTACCACCTAAAATGGACATAATTATCTTAATGAAATGGACAGTAGCATATGACCACCTAAAATGTGCATATTAGCACCTAAAATGTACATTTAACCTAAAATGTACATGTATATAACCTAAAATGTACATATTACCACCTAAAATGTACTATATTACCACCTAAAATTAACATATGAACACCTTGAAAATAGACATATTACCACCTAAAATGGATATTAGCACATTAAATGGACACATAGCTCCTAAAATGTACATATTTACACTTAAAATGTGCATATTAGTAGCCTACCTAAAATGGATATACTGTATTAGCTCCTGGAATGTACATATTAACACTTAAAATGTAATTATTAACATTTAAAATGTACATATTAGCACTTGAAATGGACAAAAATTTACTTTTAAAAAAGGTACAGCCCCAGTGACCGCTTTTGTATCTTTTTTCTAAGAGTGAACCAGCTTCGGTGTTTGAGGGCGGGCAAAGAGGATGTTGTTCACAGACAGCCAATCAATACTATATGTGGGAATTATGCAAATTTGTTACATTTGTTGACTGAAATTACTGACGATAGTTAGATCTCTGAAACTTTGCAGACCTTTTACACTCACAAACTGGCTATATCACAGCACTTTAATAAATGCAATATAATTAAATTACATATTCAATAGCATGTATGTTTTTTATTTTAAATTAAATGGCTTTATTTCTAGAAAATGTTTGCAAACTGTGGACATTTGATCACAAATCTTCCATTGTAATCTCCCAGCAAAACTCTTCTTGAGGATTTGGGAAAGTGTTGGCCTCCTGAGACCTTCTTTGAGAAACTTCTAGGAGCGATTGCTCACTCGCTGTTATCAGTACAGTGGCGTATCTCAACAAATGGTGTTTGATGATAACCTTCCACAGAAACAGCTCTGAGCTCTTCTCCCTGCTAATATATGTTATCTAGGTTGTCATCCAGCACAAATACTGCAGGAAGCAAAACTGTCTAATGGAAGGATGACTTCAACTTCGCCAAAGTCTTCTTTAGGTGTCTCGGCACAAACAGAGGTAATGTTTCACCGAGCAGGGCTGCTTTGTGATGAGACCATCAGTAATGCTGTAGATATGTCAGCAAACGGCCAAAGACCATATTACATCAGCACAAACACACACTCACAGGATAACAGCCTTGCATATTTATACACACTCTCAGAAAAAGGTATACGAAAGCCTGTCAAAGCTGGGCTAATATGTACATTTAAGGTACTAATATGACATTTTAGGTACTAATATGTAAATTTTAGGTGCTAATATGTACAATATGTACAATTTAGATGCTAATATCTACATTTTATGTGCTATTATGTAAATTTTAGGTGCTAATATATACATTTAAGGTGCTAATATGTACATTTTAGGTGCTTATATTACATTTCAGGTGCTAATATGTCCATTTTAGGTGGTAATATGTTAATTTTAATTGTGAATATGAGCATTTCAAGTACTAATATGTATAGTTTAGGTGCTAATAGGGTACCAATATGCAACCCTTTAGGTACAAAAGTGTATCATTATATATATATATATATGTATATATATATATATATATATATATATATATATATATATATATATATATATATATATATATATATATATATACTTGTTTCCCATATTTCTTGTGCATAATCATCTTGCTCGGCTACAGTAAAAGGTTAAAACAAGGCACTGAAAATAAGAGATGATGCAAGCAAAATTAAATTATTTATTATTACCCCTGCGCATTTATTAATTAATTCAGTCAGTCACAAACTTACATCCTTCAGTCATCAGAAAATCAAGTTGCCGGGTCTAACACACACACATACAATATATATATATATATATATATATATATATATATATATAATATATATAACACATATACATATATATACATATACATACACACATATACATTGGAATTAGTTGTTTGATGCCCAAGGGGTCTGGATCCTGTAAGAGGATTTAATCTCACACAACCGCATTATAACATGTATATATAATATAGTTTATGGTTTATTATTTTCCGACAGCGTGTCCCTGTAGTGTTTCTTCCTCTCCTGAGATGATTTCAGGTCTACCTGTCATCTGTCACCTCCACACACTCAGAACCCTTCGCTTTCGTCAGGGGATTTCTGATGTTGTGCTGTTGGCCAAACATCTTTATTAAATTATATAATCTATATGAAGGTCGATGTAGTGTGTAAAAGTGCTTGTCACATGATTCATAACATGTTCAGCTGCGTTTCAGACTCCTTCCCTTCAGGCTTTTTGCCATATTATAATTCAGAGAAAGTGGAGAGGTACGGGGAGAGACATAATTAGGATCAAAAGTTTAATATTCGCATTATATTTGGATGGTGAAATACAATTAAGTGACATTTGGTGTGTTTCCATCCACCTATTTTTATGCCGCATTTTGGGATATGAAATTTTAAAAAACTGCTGGATGGAAATGCCAGTGTGCAATGAAATGTGCATAAAAGCTTTACATACATGTCTTTTCTCTGATAAGACGACATGAGCTGTAAACTTCAATGGAAACACATTCACTGAATAAATCCCTCTATGTGCAACAAACACTGATTGTGCTCTAAACAAAATGCTGGGTTGTTTTAACCCAATTTTGGGTCAAATATGGACAAACCCAAACGTTAGTTTAAAAATGTAATTAAAAAATGTTATGGCTGGGTTTCCATATTTGACCCAAAACTGGGTTGAAACAACCCAGCTTTTTTTAGATTGTGAACTGGACTAATCAGCGGACCAATCACATTATAGCATCTCAAATTTGGTGGTTATGCCACCATTAAATATGCCATAATTATCAAAATAACAATAAATTCTGGAAATATTTTAATTTGCATGTAATGAAATTAAATTTTGCACGATATTCTGATTATTATTTTTTTTTTGAGTTTCATCTGTAAATAGTATGAAAAATAGTAAAATAATATGAGCATAAGAAATAATAATTCTACAAAAATATTTAAATTATATACACACAGACACACATACATATATGGTCAACATGATCTAGAATGACAAAAGGTCTATAGCACTTTACAACTTAACAATTTGTGTAAAAAACACAAAAATGTTTTGAGAAATTATAGCTAAAATAACACTTTACTTTAAACTTGTCACCATGAACTGAAAAGCAAATCTGCCAGAGATAAATAAATAGATAAATGTTTAATTTAGTTTTCCAGTGAAAGCGAAACTTGTCATGTTAGCTGTCAAACACACACCGAAGCGTAACTGCCAGTCCTTAACATCACAGCTGAGAAGACATGAGGCTGTTCAATCCTGTGATTCCCAGAACAATTATCCAGAGTCTTTCCCTTCTAATCAGCATCCATTCCTTTCTGAATCCATGAGCGAGATCAACTCTATACTGGGAGTAAATGACCCTAAACTACAAATGAGTCCTCATGTTTGTTTAAAGGTAATGTTCTTCGTGATCCCATGTCTCAAACTTTAGTTAGTGTGTAATGCTATTGTTAGAATATAAATAATATAAAGCTCAAAGTTCAATGCCAGGCAAGATATTTTATTTAACAGAAGTAGCCTACATCGAAACGGCCCGTTCGGACTACATCCCTCTACTTCCTTCTTTAATTATGTCAGTAGAACTGTTTTTTGACTAACGTCCGTCCACAGGAATGCTCCCTCAACTCCTCTCAACTTGTTTACTCAGCTCTTACGGTGATTTTCTGAGGTAAAACTAACACTTCATCTTTTGTGTGTATGTACAATAAACTTTATACTCCTCAGTATATGTTTGATCAGCATTCGGACCTGGTCCGAAAACAGCAGAGTTGTAGGCTATTAATAAATAATGGATACAAGCAGATGACAAATACGTTATAATAACCGTAATTAAACTACTAAACTATACCTGTTCCATCTCTACAGCACTCTGACTCTGTAGGCATTATTGTCCGACTGGAAATCTGATATTATCATGATTCCCCTGAGAGACTGAGCGCGAGCTCATGAAGCTCCGCCCCCTGTGCCGGCTGCAGCAGCTCATTTGCATTTAAAGGGCACACACTCAAACAGCGCGTTTTTCTGAGCCCCTGAAAATGACAATTTAAACATGCTGTAAACAATGATCTGTGGGTATTTTGAGCTGAAACTTCAAAAACACATTCTGGGGACATCAGAGACTTATTTTACATCTTGTGAAACGAGGCATAATACAGGACCTTTAAAGTCGGCATGAAACAGAAGTTGCGATAATCTTTTCTTCTGTATTGTGACGTATATCTGAGTGATACGCTTATGGAACAATAAATGTGGGCGGGGCTTGATTTTGTTTGTGGGGAATTGATTGGATGGTTGTGGTTTGCTATTGGTGGACCTTGTGTGAGTGACAGGAATGAATGTTTCCAATTAAAAAAAATATTATAGTTATATTTAAATAATAAAACATTATATTTTAAATCATTTTAAATGATCCAAAATAAAATAGTAGTAAATACATAATCCTAGACCATTTGATTGACATGCAAAGTGACCAATCACAGTTTTGTTGTAGCGACCAATCAGATTTGAGCGCACATATATTTAAGTTAATTACAAAATATGCATATACTCTAAAAAACAACATGTTACAACTCATGTTTGGCTCAAATATGGACAAACCCAATCATTGGTTTAAAAATCTGTAATTTCGACCCAAACATCGAGTTGAAACAACCAAATATATTATTCAAAACATATTCAAATATTTACGGCTTTAAGAGCGTATTGGGTGGATGACTCAAATGATGTCATTTGCAGTGCTTCTTTGCAGTGGGCGGAGCTAGCTAGATCTTTTGACATGTTTTGCTCGTTTTTGCTTCTCTGATTGGTGTAATGTTCTGAACAGCATCATGGGTAATGTAGTTTTCACCATGAATTGCACTATTAGACACTATAGTTTTATAACTAAGTGTGCTGACGGCTTCAATAAAAGCAAATACTATCAATTAACAGCCTTGCAGCTCACAGTATGCTTGTCTTTAAAGGCCTATGAGTCATTATCTAAAAATCTCTTTTCTAACGGAGACTATAGTGAACTTTACTGTAACACACTGGAGGATTATACAGCTGCTGTAAAATATAAAAGAGGTGGTCGTAACATTTTAAGCGGCACACTCATTAATGGAAATGTGAATTAGAAATATCACAGGAGGAGGGCTGGCGTTTATGTACAACACGAGTTATAAAATTATAGAATCTGTATTGGGCTTTGATGCACTAGAAACAACCTGGTCTAATTGATTTGGATATTCTAATTACATTTCTCCAGTCTCATGTCTCATTAGCAAACGTAAAAATAGAGGGCGTAAAAGCTGACATTAATTCAAGCAATCTGCCCATGGGATTCACGTAACACACACACACACATAATGGAAGAGCTCATTACATGCACACAATCACGCTTAAAGACTGATCGCAGCGTTTCTCTGTTTACATCAGATCCAGACCTCGTGCGTGGTCTCGGTCAGCGCAGGGGATTGTGGGTCACATGATGGCCTGTCTGACACACACACAGAGACACACACACACAGAGAACACACACACACAGTGAACACACAGACACACACACACACAGACACACACACACAGAGACACACACAGACACACACACACACAGACACACACACACACAGACACACACACACACACACAGCAGACACAGAGAATCACACAGACACACACAGAGACACACAGCACACACAGCAGAGACACACAGACACACACAGACACACACAGACACACACAGACACACAGAGAAACACAGAGACACACACAGAAACACAGAGAGACACACACACACACACACACACACAGAGACACACAGAGACACACACACACACACACACACACACACACAGAGACACACACAAAGCAGACACACACAGACACACACAGCAGACAGAGACACACATACAGACACACACACACAGCGACACAGAGAAACACAGACGACACACACACAGTACAGCACACACACACAGAGACACACACACAGACACACACACACACAGAGACACACAGCAGATACACAGAGAAACACAGAGAGACACACACAGACACACACACACACAGCACACAGAGAAACACAGAGACACACAGACACAGACACACACACAAAGAGACACACAGACACACACACAAAGAGACACACACACACAGAGACAGCACACACACAGACACACACAGCAGACAGAGAGAACACATGAGACACACACACACAGAGACACACACAGACACACACAGTGACACACAGACACACACAGACACACACACATGACACAGAGACACACACAGACACACACACGCGACACAGAGAAACATAGAGACACACACAGCGACACAGAGAGACACACAGACACAGACACAGTCAGACAGACACAGAGACACACACACAGACACACACACACACACACAGAGACACACACAGACACACAGCACACAGAGAAACACAGACACACACACACAGTTGAGACACAGCGACGCAGCACTGACACAGACACAGAGACACACACACACAGAGATGCAGATAAACACAGACACACACAGAGACGCACACACACACACACAGACACACACACACACACACACACACACACAGACACACAGAACACAGACGCACAGTAGAGACACACACACACAGTGACACAGTAGAGACACACAGTGAAACACAGAGTGACAGTAGAGACACACACAGACAGTGACCGTGACTATAATTACAATTATGAAATTTATACAATTATATTATTTTTTTAACAAATACGTATATATTTGTACATATCTAAATATTTTACATAAACATGTTTGTTTTTTGGATGAACAATATTAGATGATTTATCGTCCAGCAAGTGAAATGGATGAATTTGATCAGTGTGTACAGTGCAGCGCTCCCTCTGATACACACACAGCTCTCTTCGACACACACACACAGCTCTTCCCGACACACACACACACACACACATGATGCGCTGCTGAACTGCAGGTCTGTTTGTGTCAGCTGTTTTCCAGCCGCTTTGATTGCGGCTCATCCAATCAGAGACTAGATAAGTTTAACTATCCTATCTGTTTTATAATAGACTTGAATCCATCATGTGGTCCTTTAGTGCTTGTGTTAGCAGCTCCGCTGAATTGAAAAGTGGCCATAGATAAAAAGCACACAATGATCAAGAGCCGACCCTTCATATCAAGCACCCTTTGCTCAACTGCTATTGATCACTACAGCTTTTACTGTATTAAATCACGACCTCTCCTGCAGTTCACAGCATCTAATACTACAGCCCTGCTGCTGTCCGACCCTCCTGCCCAATCTAAATTCAATTTGTGCAACTGTACAAATGTCTTTGTTGTTGGTAATGATGTTATCAGCACAGTTCCAGAAGCCCCGGATCCTCAGTCACAATGGCGGAGGCTGATTGTGTCGCTGTGTGTGTGTTTGTGCAGTCCCGAGGAAAGGCTTAGGCTTTAATTAATCATTTGGTCAGATTTCGAGAGAGGCGTTCCACCTTTTGTTCTCTATCATTTTCTGACACAAACTTATTAAACAAGGATTTCTTGCTCCATCTAGTGCTAGAACGGGCAAGGGCAGCATCCAGTTAATATATGCAATGTTTGTGTTAGTGCTGTTTAGATATTCATAGAAATTCACAACAAGGCGGAGCAACAACTCAAAGCATAAGAAAACAAATTGCATTTACACTGCCTGTGATGTGTGTTTTCCGCCGCTCACACACACTGCGGCATCTAATGCACAATTATGCAACTGAAAACATCTTGCTGCTTCGATTTCGAGTGCAATTAATTTCTTTGCTGTTTTTAAACATGAATAGTTTATCGCAAATATTCTGTGATATATTCTTAAGCATGTGTCTGAACGTGCAGTAACTATACAACACTGTGAAATACTGTATACCCCAATGCAATGCACTTGATTCAACCTTTCATGTATATTTACTTCAATTTAAACTTTGCATTTTTTTTGCATTTTTTTATGCATGTTATCATAAGTATACTAAATAGAAAATGCACAACATATGCATTTTTCATTGCATATTACATGTTTCATATTCCTCTGATCGAATGTCCATTTTAGAGTATTTGACCAAAACTTAAGCATTTATTTTTTTATTGTTTATTATTATCATTTTTTTATTAGTTTTTTTTTATAATACCAGTTCTCAAAAAGATACTTTTGTGCAACTGCAGTTTTTAATGCAGTTGTTGTTCAACCACCGCTCATCCGTCAAAATAAGTCTTAAAGGGAGGTGCTGCTGCTAGAATAATCATGAAAAATTGTAAAAAAAAAAAAAAACAGTACACAAAAAGGCAGTGTGTCTGCCTTTGCTTTACAATAATGCAGTTGTTGTTCAAATGACTAAAAAAACACTTATGGGAAATAAAATTAAAATATGCAATATACATATTAGATTAAAACAAATGCAAAAAAAAGGTACTACAATTATTTAAACTAAAACTGAAATAACGCATTTAAGCAGAAATATAAAATAAAAACCAAACAAAAAGCACAAAATTACTAAAATGTACAGTAAACTACAATTAAAATAAGGTACAATATGTAACCTTTGTCCCTCTACTGGTTAAAAAACAAATCTGTATGCATTTTACGGAAGATCATTGTTTAGGTTGTGCAGTGGATGAAGGATTGATGATTTAGTCATTGTGAACCAAAAATAAAAAGATAAATACTAATACTAAAATAACAGTTGGACAACGCTTGAGGCCAGTGATGATACTTCAAGAAGACAATATCTTGCCATCATTGTAAGTAATAGTCTAGATTTTTCTTTCTTAAATAAAGGTTAAAAGGCGTTTGCTGTACATCCAGCTTGGACTTAAACACAATATTTGAATTTGACAGAGTATTGACGTGAACCGCAGACCTCATCAAATCTCAGATCAGATCCTCTCTGCTCTGTACGACTCAAGTGCAGATGATAATTTTCAATCTGTTTGTTTTCTGGAGTGTGGCGCACTTCATTAATAAAATCAATTAGCTTGCCCTCATAACTGCGTATTGATTTACATCCCACCATTCATTACTCTAGTCTCTATGGAAACGTCACACAGCGCTCTGACGTCCTGTCAGCTTATACAACCACAACTAGTCCACAGAAAGCTCATTAACCAAGGCTTCCAGGCAGACTTACACTTAAACACATTCCCAATCGCAATAAATTCTGCATCCTGCCACTTCGCATAAGAGATCAATCTATTTTTCAGAGTCAATCAGTAACATTTGCCTCCAAATTAGAAAACCCTATGCAAAGTTCAATAACAGCTGCAATAACAAACGCAATAACAGCAGCAGCAACAACAGCAATAATCAGCAACAATAACAATATCAGCAGCAACAACTACAATATCCAACATGACATCATGACTTTTGCGTAAACATACACGCCACTTTCAAGTCAAGTGGTGTATTATCTATATATGCATTTTGAGCTACCCGCGTGTATGCGTGTATGTCTAAGCTATTAATGTCTGAGTGATTCAGCGTGTATGTACACGCCGTCAAATGTCCGAGCAAAACTAAGCAAAATGTATATCTACATCTGGGGAGCGATCTTTTTTTTTTCCTAGGATGGTGAGGGAGACTCAAAAAAGCCATTAACCCCAGTGACGGGTAGGTTTAGGGACGGGGTTGAGGTAGGTTATATATTTATATAAACAGTAATGTAACGTTAAGTCAACAGCGTTCATAAACACACTGAAAAGCGATTATGTGTGTTGATAGGATGCCAAAAATGGAAAATACGAATTGGCGTGTCATACTGTTGAATTATGTTCTCATTAACTATATATTATTTTATGTTACATTATGTTTTTCCTACAGTTATTTTGTTTTCTGCTTTGTGCTGTGGACTGTTGTGTACTGAGGATGTGCGGGAGTTTCGTTGTGCGCATGTGTGAACAGGCAGGGACTTTTATTTTGACTGCACTTGTGTTTCCCCTAGTGTATTGGAGAAAATAATGTCGCGCTAAGATGAATGTCGCGCTGCAGCTCCCTCGTGTACTGAAGTTGTTCCAGTGTATATTGAGTATGGTTGTTAACAAATAAATACAACTGAGAAATAGCATCTGTATGTTTCCTTTGGTGGATGGATGATCACAACATATTGTGTATCGACATGGCAGACGGAAATGAAAATCCAACACATACACACACAATTTCATGAGATCAGTCTGCAATATCAGCAGCTACAACATTAGCAGCAACAACGACAATATCAGCGGCAACATCGATAATATCAGCAGACAGCAGCAACAACAACATCAGCAACAACAACATCAGCAGCAACAACAGCAACAACATCAGCAGCAACAATAACATCAATAATCATCAGCAATTACAGCAGCTAAGAGATCTGCCAAGATCAAATCAACATTGTTACACCCATTACTATGCCAAACACTTCAGAGTGTTCATGACAGAATGTTTTCCTCTATATTCACGAACAATAAAGCAGGCAAACGAAGCTCTTGGTCTCTTGTGATCTGAAATCTAGCAGAAAAACACTAATAGCTATTAGACAAAACCGCCCTGTAAATGAGACCTAATTTCCCATCGTTTTAAACCAAGCAGGAAAACTAGATTCAGAAAGAGTGCACTCTGAATCTATTATTGTCTTTCCTCAGAGAGATTGACTGAAATAATGTGCAATTCAACATGCATTAAACATCTTTAGGGCTTGATTGAAGCTTTGGTGTGTTCAGAGGTGGAGAAGACCAGAACAACGCTTTTGCTCTTTTAGTAAACAGAATAAACCAAACGCCTGACTTTACAAAATGAAAGACTCAAATGTTGCAATTTTTTTGCATTCATTACAAGCCAACATAGGAATGCATTATCATAAATTTGAAACGTAGGAGTTAGTGTAATTATGCCACATAAACATGCAATCCAGAGTTAAAAGCCATCCTGCAGGATGGTAATGGTCCTATCAGAGAATAAGAATAACTGAGCTGGACGTACCTGACGTTACGGCCGTGTCCTTGTTGGTTTGACTCTCAAACATCTGGCCGTGTTTGTAATAATGAGTTTAACATCACCATCTCACCTCTGAATGACGCATCAGCAGATGGTACAATATGATCTGCTTTATTATTATACTATGACTTAGTTTTGTTTTTCTCATAGTGTGGCAGATCATGAGCTTCTATAATCATCAGGCATATAGGATCAAAACAAATGTAGCCTAATGGTTTTATTTTCTTCATGCTTCATTATTGGAAATGAGACATTTTCATGGAGCAATTTCACACAAATTCTACTTATTTAAAACTAGTTTATTTATAAAATAGACAATAAACGGCTATAATATGTAGTCTAACAGTGTTGTTTTAGTTTAATTTAGTAACCTGTTCTGGTCATTAGAAGTAATTCCTGATTTCCCATGAATAAGTAAAGGGATTACTCTTCATTTTGCTGTAATTTAATTACAGTTACTTCTGTTGTAATTGCATTAAATACTGTATAGACTATAGAACAAATCCATTTAAATACTGGTCATTTGGAGAATAATTTATGCAATTTTATATTATATATTTGACAGAATTAAAAGAGCATTTTAATGTCTTCACTCTAAACAATGCTGGGTTGTTTCAACCCAAATGGGTCGAATATGGACAAACCCAAATGTTGGGTTAAAAATGTAATTAAAAAAATTACAGTTGAAAGTGAAGGTTGAAGTTGGGTTAAAATTTGAAATTACAGTAAGGGTTTGTCCATATTTGACCCAAATTTGGGTTGAAACAACCCAGCATTGTTTAGAGTGTAATCTTGTATTGATCAGCAACAACATTGTTAATATCATAGTATTTATTAATTTTTATTTTTAGATTTTAATTTTAGTATTTTGTTGGTTTTATGAGTTTGTTTTCCGATCATGTGACAATTTTTTTTTTTTTAGTTGGCACTTTGGCCAAAAAAAAAAGTATACGATAAAATAAAATCCCCTAAAAATACAAAACATTAACTAAAAAGCAATATCGGACTAAAATATATACGTTCATTTCCCGTAAATAAAAAACTATTTTGACTGCCACACATCTGTCCCGTTTAGTTCAGATGAAGATCGGCTCAACAAACAAAAGGTGCTTTATTAAAACAAACTCACGTAATTCAAAGGTGAGAAGGTACTATAACACAGTGTGTCCAACAATCCCAGAACACAACTGAATGAAAAGGAGGAACTTAAATACAAGGTGGTGATGAGACAATGAGAAACAGCTGTGATGATTAATGAGTTTCCATGACAAATAACTATAGGCGGGAAACCAGGAAACAGGAAACATGATGAATGCAAACTAAAAGTCCCAAACTAAACACACAGATCATGACAGCACCAGAGGGTCAAATATGTCCATTTAGTTTTATTTCATGTTTGATTTCAAATTAAACTAAATGAAAATACGAAATTATGCATTCTAGCTGTTAAAAATAAGATTTTTATCATTTATTTTGTAAGTTTAGTCAATGAACATAACACTTATTCCTAGAGTTATCCCTCTTTTCATTGTTTATTTGAAGAGAAACTTGCAGTAGAGTTGATGTCAGGCGCTGTGAAGTAAACAGTCGTAGTTGATTATATGGTTAATTAGTTAAATGAGTGTTGTGTCTGATGTCAGGACACAGACGTGATCGAGGGACATGTTTCTCGCTCTGGGGACAATAATGCATCTGTCTGTTCTGGTTATTATCAGGGAAGCTCCACATCTGCTCATATTGCTTCTCCACCATCCTCACAAAACTGCCACATTCCCACTACACAACAAACCACAAACTCAAACTAATTTACCTCAGAGAGAGAAGAGAGAGAGAGAGAGAGAGAGACAGAGAGTTAAATCTGCTGCGGTCTCTCTCTCTCTCTCTCTCTTTTTCTTGATGAAAATTTTCCAGGACAAAGGAATTTTTTGCACCAAAAAATGTATAATTCTTAATTCAGTTTTTCATGACTATTTCGAAATGTAAATGTGAGGTGTGTTAACGTGTGTCTATGTCCTGAATGTGAACTAGAAATAGTGCCAAATCAGTTTTTTTTTATTTTATTTATTTATTTATTTATTTTAATAGGTTAAAAAAAGTTATTTCCAGGTTTAAATTGATGAAAATCCGAGATGTGCACTGTGGTCTCAGTCTTTTGGACCTCAAACAGTGTGTTTATGATATTGCAAGCATCATATGCAGCATTCTGTATATACAGGAATAAATCAGTGGATATACAGTAAACGGTTCATTGAATCCTGTGATGTTTTGCACCGTCAGCCGTTTCGTCATGTCATGTGCTCTATCCATCTTTATCAGGCTCTATGACTTTATTAAAATAAGCAAATCCCCAATGCGCCTGTAAATGTCCGCGGGCCTCTACAATATTAATGACAGTCAAATCATTCAACAGAAATATTCATTTTTGTTTCTGAAGGGCTTTGTTGACCTCTTATAAATAAAAATATTTTACTATTCACATTTCATGGATCATTTTATCTTGAAGCACACACACACAAAATCATATTCACGTGTCAACATTTCTTTTTTTATATATTATCGGTCTGACAGTTATCAACAACTTTTTTATCACAGTTTTTTGGGGGTCTAGAGTTAAAGATCATTTTGAAGGAGAAATGTTTTCATAAAATTAAATTAGGCTAAGTATAGCCTATACAAAAATGTTAATGATTTTTTAGATAGGACTGCACAAAATATGTGTATATTGAAGAGCAAGATGTATTTATTGTAAATATATTTATTTATTTACACAGACCGAACACACGATGGCGCTATCTCACTACTATACTACTTAACAACACACTGTTGTTGAAATAACATTATTAATAATATAAATACGAACAGTGCTAAATATTTATTGTTATTTATTATTGTGTGTAGTTTGACAAATCTGACAACTATAAACTAGCTACTAAATCTTGTCGCCTGTCTGTATAGTAAACCTTTGAAATTAAAGTTGTAAATGTAAAAATTGTATAATTTAAATGAATAACTAGCAGTAATAGTAAATATATGTTCTTAATTATATATACAAATTACATTATTACTAGTAATTCAGTGTTACTTGAAGTGTATTAAAATATATTTAAATATTGGTAAGTTGTAATCTATTTGGTTTTAATATTGTTTAGTGTAGCCTAGTACGTTTTAATATTATAATAATATTTATATTGCAGCATTTTAATATTATTATTAGTAGTAGTAGCCTACTAATAAATAGCCTAATGTTGCTCAGTTTCTTTGATCTAATGTTGATCTGATTTGTCATAGACGTATGAATATGGCGGACTCATTGACATTTCGCAGCCCTGAATGAGGCATCTATGTGTCTAATATGTCTATGTAATAATTTCTACTGTTTGAAATACAAATAGAAAGTACCTTTAAAACAAACCCCGCCCATCGCCATGTCATAGGCTTAATCCTGTCATGCGTCATTCCCTCATTTGGAAAGCGGAAGTCGCGAATACAGTAGGGCAGTCAGTACAGTTCAGTTTATGAACATATTTCTCCAAAGTTTAATCAAAATCACAGTATGATCTGTAGTAATGAAAGGATTCGGATTATTGTCGGTAAGAAAGACATGTTCCTTCTCGTTTAAATGGTTATTGGATGGAGAAGAAAGTGAAGTGTTTAGCCTACATAAGAGACATTTTGAAAAATCGAGCAATGAATGCATCATTAGACTTATCATAAAGATTATTGTTCAGTTTTTATCTAAACTGCGGTAATGTCTGATATCTTCTTTTTGATCAGACTAATCTGCGGAGATATGACAACTTATCGGTTCTATTGGTTTCGGTTCTATAGGTCAAAACTTCCTTTCAAGGTTTTGTGACGTTTCTGTTGGAATACAAATATTATATGTGTAAGAAAACAAGTTATATTAATTCATTTTCAACATTGTACCACAATGGAAACATTTAAACATTTGACATTTTTACGCAGAAAAAAAAAAAAATATATATATATATATATATATATATATATATATATATATATATATATATATATATTTCTTAACCACACACTTGAACAAAACAACATTTATCCAGTTTTTAATGTATTACTAATTTCATATCAATTAAAAAAGTAACATTTCATATCCAGCTGTTGCTATCAGGCAACATTGTACCATAGTGGAATACAAGTATTGCCAAACCATCATATCATCAAATTAGCGTATCAAGTTATCATATTCATGTCCAAATTCACCCTGGATTCACTATGTTACTATGACCTCATCTTCCTCATCCTCACCATCATCAACTGGCAGTTGTGCTTTATAATTTTAGGTGATATAGAAAATGTGCAGATCATAATATTTGCAGTTACATAATAAGTGCATTACAAATCAATGCAAAAATATTGAAATAATTGTAACACGTCTCCTTACAAATATAATATATTGTACCCAACAACCTCAATGCCTGGTGTGGCCCCATTCCATTGTGCGATTCCATTGTGGTACAATTTAGCCTTGAGGCAACAACGTTTTTTTATGTCCTGTAAAACATTTGATTATATAATGTAAAGTTCTTGAAAATACTTCTATTATACTTCTACTAAATTACTTACCAGTGAAGGTGACTGGGTGATTAACTGGATGCAAATTAGTTAAAATGCACTTTTCACTGGGAAAACAAGGAGTCATGTGACCTGTGCACGCCTGAGGGTCATGTTACTTATTGCACTTTCATTGATTAGTATTTAGTTCTTCTCCCCTGATGGGTTTGACCAATAAATGGGTGTCTCATTTTAATTGATAATACATGTATAGATGCCTTTATCAGATTTTGAATCATAATGACGTCTCTTTTGAATATCTTTTACCCACAGATCATTGTTAGTGTCTTTCCCACGGTGTACATGGTGAAAGTCTTCGTGTACGGGACGCTTAAAGAACGGCCAGCCCAACCACTTTATTATGACGGATCATGCCAACGGTCAGGCCCGAGTTCGTGGCTTACGCTCGCACCGTTGACCCATACCCGCTCGTGATCGCAACCGAATACAACATCCCCTTCCTCCTGGACAAACCTGGGATAGGTCAGCACGTTCACGGAGAGATCTACGGCGTGGACCAGAAGATGCTGGATTACCTGGACTGGTTTGAAGAGTCTCCAGAGATGTACCAGCGCACACTCATCCGGCTGGAGGTTCAGGACGGTGGAGGACAACACACACCGGAGGCTGGAAGTAGCGTCGAGACTTATGTGTACACCACAAAAACTTATGAACCCGAGTGGCTGAAAAAAAAAAATTATGAGCGCTATGATTCTAACGGTGATCACGGCCTGCCTTATGTGCAACATTAATTTAATTAACTTTTTTAAATGTACCATTCAGGCATTTTACAACAAAACTGTGTTGTGCATTGTTTAAAAAAAATATAAATAATAATTCTGCCCTGTCACACTGAGATTAATTAGCTGTTTTATTTCCTTCCACATGTCCAGTGACAAATGTATGGAATCTCTAAATGGGCTAATTGTTACCTTTTGGTTTACTTCTTTGGGAATGAGACATTTTAAATGAGACCCAAACATGTATATAATACTGTATGATAATTATTCACATTAAACCATATCATTTTGTGGGTGAATATTTGGTGATCTCAGCATGAGAGAGAATGGATGGGGTAAGAGGGAACGAGATGTAAATTAGGATGATTCTGAGGTGAGACTAGGAACAATGGACATAGGAAACATGATGACATGTGACCTAAAAGTCCTTGAAAATGAAACTAAAAACAGATCGTGACAGCACGTTTTCTTTCGATTAAAGTTTATTTACACTGATTATTTGAAGAAAAACGTGATTTAAGAGTTGATGTCAACTATTAAAACTACATTTCGTGGCACAATAACAGTGGTATTTTTAAATGTCGCGCTTTTCTCCTCTGAACGTTACTATTACTAATTATATCATGACCAAATACAACCAGAAGTCTTGATTGTGAAAGATAATTCCTCGAGACCTGTTTTCATTTGTGTGGCGAATTGTACGTTATGAGAAAGTTGCCCTACGCAATATGGCGGCGCCGTTGACGTACGCTCCACCGGCGATTGGGTATCTATGTATTCTATGATTTCATCATTTTGGAGGCGGAAGTCGCGAATACACAGCGGGCGATCGGTATTCTCTGCTGTCAGTTTGTTGTTCAGAATCAGTTCAGCTGATAAACCTGTTCCTCCAGAGGTTGATCAAAGTTACAGATTGATCTGTTGCTATTACTAAAGATTCGGTTTATTGTCGGTAAGAAATACGTTTTTTTTCTCGGTTTAAAAATGTGTATTGAATTTAGAAGGTAGTATTATTGCATTTTATATGATTCATCATCATATGATAAGGATTGTTGTTCAGTTCTCATCTAAACTGCGGTTATGTTTGATCATCTTCAGATATGACAACTTGGTTTTCTTAAAAAAAACTCCTTCCTTTCAAGTTTTTGAGATTTTCTGTGCGTCATCTTATTAAACATTCATATGCTTTTTGCATGCTTTTATTATGTGATCAACCTTGTATGTATGACCTGAAAATTATGTAACCAGAGGCGGACAGAGTACACAGCTGTATTACTTGAGTTAAAGTACAGATACACTGTTAAATTTTACTCAAGGACAAGTTAAAGTACTACAGTCAGATGGAAAAGTACTGAAGCACTTGATTTTAAAAGTACTAGAGTATCAAAGAGTAGCCTACATTTTCTAAATATTGCATTAATACAACCACAGTGCTTTCTTATATTGACAGAAACGTCATACATGGAGTTTCTACAAAAGTATGTTGTACTTACATTTAGTACGCTGCGCTGGACCTCAATGGAAGTTGATTGAAGATGGCATAGTTGGTAGTGTTGTAATCACCAGTCAACTGAAACAACAATCTTTTCATAAAACCTTCTCAAACTGTCAAAATCCATCAACATCCCATGAGCATTGGGTTCCAGACTGCGACCAAATTGGTTCACATGTGCGACCATTTTTTGAGAATGGGCGAGTTAAAATTTTATCTGGTCGCATATGTGCGAGTGGACGCTCGCACAACAAAACGCTGTTGTAAATCAGCTGCTGCAGTCCGTAACTTATTGTAGCATCTCATACGAGGCCAGACTTCAGTTAACTTGTTTATTCGCCAGAGCACGTGCAGGCGCTTCTGAATAGAGCAACCAAAAACAACAGACGAACTTCCTTAACCCGCCCCCTCTCCCCAAGCCGCCAACCAACACCGCGCGCCCGGGGTTCAACATAGCTGATTGACAGCCACACAGCCATTGACAGTCGCTACATTATGTTCGAAATGAACGAGTAGGCTACATCATGAATCCATTTTCCAAACCGTGTTTTTGATTTATCCTGAATCACTACGGTACGCCTATAATAAGTGTTTATATTCGGACTATTTTATCCCGGAGTTCAACTCGGATGCGGAGTTGCCCAGTGCCTGCGTGACTCGCCATAGACCTTTAATGGAGAGAAGTAGCTCCGGCAACAGTGTTCTTCCGCAACACACGTGCAGTTTATTTATTGACGAACGTAGACGTCACGCGCATTGCACACTGATGGTGGAACGCGCAATTACGAATTAAGCCCCTTCCTACGTCATTTCAGCGGTTAGATGAGAGTAATCGCTTCAACTGAGGAAAGGAAATTATTATAAAATGCAGAAGGTAAGGAGTGTGAGACAACTATAAACTTTGACAAGGAAAAATCTATATTAGCTTATTATAATACTCTAATCTATTAAAATGTAATGAATACATTTGAATGTTTAATGATTTTTAAAAGATAGAAAGATGATGCTGATAGAAAAATTATAAAAGACAGACGGACAGATAGATAGATAAACAGATAGATAGAATGTGATTCAAATGTAAATAGATTGCATACAATTGAACTATAAAATGCTTAAAATTATAGATTAAAATTACTGTCCAAATCCATGAAAATCCTGAAATTTGGCAATGATAATTAATATATTACAGGTGTTTATGCTGCAACCCAGAAAGCCTTTGCTAGCTTTGGTCCATTAAAACCACTATTCATCAGCATGCATTGATTAATCCCATGGCATATAGCGAAAAAAAACAACCCCCCCCCCCAAAAAAAAAAACAAAAAAAACAAAGGTGCGACCAAATCGTATGCTTGTGCCGGCCAACTGAAAAGTTGGTAGCACCAGTGCAACCAGTAGAAAAGTTAGTCTGGAGCCCTGAGCAACTTCTGACATTCTGGAAGTGGGTGAAAATCAAAATACATTTTGTTAAACCACCACAAGACAACACTATGGAAACAATTACTTTTTATTACAATTTAGAAATAGGCCATTTGGCCTCGACTAATATGGTATTCTATTTGTCAATTTTATTGGCTCTATTCTATTTTGAAGACCTGTGTTGTCTGAGTCTACTTTAAGGCTCTCAAATAAAAGTATGGGTATATTATACATTTTCTGAGTCATAGAGTGCCTTGAGTATTGAAGTTGTTTAGTTTTGTGTCCCTGTGCTTGTCAAGCCACAGGGATTAAAGAAAGCATACAGTTTAGGCTGAAACTGTGAAAAAAAGGTCATTTCTGGTTTAAAGAAGGTATTTGACCTCTGTGTTTGTCAGACAGATTCACTACTGGGCTTAAATGAAAGCCTAAAAGGTTCCCTTTCCAACGATACCAAGCACCATATTATAGAATATTGACAATATCCCATGAGCTTAAACCAGAGATACACCAAATTTCAAAAATACTATTTATTTGAGAGGGATTGGTAACTTCATGCGCTGAAAAAGTGATTTCGCTACCACCTCTGCACCTGCTAGCGTGATTTTCTAGTTCTAGCGGTGAGTATCTTGCCAAAAATCACGGTGAGACTTTGTCCCACCAGACCAAATTTAGTCAAAACGGACCAAATTTAGGGCCCTCTGCTGGAAAGGGGGCGGAGCAGAAGCTCATTTGCATTTAAAGATGCACATGAAAAAGCTCGTTTTTGCTTCCAATCAAACATGGGCATTTACAGCGTATAATGAATGATCTGTGGGTAATTTGGGGTAATTTTGAGGTACGTAATTCAAGTGAAATCTGAAAAACCAGCCAAAATCATTGATAATACATGTATAGATGTCTTTATCAGATTTTGAATCATAATGACGTCTCTTTCGACTCTTCACCCGCAGATCATTGTTACACACATTGGTGTTCACATGGCGAAAGTCTTCGTGTACGGGACGCTGAAGAACGGCCAGCCCAACTACTTCAGGATGATGGATCATGCCAACGGTCAGGCCGAGTTCGTGGCTCACGCCTCCACCGGTTGACCCATACCCGCTCGTGATCTCGCAACCGAATACAGCATCCCCCTTCCTCCTGAACGTCCCGGGACGGGTCAGCGCGTTCACGGAGAGATCTACAGCGTGGACCAGAAGATGCTGGAGTTACCTGGACGATTTTGAGAAGTGTCCAGAGATGTACCAGCGCACACTCATCCGGCTGGAGGTTCAGGACGGTGGAGGAAAACACACACCGGAGGCTGGAAGTAGCGTCGAGGCTTATGTGTACACCACAAAAACATATGAACCCGAGTGGCTCCAAAAAACAACATATGAGAGTTATAATTCTAACGGTGATCACGGATCTGATCTTTGTGGGTCGTGAAAACAGACGCCCTGAGTAACATTTACCAGGGTTTACCACACCTGCCAGTGTCATGTTCATTAATTAAAGGAGTAGTTCACTTAAAAAAAACTTTTGCTGATAATTTACTCACCCCCATGTCATCCAAGATGTCCATGTCTTTCTTTCTTCAGTTGAAAAGAAATTAAGGTTTTTGATGAAAACATTCCAGGATTTTTCTCCATATAATGGACTTCAATGGGGTCCAAACAGTTCAAGGTTCAAAAGACAGTTTCAGTGCAAACTGTTCAAAGGGCTTTAAACGATTCCAGACGATGAATAAGGGTCTTATCAAGAACGATCACTCATTTAATAAGTACAAGTTTAAGTTTTATAAGCTCAAATGGTCGTCTTGCTCTGTTCTGTGATGAGCGTTCATGACTCTCTCTGTTCGAACTCGTTTATCAAAACGAACGAAATCTTTTCCTGAGATCAATTTGATCGTTTCGTCAGTTGAATGAACCAAATGACACAAAAAGATTTGTTCATTTTGAAAAAAAATTCATTTCTTTTCGACTGAAGAGAAGAAAACAATGGACATCTCAGATGACATGTTTTTCAAAAGTTTTTTTAAAGTGAACTACTCCTTCAACCATCCAAGTATTTTACAACAAAGAGAGCGTGTATGAGCATTGTTTTTAAATATATTTTTGTTCCGTTATGACAGCGAGATTATTTCTCTGTTTTAGCAAAAATATCATTTTTAAATGTTCCGTTTTTTAAGGAAAGTAATGCAAATTAATGCAAATTAATGCAAAAGCAACTTAATGAGAAATTACTGCATATTTGGAGGGAGAAAACAAAATCCTGAAATCTAGATCAACTTATTGGTACTGTATATTATGTGCTATGTATAATGTTATTAGAAGATGTGATGATTGCTGAAGACTTTATCATTTAAATCCGTTACTGTAGTACTGAAATGTTTCATTTCTGGCACTTGGCAAGTGTTTATTTTGGTGTTATCAAATGGCATTATTAATTTAACGCTGTGGTTTATAAATATGAGAGTTGAGCAGCACTGTGATTTATATGGTAAAATATTACCATGTTTACAAATGTAAGTACAAATTTAATCTACATATAAAAGCACTCCAATATTGAATAGGTATCAGGTGTATCCAGATGAGTTTTCTAAATTGCACTTTAAAAATAAAATGAATAAATTCAAAATGTTTTCATTTTTGTTTTAAAAGAAATCAATGTAAATGACAACACATGCCATATATATATATGGATTTGTTTATTCTGAACATATTCACGCACTGTCAAACATACATATCTGCCAACATAATCCATATAGGGTTTTTTAATATATATATATTTATATGCATTAAGAAGAATTAAAATGCTTAAAAAAAGATAAAAGAAGAATTTTGGCACTCGAGCATTTCGACAAAAGGCAGCCGCTTCCTTCAGAGAAGACTTTTGTTTTCTTGCACCATGACAGAGTAATGGTGAACACCGAGGGATTGTGTGGCGTTCCCTCATGGACGAAGTGTGTGGAGTGGTTCACAGTTAGTATCAAAATTTGTATAAAAACGTCCTACAAAAGAAAGGTTGAAAGTCTCAGGCCAGCAGAGATGATGCACCAAAACATTACAAATCCAGCGTGTGTAGAAACCGGTCCGGGACGCCCGGTCACGTCACCCAAAAACCCAATTTTGGTTCAAATTAAGCATATTTTTCTGAGAAATATGATTTTTTTATGACACGCTTTCCCCAAAATTCCTAATGTAATATACTAATGAAAATCATTGAGTTTTTAAAAATAAAAATCAGTATAAATTCAACAACAAATTTACCCAGTTAAACTAGCTATTCTACTATATATATATATTATATTTTTTATTTTTCATTATATATATATTTGGGCTGTCAAACAATTAATCATGATTAATGGCATCCAAAATAAAAGTTTGTGTTTACATAATATATGTGGGTGCACTGTGTATAATTATACACACACATATATATATATATATATATATATATATATATATATATATATATATATATATATATATATATATATATATATATATATATATATAAATACACATGCATGCATGTATATATTTAAGAAATATTTTCATGTATATACTATATATAGATTTATATATAATTTATACTATATATAAATATAAATATTTTATATATAAATAATATTTTTTCTTAAATATGCATGCATGTGTGTATATATATATATATATATATATATATATATATATATATATACAATAATTTATATATAGTGCACCCACATATATTATGTAAACACAAGCTTTTATTTTGGATACCATTAATCGCGATTAATTGTTTGACAGCCCAAATATATGTATGAAGAGTTCAGATGCAAAGTCCCATTTAAAAGTGCCATTTGAAATTTCCTTCTAAAATAATTATTTTTATCAAGCCTGTATATTAAAGTTCAGTAATTTCACTTAAATGGCAATGAAGATTACCTATTAATTGTCATTTAAGTGAAATTACTGAACTTTAACATACAGGTTTGATAAAAATGAGAAAGAAAATTGCATATGGCACTTAGAGGATTTTGCATCTTAGCTCTTCATATGTATATATATAGCGAATTTAAGGGCAATTTGTCATGAAAATGCAATAAAAAATGTACTTAATGGTCCTAAAAATAGCCTATATTTTCTTCATGCAAACAAAATGCTTAATTTTTTTTTCCTTTGAATTTTGGGGTGAAATATGACCTGAACATCTTTCACCAGTTTTTGTGTGTGTTTGTCTTTTTCACTGAAATGTATACAGGCGGTGTCAAGTCTTCATAAACATCATTATTAAAAGCTGAAAAACTGTCCCAAGATTAAAAATGTCATTGATAATTTCTCAGTCAGGCATTTAGTTTGTGTAAATTGTTCGTAAAACAGTTCAGTTCATTCAATTCAATAAAACCGGTCTCACGTACACAATATAGCACCCAATAAACCATTTATAAAAGCACCCACACATTAAACGCTCACGTACAAATCAATAAAACATCCTTCAGAATAAATCGCCAATAAAAAAATAAAACATTCCTGAAAGCATTCTTGTGAATTTTACGAACAATTTACACAAATGAGTTCACGATCAAGGACTGTTTCCTTGTGTCTTTCTGCACATTTAAACAGGAAGTGTTTGGCCTGACCCTGCTGATCTCTCCATCATGTGATATTGATGATGATAGTGGTGTTTCTGACCTCCATATTCTCACGACCTCACATAACTTCACATCTGAACCCATTCAAAGTTTTTCTATAAAGTGAAACGACGATATAGCACACGAAACAATTCCCACTCAAACCCGCTGCCATAAGACATGTGTTAGTGTGTGTTGGGAGAACCTGATTGAGAGCGTCCTGTGTGTGTGTGGTGTCTTTGGTCAGTAGGGATGTGGATCTTTACGGCTGAAGGAGCGGATGTGATTGGACGAGCACGTCGCACTGCGGATCACCTCCATCCACCTACAGATCACATGACAGGAACATGATTCAGGACTGCAGTAATAATGCAATGACAAAATAATCTGTCTGTATAATATTATTGTGTGTGTATATTATTATATTATTGTTATATAATATATATATATATGAAAATTAAATTATTTATGATTCACACACATTTTGTTTTAATTTGACATATTTTGCATTATTTTACTCATCTATTTGGTTTTATCCATTCTATTTTTTGTAGCACTTTTCCTGTAAATAATTTTTTGTAGCATGTTTCTGTAATAAAGTATTTTATTATAAAAGCATGCTACCAAAAAAAAAATATTTTGTTACAGATAACAATATTAAAAAAAAAAATCATAAAATATTGTTTGCTTTTAACAAGATATTTTACATAGGTTTACTTATCTATGTTATTTTGTGTAGCACTATTCAGTAAATAATATGAGGGATGCACAGATCTGAAAATGATAATTTTTTTATATTTGAAAGTTGATATATTGGCTGATAAATCTAAATCTGAATTTTTAAGACCCTGATTACAAACACAAACGTGGTAAAACTAGCCAAACTTTCTTACTAATAACATTAAAAATGAACAAATACCGATATGGCGACCTATATATCATGCATCCCCAAATAATATAATTTTGTAATATAATTTTAATTTTGTGAAGTTGCAATGAAGTTGCAAAGACATATTACTTAAGTTACTTAAGTAATGAGTAATATTAATGAATCACATGTATTTACTACAGGGATTGGGTTGAGGGTTAGTTACATTTAATTATGTATAATTTACTATAAAGTACATGTAATATGTAACAAGGACACTGTAAAATAAAGTGTTACCAAGTGTTGTCATTACAGTGTTGTGGTGGTACGCACCTCTCAAACGTGTACTCGCTCTCGGATCTGAAATAGTAGACGTGTGATTTGAAATGCAGCTTGAAGACGTAGTCCTTATGGATGTTCTCGGACTCTGAGGGGATGGTGATGGAGTATCCCAGCAGAGGAAGACTGGCCAGGGGAAACTCGTCCTGCAAACAGACCTGAACGTCAAACACGGCACAGACAAGATCATGAGGAAATGTGCTTTTCTGTGAGCTCGTCTCACCTGGTGTGTTTTGTAGAAGAACAGGCTGAAGTTGGTGAAGACCACCCATAACTTCTGCCAACCGTTACTGTTCTTGAACTTCCTCAGCAGATTCCCAGACAGCTGATTCTGAACAATAAAGACCAATGAGAAAACAGAGAAGACGCTTCGCATTCAACCAGGGTCCAAAATCTACAAGTCAAGTACATTTATTTCTATAGGTGCTAATATGTACATTTCAGGAGCTAATATGTACATTTCAGGAGCTAATATGTACATATCAGGAGCTAATATGTAAATTTCAGGAGCTAATATGTACATTTCAGGAGCTAATATGTACATTTCAGGAGCTAATATGTACATTTCAGTGCTAATATGTACATTTCATGTGCTAATATGCACATTTCAGTAGCTAAGATGTACATTTTAGGTGCTAATATGTACAGTTCATGTGCTAATATGCACATTTCAGTAGCTAAGATGTACATTTTAGGTGCTAATATGTACATTTCAGGTGCTAATATGAACATTTCAAGTGCTAATATGTACATTTCAAGTGCTAATATGTACATTTCAGTGCTAATATGTACATTTCAGTGCTAATATGTACATTTCAGTGCTAATATGTACATTTCAAGTGCTAATATGTACATTTCAGTGCTAATATGTACATTTCAGTGCTAATATGTACATTTCAGTGCTAATATGTACATTTCAGTGCTAATATGTACATTTCAGTGCTAATATGTACATTTCAGTGCTAATATGTACATTTCAGTGCAATTCAGGTACAAAAGTGTACATTCAGGTACAAAATTGTACCTTTTGAAAAGGTACAGCCCTGTGACAGCTTTTGCACCTTTTTTCTGAGAATGAAGATTTCAATCATGCATAATGTAAAAATTCCTAATTTTAATATTATGCATGGCTTAAATCACAATACATTCACAATTTAAAAAATTGCATTTGTCATTTGTTTTTGTTTTTACCAAAGGCAATTTTTACCCACTTGACTTGAATATAATATTTTGTATATTTTGGACTCTGGGCACAACAAAGGTATAAGACCGACAGCACAAAGTGTCACCATGTATCATTTCAAGGAAACTTCTTCCTCTGAATAGAGATGAATCTCTAATATTCAAGATCTGAATAGAGAAAGTGTCCATTCATACAGGATTCAATTCAGTTTTATTTAACATTTTTGGACAATGCACACATGTGTCAGACTGACAACTATGTCTTATTCAGCATGTCTTGACACGAACGCTGCATTTTTAAGATGCCATGTCAAGTTAATTTTATTTTAGCTTTATTTTACCATTTTTATTACCCTCATTGCAAGGAGTCCTGTATGAATGTCTGTCTGAAACTGATGTGTCGTTATGTTTGTGCTGAAGAAGAATCAAACACATTCAACACAAGAGAAACACACTGAAGTGAAGCAAACAAACACCATCACAACCCCGAGTACAGTCAGTGTTCAGAGGGACATTACACTGTGTGTGCGAAGCTCAGGGTGTTGAATATGATATTACGGTAAAACATCATAAAAAAAAAATCAAGAAATCATAAATTGTGTGACACTGCGGGAAATTCAAATCCACTATTAGACAAAACAGACTCATAGGTATTTTACAATCCTATTATATAGCAATATTATTACTTTAAAAATGGCTTTATATATTTATTTTTTAGGTTTTCACTTTTTTAAGTTTTCATTTATCTTTGGTTTAGTTTTAGTCATTTAGGTAGGCTACGCCAACTTATTTTATTTCAGTTAGTTGCCAATGTATTATTATTATTTGTTTTATTTTTTTTTCAGGGAAAATAAGAGTGCAGTCTATGTATTCTTTCACTTACATTCTTAAAGAAATCAATATTCTAACAATTAATTGATTATATATATATATATATATATATATATATATATATATATATATATATATATATATATATATATATATATATATATATATATATATATATATACATATATATAATTTACATATATATAAAAATCCTTATACAGTAAAATATATTAAGTTTTTGTAGAATGTTTTAAAGATGACATTTTATACAAAATGTAATATAATATAAATTTTGTAAAATGCATTTGCCATGTTTTTTAAAATATTTGTATTCGCTTATAATTTATATAATTTTTTTCTTATAACTTTATTTATATTAAGTTTATTTATGTTTTAGTAATTTAAGTGCTTATACGTTGTCATTTAAGATTCAGTTTTTGATTGAATATTTGCATTTTATTTCAGATTTATTTTGATTACCGAAAATTATTTTTATTTTTATTTTTAACAATAACAACGCTGGTTTGAAGACGGCCTTTAATAACAGAACTAATAAGATCATTAAATAACTCTTGTCCTTTAAGAAAACTTAAACGTGACTCTACTGGTTATCAGGTTAAAAATAGCATTAACAGTTTATCTTCACAAATCACCAGTCAAACATCCGAACCGTCGTCCTGTCGCATCTTTAACTCTTCAAGTGAAATACGGTCCATGTTTTACCTCTCTACTCCGGCAGGTTTCACTAAAGGAGAGGCTTTGGACACGATACCAACACACCAGAGCGAGAGACACGGGCCCCTGGGCCACAACACCAGCCTCTGACAGACTGACTGGACTGGGCCGTCTAACACAGCGGAGGACAGACACAGAAGAGAAGAAGAGAAACACACACAGTCAGACACACACACACTGGGACAGAGACACAAGAGAGAGTCTGAACCAGGAGGAAGACCAGCACTCGTCTGATGAAGAACACGTCACACAAAAACACTGAAAAAAGAGTTTAGAAGGAAAATATGTGAAAATCCTTGACTTGAGAGGCAACACTCCATGAGATTCAAATGTAATGAATCTGATAAAGCAACTTCAATTACGTTTAATGCTTAACTCCAGATATTAAAGGGTTAGTTCACTTTGAAATTAATTTTTGGTATGTTTTAGTTTACCTCAAGGGCATCCAAGATGTAGGTGTCTTTGTTTCCACAGTAGTTTCAATTTTGATATTTTAGGTCAAACCATTCTTATAATGGAGGTCTATGGTCACCACCTCAAAGGGCATGCACAGAGAAGTCCAGATTAAATATGATTTAATGACTCGTAAATGTAAGTACACATTGATGGCCTAAGACACGGAAACGAGCGGTTTGTGTGAGAAAACGAACAGTATTTATATCGTTTTTACCTTTGACTTCTCTGTGCATGCTCTTTGAGGTGGTGACCATAGACCTCCATTATATGACTGACAGACAGTTTGAACTAAAAATATTAAAATTGAAACTACATCTTGGATGCCCTTGAGATAATCTAAAACATACCAAAAATGTATTTCAAAGTGAACTATCCCTTTAACTCGTGGAAATGGAAACGGTGAGGGACCAATTAAAGTGTCGCCTTTAAAACAGATGAAGCTCCCAGGAGAGAGAGAAAGGTTAAACACAAACAGAGACACGACGGAGGAAAAGTACAGGACACAGAGACCGGATCAGGATCGCGACGGCTTGGCTCCGGTACCTCTCAACGCTACGCTAAAGTCCACCATGGACACGCTGGTGCCGCGGTGCCAGCACACATGAACCGTGGTGTTCCCGCGGTGAGGCGTCTGCCGCTCGAGAGACGTGCGAGACGCCGCTCAGGTCATCCTCTGACTCCTGGTCAGCGCTAGACTCCTCAGGGGATTCTGGGAAATGTGGGAAGAACAGCCATTTAAACAGCCATTGCACAAGAAAAAAAACAAGAAAAGTGCTTTTTGAACCATGGTAAAATAATAATAATAATATGGTGTGTAATAAAACATCAAATAATTATTTAAAAAAATATATATCTTATAAATAAACTAAATTAATAATTAAATAAATAAACTAAATTTCATAAATGTATACAAAAATTAAAATAAATGAATAAAACCATGCATTGTCTGTGCCTTTAACGATGCATTGTCTGTGTTTTTATATAAAATAATAATAATTATTATTCTACCTAATAAAAAAACAATAATACATATGAGATACATAATAACATTCATAAATAATAAATAAACTACGTTAAATAAATATATAATTAAAAAAAAATTTTATTAAAATAATTAATTAAAAACATGCTTTTATTTTACTTTGCATGTACCATGTTTCTTTTGGAAGTATTGTACTATCAAAGTAGACCTTGCAAATTACCATTATACATTTTTGAATGCTTATTTACAGTTTTTATAAATAATGATAATAATAATAATTATTATTATAACTAAAGAATGCATGAATAAATTCATTTTACAGACAATTACAACACTGGATATGAAGAAAAATCACAATGACATCAACGCCCAGAAGACAGGAACAATGCCAACAAAGAAAAGCAGAAGAGATTTAGTTGAATAAAGCAGAAGAAAAAGTGTGTGTGTGTGTATCAGACTGGAAACCTGTGAAACATGATCCCGATGCAAAAACTGCTCTGTTAATTCAGTGTACAATGAGCACTGTGTATAAACACACTCATAATGCAGAAACACATCACAGCAAGAGTCAGTTAAACACACTGTTCAGCTGAAGCATGACATGAACTCTTCTGCAAGCATTAGTGTGTAAGAGTGTGTGTGACTCACTGCCGTCAGTGAAACTGCTGGACAGGATCTCAGCCGAGGCTCCGTTGCATTTGTCCGAACAGTTCGATGGCCATCTTGATGTCCTCAACCCACTTGTCCATCTCAGACTCTGAGCTGAGGATGAGACACACACACACACAGCGGTTCACTGTAGTGCACACTACTGAGGCTTCTTATCAAATGTCTTGCTAGGTGCTTGCTAGGGTGTTCTAGGTGGTTGCTAGGGTGTTGCTAGGCGGTTGCTATAGTGTTCTGGGTGGTTGCTATGGTGTTGCTAGGTAGTTGCTAGGGTATTCTGCTGGTCGCTAGGGTGTTGCTAGGCGTTTGCTAGGGTGTTCTGGGTGGTTGCTATGGTGTTGCTAGGTGGTTGCTAGGGTATTCTGCTGGTCGCTAGGGTGTTGCTAGATGTTGCTAGGGTATTCTGGGTGGTTGTTAGGCAGTTGCTAGGGTGTTCTGGTTGGTTGCTAGAGTATTGCTTAGGCGGTTGCCTAGGGTAAACTCAATCTGAATGTTTTACCTGGCGCGCGACGACAGACTGCCGCTGTCCGAACAGAGTGAATGAATGCGGGACGCCCCAGCTCGTCCTCACTCTCACGGATCTACACACACACACACACATCATGGTTAGTAACATGTGGACGAAGAACATGAAGGCATCTTTTCATTGAGGTTATTTATGGCATCTGTTCATTATTCTTCCATTAAAAAAATCATCAAGACATCTGAATGCTGTGTGTTTCTGGATAATTACATGTACATACAATGACGCAGGTTACTGAGATGCACTGGTGCTACAGAACAATAGTGTGTGTGTGTGTGTGTGTGTGTGTATGTGCGGATGAATTAGTGATAGGGAACATGTCCAGGACCAGAGAGGGAACACTGCTGTTCACTGGTTACTGATCCACTGTTATCACACCCAAAGTACTCACACCCACCGTCATGCCATACAGAGGAAGCTGGCCGTGAACTTTGAACTGATTGGATGCCGTCATCCCTCGACTCGTGTACATCAGAACATCGTTGAACTGCAAACCATTTCAAGAACATTATACTTCGCTGTTTTATCTCTCGCAAAACCATCAAGAAAGACCAAAAAATATCAAAACAAAAAATTTAATAAAATATTTGCATAATTCACTATACATATTTAGTCAATAAATTTTCTGAATAAAATGCAAGAACAGTTCTTTTATTAAGAGATGCAACAAACTTATAATGAATTAGTTATAATCGAACTAACCATCTGATAGACGTTTAGAGAGCGACTCTTACCAGGAAGAACATCCTCTGCTGAAGACCTTTACCAGAGAGTTTGCTGAGACAGCCGAGCCGGATAAACTCCTGCCAGAACAGACACAGAGAGGTCAACGAGAGGTCAACGAGAGCGAGAATACACACCTTCACATCAGCAACACCCTCATACCAGTTGTGCCCTAGTGGAAGCGTTCGGTACTGCGCTCAAACACACTCTCGCTGAAAGTAAATATATTTTGATATATCAACCTAAAATCCACCAGGTTTTCAATATATTTATTTTATATAAAATATGAATAATTACATTTTTACATTTTCATAAACTCAAACTTCTAACTATTTTTCTGTTTCACTTTCTTAATTCATTTTACTTCTACAAATATCTGCCAAATGTCTTCTCTAAAACAAGACCAGTACATCTATATTCCATTATACAAGCATTCTTGACTTACAACCATTTAAGTTTGGATTATGCATTTTCATATTTATTCAAAAAGGGGGCGTGACACTTTAGAGGTTAACTACTTTTAAATCATCTCTTAAAACCCATTTCTTTTCCTTGTATTGGCTTCAATTCACAGTGAGCTTTTGCTAAAAATGTGTGTTTCTTCATTTTCTGTTGTTCAGCACTTTGGTCTTTGCTGTTTTAAATGTGCAATATATAAATAAAGCTTGAAACTTGATTTGAAGAACTGACCCGTCCAGGAACGGCGAGACTGTCGACGCCAACGAGGTCCTTCTTCAGCTCCAGAAGTTTCTGGAAGTTCTCCATCTTAATGAGTGTGCCGTGAAGCTGCACAACCATCTCAGAAATATCAGCGAGCGCAGCTGGAACACACAAGAGTCACACACACGATCAGAAGGACGTCTCGGACACATGACGGCCGGGCTACACATTATAAGATTCAGATCAAATCGTTTGAAAGATTGCAGTCGTTTGATCGAATCGTTTAATGATTGAGCATTCGATCGAATCATTTGAGTGATTGAGTCATTTGATCAAATCGTTCAATGATTCAAGTCGTTTGATTGAACTGTTTGAATGATTGAGTGGTTTGATCTAATCATTTGAATAATCGAGTCGTTCGATTCGAATCATTTGAATGATCGTGCCGCTTGATTGAACAGTTTGAATGAATGAGTCTTTTGTTCTAATCGTTTGAAAGAATGTAGTCGTTTGATGAAATCGTTTCGAATGCACTGAGTCGTTTGATTGAAATCGATTTGAATAAGTCGTTTGATTCGAATCGTTTGAATGAATGGAGTTGTTTGATCGAATGATTGAGTCACTTGATCGAATCGTTTGAATGAATGAGTCATTTGATCGAATCGTTTGAATGAATGAGTCGTTTGATTCAAATTCGTTTGAAAGATAGAGTCGTTTGATTCGAATCGTTTAAATGATTGAAGTCGATTCATTTGAATCATTCTTTGAATGATTAAAGCCGTTTATATCGAATCATTTGAATGATTGAGTGGTTTGATCTAATCATTTGAATAATACAAGTTCGTTTGATTGAAATCGTTTAAATGATTCAAGCCGTTTGATCGAAATCGTTTTGAATGATCGTGTCGCTTGATTGAACAGTTTGAATGAATGAGTCTTTTGTTTGAAATCGTTTGAAAGAATGAGTTCGTTTGATCAAATCGTTTGAATGACTGGAGTTGTTTGAATCGAATGATTGAGTTCGTTTGATGGAATCGTTTGAATGAATGAGTCATTTAATCGAATCGATTTGAATTAATGAGTCATTTGATCGAATCGTTTGAAAGATAGAAGTTCGCTTGATTCGAAATCGTTCAATGATTTGAGTTCGTTTGATTCGAAATCGTTTGAATGATCAGGTTGTTTGATCGAATGGTTTGAATGAATGAGTCGTTGATCGAATAGTTTGAATGAATGAGTTCGTTTCTGATCGAATAGTTTGGATGAATGAGTTGTTCGATCAAATTCGTTCGAATGAACTGAGTCGTTTGTGATCGAAATCGTTCAATGATTCGAGTCGTTTGATTCGAATGGTTCGAATGATAAAGTCCGTTTGATTCGATTCGTTTGAATGATTCGAGTCTATTGATCAAATCGTTTGAATGAATGAGTCATTTGATCGAATTGTTTGAATGAATGAGTCGTTACATTCAAAATTGTCTGAACAGTATAGAGTTGGCTTTATTGAACGTTAATGATTCAAGCGTTTATCGAAATCGTTCGATGTATCAGGTTGTTTGATAGAATGGTTTGAATGAATGAAGTCGTTTATTCGAATAGTTTGAATGAGTGAGTTGCTTGATTCAACGTTGCTAATGATTGAGTCGTTTGCATCGAATCGTTCTAATGATATCGAGTCGTTGATTCGAATGGTTTGATGATTGAGCGTTTGGATCCGAATGGTTTCAATTATCGAGTTCGTTTGATCGAATGGTTCTGAATGATCTAGTCGTTGCATCGAATGGGTTTGAACTGATCTCGAAACGTCGCTTGATTCGAATTGTTTGAATGATCGAAGTTCGATCTGATTTGAAGTTCTGCTCGATCTTAATGTGGTGTTGTCTGATCGAAATCGTTGAATGATTGAGTTGTTTGATCGAATCGTTCTGAATGAATGAATCGTGTTTCGTATCGACTGAATGATCATCTCGAAGTTGTTGACATGATTGACAATTGTTTGATGAATGAAGTTGTTCATCTGAAATCGTTTGAATGAATGAAGCGTTTGATCACATTCGTCTGAAATATAGAGTCGCTTCATTCGAATCGTTTGAATGATTAGAAGTCGTTTATTCGAATCGTTTGAATGATATAGAGTCGTTCGATCAAATGGTTTGAATGAATGAAGCGTTTGATCAAATAGTTTGAATGATTGCGAGTCGTTAATTGAATCGTTAGAATGAATGAGTCATTTGATCGAATCATTTGAATGAATGACTCAATGAATCACTCATTAAGACGTGTAGGCTAACTGCCGCCACCTACTGGCGGTTTAGAGTTATGTTTAAAAGGTATCATTCTTTTCTAACATTTCTTATTTGCATATTCAAAAATATTTAAAAAAATCTTATACATTATTTAATGCAGTTGTAGTTTTTTTTAGTGTGTCTTTATCCTAATTAAATGTATTGATCAAATTTAGGAATCTGAAATGAAAGATGAAGCAAACTTAAGATTAGGGAGGGAAATGCTCTTTGAAAGGTGCAAATATGATAATATGCAGATTTAAATGTATTTATTTAAGCTAAATGAACACTATTGAGTATAAATATTAAGACAACTGTTTTTATTTTTTTTTTCTACTCTGACAAATGAATGACAGATGTTTGTGTCTGAAGGAAATGAGAGTGAAAGCGTCGCGTCACACACCTCGCGAGTCTCTGAAGTCGTCTCGTGCGTCGGTGGATAGTGTTTGCAGAGGCGCTCCAGGATCTGCTTGTAGTGCATGAGACGGTGAAGCGGCGAAGGAAGAAGATGTTGAGCGGCAGGTAACACACTTTCTGAAGCTCGAAGTCTCGACACAAACCCTCCAGCTTCCGGGACGAGCGCTGGTCTCTCCAGCTCCAGCAACGCCTCTGAATGCTTCTGGAGATGAGCCGTCAGCAGCTGAGGACACACACACACACACACACAGCTCACACATCTGTGATCATGCTCAGAACACTGTGAAACTATTAAACACATTTATGTTGAAGTCCCCTGTAGTCAATCATTTTATCCCTTTAAACTCACCAAAATAACATATCTAAACGTTTTTTCCTTGGAAGAATGGTTTTATGCCTTGAAATAGCTTCAATGTAACCTGACACCATTGCTTCATTTAGTATACACAGATGATACAAATATGCAAATGAGCCCCGCCTCCACTCACTCACTCAGCTCAGAGATCCACTCGTTGAAGATCACACTTTGATCTGATTGGTTACAAGCTATTAGCTAAAACTATTCAAATATTTCTGTTAACTAAAATAAACCTGAAATTTAATCAAATCTAATTATTAGTTGAAAATTTTAAATGTTGACTTGGCAATAAACTGTTGAAGCACTAAAATTATTAACTGTAAATAAATAAAAACTATAACTGAAATAAATAAAAAATATTAAACATAAAAAAACAATATATAAAAAAAATTATAAATAAATAAAATTACAGTTTTAGCAAACTTTTGGCGAAAAGCGAACTAAATGACAGAATTTCCCAAAAAATTATTAAATTAACCTGAAAACTAAAAATTTTAATTATTAAAACAGCTAACATAGCACTGTTTCCAATTACCATCAACACTACTGAATGATGATATTTCAAGAATACCACTATTATAGTATTCTTTGTAAATACCATGGTATCTGAACAGTAATCATACAATCCTATGGTACAGTATATCGCAATGTATCTGAGATATATATATATATATATATATATATATATATGATATGAAGAGTTCAGATGCAAAAGCCTCTAAGTGCCATTTGAAATTTTCTTCTAAAATGATAATTTTTATCAAGCTTGTATATTTAAGTTCAGTAATTTCACTTAAATGGCAATGAAGATTACCTATTAATTGTCATTTAAGTGAAATTACTGAACTTAAATATAGAGCTTGATAAAATGGTCAGTTTTAGAAGAAAATTTCAAATGGCATTTAGATTATGCATCTATTTCATATATATATATATATATATATATATATATATATATATATATATATATATATATATATATATATATATATACTGACATGAAAGAAAAGCAGTTTCAGCAGACAGATAACTAGAGATGACCTTCTGACCTTCAAACCCTGGATGTTCTTCAGCATGAGGCGTTTCCGGCAGCGCTGGTAATCTCCTTTAATGTGAACGTTCCGATCTGCCTTCCCTGAGAACATCAACACAAGAGCTTATGACTGAAGCAAATGTTGTACAGCAACAAACATGCATAAAATGCTACAGATATTACTACTATACTAATAGCAAACCTTGGTCTCAGTTCGCCACTGTCATTAAATCAGACAGAAATGAAGTTCAATGCAGGTCTGAATGAGATTTAAGAAGCTTCTGTTGGAGTGAATAATGATCTTGTCCCTCACACTTCAGAAAACTTGGGAATATAGTCTTGTTGACATATTGATTATAATATTAAGGATTTTTGCCCTTGCTTGTGTCTTGACAGCCCCAGTTCTCTACTTACTTTTACTGAATAAGAATTTTTGCACATTCTGCTAAACATTCAACATTTGTGTTTGACAGAAGAAAGAAAGTCACACAGGTTTGAACAACATAATTCTGAGTTTTATATATGTATATCCCTGTAGTCAATAATTGATCCCTCAAAACTAATCTTTGAATCACCAAAATTGCATATTTAAATGTTTTTTCCTTCGTGCCTTAAAATATCTTGTAATCGTAATCTTGACACCCTTGCCTCATTTAGATGAGCGGTTCAATGAATATGCAAATGAGCTCCCGCCTCCACTCACTCAGCTCAGAGATCCACTGGTTGACAATCACTTGTTGATCTGATTGGTTGCAAGGTCGTTTGTGACCGTCAGAAACACCAGCGAATTGCAAACCGTGTTTTTGAGACTGTCTTTGCTTCACTGCAGTTTTAAGGACCAAGATCTAGCAATGCTGTCCACTTGGTTTGTCTGAAAGCATATAAAAAAGCTGGATTTTCCCCACAGGGTCTTGAAGCGTAGTGCTCATGTCCTCCAGTAGATGTCTCTGTTGCACATGGTTCCTCAACTCTTACTCAACGTCATCCATCACACTGTTAACCCTCACCGAGAGACACCCAACACAAAAAACACCATTCATCATCCTGTCTCTGAACACCGGTCCAAACCCGCTCAACACGGACCTACAGCCGAGAGAACCGCTGTTTCTGTCAGGACACATCACGCTGTCGGGTCAGAGGTCACATGCACTACAGGATCAGCTTCTGGACCTGATGACCTCAGAGCTTATAGGCATGAGATGACAACTGTGTGATTTGGCGAGTATAGAAATGGATATTAATAGAATATCTGAATGAATATGAATATGTTCATTATAACATATCCAAGATAACAGAAATGCTTCTATAATCTTTATTGTTGCTTATTTATATGTGGACAATTGTGACAAAGAATTTCCCTGTGGGATTAATAAAGTATTACTGAACTGATATAGAAATACACATAATATAAACCATATACTGATGTATCGAATATGCTGATCAATGTTGGAAACAGTATTTTTTTTAACCTGCAACACTTTTTTTCAGGATTCTTTGATGGAAAAAAAGTTACAAAGTTAAATCTTCTGTAACAATATAAAAGATTGGGGTCCGTTTTTTGTTTTCTTTCAAATTTTTTTTTAAAGAAATTAATACTTTGATTCTGCAAGGATGTGTTAAATTGATTAAATTGATAGTAAAGGTTTATTAAGGAAATAGATTTGATCAAAGAAATAAATTATTTTTTAAAAGTGTATTAAAATAGAAAACCATTACTTTAAACTATAATAGTATTTCACAAAATTACCGTTTACTGTATTTTTTATTTAAAAAAATGCAGCCTTGGTAGAGATTTCTGTCAAAAACATAAAAAAAAAATAATGTTTCAAAATTTTTGAACAGCTATGCTTACCAATACTTTTAATTTTAGTTGTCAATTCAATATCAAATGTGAATGATTTATATTTTCTAATATATATATATATATATATATATATATATATATATATATATATATATATATATATATATATATATATATATATATATAATAAAAAAATCCACAATAGTAATTTGACTAATATAAAAAATAAAAAAAACATAAATAATGATTATTTATTTTCCAAAATAATAATGATTTCTCTTTTCCAAGCTGATAAAAGCTGGTGACTAGTTAAACTAGTTATGGATACTGGAGAGCATCAGCATCATGTGCAATATTATGACTAAAGGAAAATGTCTTTCATTAAAATAATGTCACAACACGATCACGAATTAAATTTCTGTATGCAAAATACGATCGGCCATTTGGGTTCAGGGAGACCACCAGACATGTATTAATAATGCAATACAGGCATGTGATAGTGTATTAAACTAATGTGACAGATTGAGGTGTGTGTCTGTTATGGTTGGCACAGATTGTAAACATTCCTGACACCAATACAACAACACACACACACTTTTATCTGACATACGCACCACTGAGCCAGTCGCTGCTCCACTTCTTTCAGGAAGGTCTCGTGGAATTTGTACACCGGTTCGAAATTGGCAAATATGAGATTTCTCAAGGAATCGGGCATGGCTTCATCCTTCCCAATGGACTTCTGAAACGACTGAAATCACACACAAAAAAAGAGAAATATAAGAAAAGCAAACATCAGCGAATGCTTTCTTGCACCAAAAAAACGTTATACGATCATTTATGCTGCGGCCCCTTTAAGACTTTTATATGCAAATAATCTCTACTAATGTTCATCAGGGCAAGTCACTAAATAGCAGAGCTGCACGATTCTGGATAATTTAAAAAAAATCATGATTCTCCTGCGATTTTGTACGGACAACTAAACAAAATCAGTTTGAGTGAATGATTCAATGACTCACTCATAAAGACTTCACAGGATGAATCAATGTTTTTCATTCAAAAAATCAAAAAATCAAAAAAATCTAACATTTTTTTAAATGATTCAAATGACAAACACATTTTTAAAGGAGTAGTTCACTTAAAAAAAAAAAAAAAAAAAAAACATGTCATCCAAGATTTCCATGTCTTTCTTTCATCAGTCGAAAAGAAATTAAGGTTTTTGATGAAAACATTCCAGGATTTTCTCCATATAATGGACTTCAATGGGAACCAAACGGTTTAAGGTCCAAATGAGAGTTTCAGTGCAGCTTTAAAGGGCTTTAAACGACACCAGATGATAAATAAGGGTATTATCTAGTGAAATGAATATTTTTTCGAGTCATTTCATTTGTTGAATGAACCAAATGACTTGAAAGATTCGATTCAGTTTGATGAACGAGTTCGAACAGGAGAGTCATGAACAGAGCAAGGCGAGCATTTGTGCTTATACATTTTTGTATTTATTTTTTAAATGACTGATCGTTTCGCTTGATAAGACCCTTATTCATCGTCTGGTGTCGTTTAAAGCCCTTTGAAGCTGCACTGAAACTCTAATTTGAACCTTGAACCGATTTGGTTCCCATTGAAGTCCATTATATGGAAAATCCTGGAATGTTTTCATCAAAAACCTTAATTTCTTTTCGAACTGAAGAAAGAAAGACATGAACATCTTGGAGCAAAAGTTTTTTTTAAAAGTGAACTTACTCCTTTAACAGTCACGTGTCGCCACCTACTGGTGTAATGATGTAATTGATACAATCTTAATTTGAAGCGTCAAGTTAGGAATCAGATTGTGAGCGTGTTTGAATCAAGATCGCCATCTTTAAACAATTAATCACTAAAATGACAGCTAAATAGACATGTAAATGTGGGTGGTCATATATTAAAGAGCCTCTTTTTCCAAAAATATAATTTCACAAACACAATGGATGAGCTGTGGAGGAACGTCTAGTTCATAAATTTTCGTTCAAATGACCCTTCACGATAACACACACCAACCCTTTGAAGACTTTGTAGACATTTTCCATCATCATATAAAACATGAAATGACACACTATAAAACCATTTGACTACTTCATACAGATCCAAACATGAACAGACGAGCAGCCGTGGGCATTTCCCCAGACAAAGAGTGATGACTATCTCTGACGTGATGACGGAAGAATCCCTGAATAAAGAGCCTTTGTCTCCGTGTCCTCATGATCTGGATACAGCAAGATGTCCATCAGGACTAAATGTATTGTGATTCTATAGCATACTGAATAACAGGCAACCACCAATCACCATGCAGAACGTCTCCCATCCGAGAAGGTGTTTAAAGTGTTGAACAGATGCAGCTGTAATAACCTGAGCTGGTGGGAGTCTGGATCCAAAGCCTCAGATCCACAAGCCAAGAGGAAATATTTATGAGACGTGTAAACGTGTCGCCCTGCTGCTTCTCTCCGCTACCTCGTAAGACATCAAAGAGACGCGCTACACCCCCGACGTACAGACAGGAGAACAACGACTAACACCTGATCTCTAATTCTCCAGTCAATCTTTCATTTGTAAATGGATAAAGACACAAAGTACGCTTAAACGTCCTGATTTCATTTATTTTGCTTTGTGTAAACATTCGATTTTTGCGGAACCTCTAAGGGACCTTTGCAAAAATAAAAAATATCCAGACTTTGGCATGCTCACCAGAATTTTTTTTTTACCTTTTGAATAGTTTCTTGTGAGCATGAAACTAGTTTGTGTGCATGAGAAACTCTTGCATGCTCAAAAACTTTTTGAAAAACCCTGTAAACCACTGAAATTGCCCGAGCCAACACCTCAAACATCTTTGCCACTACCTGACAATCTAACAACTATCAGAAAACAAAGCTTAACTAATACTGGGAATGTTAGCAGCAAATATTTTTTCAGAAAATATACAAATTTCCCGTGCACATGAAACTGGGGTAAGAGAAAGTGATTTAAAACTAATGCAAAACGTACAGGTACATAGGTATTTAACCCTAAAACCGTATTCTGGACAAATGTGGGCAAAATAGTTTTGATTATTTTTTTAAAAATACTTCCCTTGATCTGAGCGGTACAAGACTTGGCTACTTTTACTAAGTTTGCCTCCTGAACACACAATATTTTTTTTAATCAATTCTACAATGTTAAGTGGGTTAAAAAACTCCTTAATCTTGTATTTGGGTCAAAAAATGGGCACCCATAGAAATGAATGGGAAAAACTGTCATTTAAAGCATTCTGAAAATAAGCCAAAATAAGACACCAGGTGACAGCAAAGTCACTTCATCTTTAGGTTTTAGCTCTAAGAACTTATTGGAATGATATTTTAATGTAGTTTAAAAAAATTAGAAAATAAAACATACAAATAAGCACAATTTACATAGAAAATATGGGACTTTTTGAAGTAAATAAATTCATAAGTCAATAAAAAAAACACCATAAATGGATAGACAAAACTTTATCTGAAGACAGTGATATAACATTTATAATAAATAAAAATTAGGATCACACCTGATTCCTCTGAGCCCACATTTGTCCACAATTACAGGATTAAGGGCTATAGACCACGAACATCCTGAACACATACACAGAACATGAGAGTGTGTTTACAATCTTACCACAGTGATGACCTCCAGATCCTTCAGATACGTCCTCTCTGTGGTCAGGAGCTCTTTGGCGATGAAGTACGCTTTATCGGTCGGGAACCTCTGTGAGCAGGAGAGAGAGACGAAGTTACATTAACAAAAAAAGTATAAGAGATATTTCCATTAGTGCTGTTAATAATCTGTAATTAATCACCATTAATTGCACCTAGTAATATATTTAAATTTATTTTTATGTTGGAATTAGGGCTGTGCAGCGATTAATCGTGATTAATCGCATCCAAAATAAAAGTTTGTGTTACATAATATAAGTGTCTGTGTGTGTACTGTGTTTAATTATATTTACAAAATATTTGGATTTACTAAATACTATATATAACGATTAATCGTGATTAATCGCATCCAAAATAAAACTTTGTGTTACATAAAATATGTGTCAGAGTGTGTACTGTTTAATTATATTTGAGAAATATTTGGATTTACTATTTACTATATTCCATATACTATATATAGCGATATAAAAGTTTATGTTTATATAATATGTGTGTGTGTGCTGTGCATCATTATTTTTTATATATATAAATAACACGTTTTTCTTAAAATATATACATGTGTGTGTATTTATATATAAAAATAAAAATACACAGTTAACACACATACATATATTATGTAAACACAAACTTTTATTTTGGATGCGATTAATCATGATTAATCGTTGCACAGCCCTAGTTGAAATACTTTCACTCTGAATCTCCAAAATAATGTATATACTGTATATGTATAATATACTGTAGCGCAGTCAGAAAAAAAAACAAGATGCTGCACAAATTGCATTAAATATTTTTAACATCGCAAAATCAACATTAATTTTGACAGCCCTAAATTCTATACAAAGATGCCATGAAATCAAAATGATAGTTTGGTGACATTTATGATAATGTCCGTTATCTTGAAGGCCATATGCTAGTGTACTAAAATAAAAATGTAACTTTCAGCAAATATAAGCATTTAAAAAAAATAAAAAAAAGATTAAATATATAATATATTTAAATATAAGCAACATAAGGCTTTCTAAGAAACAAATTACTACACAAGGTCTACGACAAAACCAAGTTTTATCCTCACTTAATTGCATGAACACACACACACACCAAGTAAAACTCTCACTGTTCACTGAGCCGCTCACTCCGCGCTACATAATCTGCCCTAAATAGACATGAATTTAGGTTGAGTTTATCTAGGTCTCCTATTCTGAGACGTCCACAGAGACACTGGACCGAAACGCAGTGGCGCTTCTGATGAGAAAACACTTTTAAAGCAGTCTCTCATCGGAACCTTAATTTGTCTAGAGCACCTTCAATTCCAGCAGAGTGAAATATAAAGGGGAAACTCCCCGAGGGTCCTGGAAATCGACCGCAGGAGATGATTGATTGCTGTGTTTGTTCATGAACTACAATCAGGGAGGTTAGAAAGGCTGACAAAAACAATTACTGGGTCCAAATGTAACGTTTTGCCACAGAAGAGAGAAACTAACTAGGCTTAAGTAGATATTAGCAAGAAAACTAGTGGCAATATATTGGTCAGGCACATTTATCAGCCAACATTTGAGATTTAGGACACCATTGGGTCACCTGATGGAGTTTTAGGACACCATTGGGTCACCTGATGGAGTTTTAGGACACCATTGGGTCGCCTGATGGAGTTTTAGGACACCATTGGGTCACCTGATGGAGTTTTAGGACACCATTGGGTCACCTGATGGAGTTTTAGGACACCATTGGGTCGCCTGATGGAGTTTAAGGACACCATTGGGTCACCTGATGGAGTTTAAGGACACCATTGGGTCGCCTGATAGAGTTTAAGGACACCATTGGGTCACCTGATAGAGTTTAAGGACACCAATGGGTCGCCTGATGGAGTTTAAGGACACCATTGGGTCACCTGATGGAGTTTTAGGACACCATTGGGTCACCTGATGGAGTTTTAGGACACCATTGGGTCGCCTGATGGAGTTTAAGGACACCATTGGGTCGCCTGATGGCGTTTCAGGACACCATTGGGTCACCTGATGGAGTTTAAGGACACCATTGGGTCACCTGATGGAGTTTAAGGACACCATTGGGTCAATTGATGGAGTTTTTGGGTTCCCTGCCACTGTTGCCTTTGGCTTGCTCAGTTGGTGATATTCAAATTAATTAACCAATCAGTAACACCCTTGATCAGCTCTACCAAACATGCACGTTTTTCCACTAAGAAATGAACATTGTTATTATGTTTTGATTGATACTGTGAAGCTGCTTTGATGCAATCTATACTGTGAAAAGTGCTATATAAACATACTTGACTTGACATTGTGCTAATCTCAAACACTATTCCCTCCCCAAAAGACAAACCTTCCTCCGAACCTCGTCCTCGTCGTCTGTGCGAACGAAGCCAGCGTCGGTCAGTAAGGGGCTGGTGAGAGGAGAAGGCTGACGTCCATCTGGACTCTGGCCGAGACTGAGACTCTGTTTCTGGCCATTTACCATCACCCTGCCTGCAGACGGAGACTCGTTGTGCTGAGGGCTCTTGGAAACAGGACCTACAGGAGAACAGGCAGGTCATGCTAAAGTCTCAAAGCAATACAGACTTGGTAATCAAATAGCAATGGATTAGTCAGACTTAGTAAATGCAATCGGTACAACATGTAAATGCAGTAAAACTACCCTGCTGAAAAAGAAGCCAATCTTCTTGGTCAACCATTTTACCAAAAAGACTAGAGCGAATTGATCTTAATTTTACCAGTAAACTGCATGGCTATGATGGTCCAACAAGCTTGCCAGTTTAAGCTGGTCTTTTCTGCAAGGTAGTTTTGACATTTTAATCCTTAACACTACTAGGAAAGAATCTGGATTTTTTTAAGATCATTGCCAAGGGGTGAAGCTGCACAACACATTGTGTTTAGAAATGGACTACGGCTGACAGCGCCACATCGGGAACCAGACATCAGTGAGTCACACTATCCTAGTCTGGGATTTCCGCCTGAGGACACTGCCGAGATACATAACACACTCCCTGGGTGATGGGGAGGGGAACATGTTTTATCTTCAGACCACTACATTCACTACACAAGTACATTCACAGTACTTGCCCAACAAACGTTTCGATGTCCCATGCCTTGGCACGAATGGGATGCGACATGCGAACCAGGGACATTTCAAATGCACCGAGTGTCCACAGAGCAGCCATTATTGAGGAAATCTGCAAATCTGGTGACAAAGGCCTCATGGTGGCACGCACACATGCGTCATCAAACATGCAAAACACACAACTAGAACGACTACGGCTACTCTACCACAAGACAAGACACACAGAGGGGCGCTAACATCTAAGGGGGCATCGAAATGTAAACATCTGGAGTCCCGCTTCACAAGTACCAAGTTTTATTGCTACCAATACACATTCATTTACAATGTTAAAGTGTTCCAGAAATGAATAAGACAAGGGAAGAGTCATGAAAGGGGTTTGGAGAAGTAAAAAACCAACAGACATCAATCATACAGAACCTGTGAAGAGGCATCGAGAAAATGAACAACCTTGCAACTTTAGAAAGTCCATTTATGTGCTACAGGATTGCAACAAAGAGGAATGGTTAAAAGGCTAACAGGTGTGAACTTTCCATTGCTTACCTGGTTATTAATTATCGTACAGTCTCACGTCAGACGGTTTGTAAACACATACACTTATGGTTAATCGTTTTGCATATGTGCCACAGAGATAGCACTGTTAATTATGAGTATTTCAAAAAAAGTAGTTACAATATATCACACAAATTTATCTGGAACTTTTCGTATACCTCAGCAAAGTACATTGCATACTGAAAAAATCAGGAGGAATCACAGGTTGAATCATTCAATACTACTAGGTACTCTGATAAAACCTAAAAAGAAAGTTTAGTGTAACTTACAAAAAGCGAGAAATGCTACTTTGGTCACTGACAATGATAAATTAAAGATCATTGGAAACGCTGGGAGTGAAGACTATATACATTCAAACCGTATGTCCAACAGTGGCCTAAACTAACGCTTTCCAATAAATATCGTCAATGCTTTCTTTTCATGTAACAAGGCCAAAAAAATGCAGTGGTCCTGCAAATGGCTTCATAAACACTTTCGAAAACTTTTCACTGACATAAGATTGCCATGCAAAAGTAAAGAATACTTCTCAAACAAAAAACAGGAAAAGATTGCATTTTGGAAAATGAAAAGATTATATTTTTAAATCAAAATATGATTCATAGACAAGATTGTAAAACTTAGGCTCAATCCCAATTCACTCCTTGCCACTCCTTGGTAGGGTGTCCCGATTCTTGTTGAGATCGAGGGGTAGGGCTACATAGCCCTCGAAAACAGACAACAACTGCACTTGAAAACAAGGGGTAGGGCCAGAGGGGTGAATTGAGATTGAGCCTTATCTATGCAAGTATGCAAGTCCAAATGTTTCCCCTAATGCATCAGAAGGAAAAACCGAGAGAGAAAGTGCAAAAAAAAGTCTGGATAAAAGGTCCCATTGAATATAAGTTGAAGGACATTTTGGACAGCTCTTGGAAACCTTCCTAATCTTTTCAGACTTCACATGCTGAGCCTCAAAACAAGTTTCTCTGTCCATATCTCACCTACATCAACCTCCACTTCAAAAGACCACTGCATTTTAAGGGGGCCCATGTCAATGCCAAGTCTTTTACAACAGGACAGGGCGGTAAAATGCTGGAGACAAGGACAGGTTGACATGCTTCCAGGAGAGAGGGAAAAAGACAAGCTGAGGCATTCCAGAGATACATGCTGGTAGAACAGTGCTGACATTGGGCAGGAGAAGTCTTAAAAGCAATGCAACCTGAGCACAGGTTAATATACTCAGAAACCGAGTGAACATCAAGCATTGCAAACGCGCCGCAGACAGATGACATTGATGAGGCGTGCCAGAGATACAGCAGTTTGTTTAGGCAAAAATAAATTAAGCAGCAAAGCGAAAACAAAATAATATGAGATCTTTACAATGTTGTTTTTTAAGGAGTGATGCATGCTGGGAAATAGGCAAGCAAACGTGACAATGCCACCAGATCGGCACCCCAAGTACAAAGGTAAAGAACTTGGAGCTTCTACTACCGGTAGTTCTAAAAAACAAAACAAAGAAACAATAACAAAGCTAGCATGAAGACGTACGTAACTCGTCTACACAATCTCTTAGATTATCTAATATAACATACACCACCCAAGCAGTATGATCTATTTATATGACTCTACAACCTTAGTCCAAGTTATCCATACCCTAGCTGTGAAAGTCAAAGCTACAGTGATATTACTTATTGATACTGCATAACATTAGTTTCTGTAAACTACAGCTATGGCCAACAGATACAGTATTTACAGATTAAGTAAAGATATGGCATCTTTCAGGGTTTTTGCAATTCTTTCATTCTACAAGACTGACAAAGTAGAAATATTTCACAATATTAAACTCTTGGAAATACTGAATGAACTAGTTAGCACTAATATGGGTAACTTTTTGACCAGTTCTAATTCTAAACATTTACAGAAATGGCACTTTGCACTAGGACCTTCAATTACTCAATCTGAAGTTAATCTTCAAAGAGTAATACTTATGGATTGTGCATATTTGACATATTAAAGTATTTCCTTTAGGTAGAACACAGTCTTCTTCCTAAACCCTCCAAATCTTGAAAAAATACCATCATCGCTCAGCTCAGCAATGTGTATTACTTGCTCAACTAGTGCCACCAAATGTAATTACCAAACACTGCCTGTATCAGATGCCCCAACTGGTTAATGCTATTGCAGGCCATACTATGCCTGCTAGCGGCACAGAAACTACACAATGCACATGTAGTGGCAAAATGGGTGTATAGTCAACCCTCAACCAGGCACTCTTCATCTTCTCTAGCAGTTAAAGCATTGCGCCCCATCCTCATCATTGATGCGATAACCGTAGCCATCTTCTCCCTCTTGGCCCTCATCCTCAAGTTGGAGACTGCCCAAGGAGAACTTGCTTCGGGGCATAGGGGAGGAATTGGCTGCCCCGGGGTTTCCGTAGACTAGGGGCTGACTGTACGAGTTGCTGCCTGCATCTGACTCTGAATCACTCAGACTCCGTTCCACTACTAGTGGAACCATCGATCATGTGAACCGGGCCACTGTGGTCATTAGCACTCAGCCGACTTCCGTAGAGTCGCTGGACATTGCTGGACCGAGCTTGGCTCAGGTGATCCAAACCCATTAGCAGCAACACGCCGCTCTCAGGCGGCCATGCGTTCAGCCCTCGAGACCACTGATCGCGGTTCATTGGCCGGGGTTGAACTTAAGTGGCTCAGAATCATGGGGTCAGTGTTCGGAACGGTTGCGCATGCCGTTGTGGAGTTTCTGCAAGTGTGGGGATCGAATTGACAATTGGGGAGTAGCTCCCGTAATGTTGAGCCTCGCTTCCAGGTCGGCCATTGGTATGGTAATGGCTACCGCCAGTGCCAACGGCGATGACCACTATAGCCGATCTGCTCTGGATGGTTCAGGGAGTTGGTATTGTGAAAACTGCTCATCACCGGGCTGCAGTTTGCACTCCGGGAACCAACTACAGCGACCGAAGGCGAGACCAGACCACGTCTATCCATACCTTGAAACAACTCATCCACCAAGGTACTGCTCAGGGGTAGAGCACGTGCTGATCCGTTACCACAAAACGACCCATTCGACAATTGACTACCACTGAAGGTGTCTGAACTCTTCCCCAACCGATGGGTGGTCATGGGAGACTCCCTAAATCTAGACTTGCTTGGCCCTAGTCCATTGTGCTGACCGTTTCCATAACCGTTACTCTTGCTCGTTCTACAGCCAGTTGGCTCAACCTCATCATTGTCATGTGTGTGGGAGTGAGACCTGGTGACTAGGCCTTTGACCACATCATATTCGCTATCTATATCACTGCAGTCGATGTAAGGTCTAGAGGAGCTGCTACCCTTGGTAGCATGCGATGCTAGACCTGTGCTCAGATGCTCAGCCTGCTGCTTGGATGGGGATGGCTTTAATTGGAGCATCTGCCTCATCATGGGTCCCGTTTCGGCATCCGTTGGTCTGTGAGGTTAGGCTTCCAGTGTCAGCGCTGGAGAGACGGGTTTTGGACGGTCACTTGGGTGCGTCCAAGAGGTGAGTCCGCCTGGTGTCCTGAAGCACTGGCATTCCTCTGCAACATGTATGAAGGAACAGGATGAGAGGAATAAATTGACAACAAGTCAACAAGACAATGCAAGCCATTTAATTTAGACATTCTATACCAGAATGGAAGCAAACCAAGTTAAAACAGGCAGACAATTTGGTTGAAAATGTATTAAAGGAGTAGTTCACTTTTAAAAAAAAAATAAAAGTGATAATTTTGCTGATAATTTACAAAATTATCTGATAATTTACTGATTTGCTGATAATTTACTCACCCCATGTCATTCAAGATGTCCATGTCTTTCTTTCTTCAGTTGAAAAGAAATTAAGGTTTGATGAAAACAGGATTTTCTCCATATAATGGACTTCATTGGGAACCAAACAATTCAAGGTCCAAATAAGAGTTTCAGTGCAGCTTCAAAGGGTTTTAAACGTCACAGACGACGAATAAGGGTCTTATCTAGGACCCTTCGAGTCATGACTCGAAAAAAGATTTGTTCATTTTGATGAACGAGTTTGAACAGGAGAGTCACGAACGCTCATCACAGAACAGAGCAAGGCAAGTATTTGAGCTTATAAAACTTTATTTATTTTAAAATGACCAATCGTTTGGCTAGATAAGGCCCTTACTTTATCGTCTGGTGTACGTTTAAAGCCCTTTGAAGCTGCACTGAAAGTCTCATTTGGACCTTGAACCGTTTGGTTCCCGTTGAAGCCCATTATATAGAGAAAATCCTGGAATGTTTTCATCAAAAACCTTAATTTCTTTTTCGAACTGAGGAAGGAAAGACATGGACATCCTGGATGACATGGGGATGAGTAAATTATCAGCAAAAATTAAACAGCATATAAATCAAAACTTCCTTAATGTTACAGAATGAAATGTTGACCCAGGATGAGGTTTAGGACTGTGAAGCATTAGGGGTGTTGATGGCACTCCATCTGTGTTTTAATCTTTGTTCTGAAGCCGATCCAGATGTAGTCTTAGACAAAAACATGATTTTCTCAGCTTTTTGCTCAAAATGTTGCTTACCCAAATTCAAGTTGAGTAAAGAAAAAAAGAATGCATGAAGCTAGAATAAAACGGGGTTCTTTGTTTAAAACCAGGTGGTATGTTATTTCTTTTGATATATTGCATGTACAGCCAAATATTCTGGGGGCCATGCAACTTTTTTTGTGTGAAAATGATTTAAAAAAAATCTAAATCAAAAACGCTGGCAGGGAAAGAGTTAAAGTAATTGGGGTTGATTTTGATGCTGACTATAAGCTTGCATAATATGGGTTATTTAATTGCATTCATAATGTGTTTGTATAGTAAGCTAGATCACACTCACCTCTACTTGACCCTCAGCACACAGCCTGGGTGGGAATGGAGAAAGATCACTGTTGGACTGGATTTTACTATGTTTTCTGAGGATGGAAGATTGGAAACAATCAACAAGGAGTTTTTCCATCACTAGGTTTCAAAACCGTGGCCCTATATCCTCTCAGCTTCTTCATGGATGTTGGCTGATTGCTGGATTACTGTACGATAGTAAAAAGGCCTTGACAACTGTGCAATGATACTACTAGACAACAACTACTAGTAGAATACTTAGACCTTAATGCTGCATGATGTGAGCGGTTGCTAAGGCATTGCTAAGTGGGTTCTAGGGTGTTGCCAGGTGGTTTCTAGGATGCTGTGGATGATTTTTAGGGCGTGTGTAGATGCTTACAAGAGCATTAGGGTAGTTTGCCAAGTCGTTCTGGGTGGCTTAATGGTTACTACTCAAAAGAAGCGTTCCTCAAGTCTAGTGAAAATGCTAAATGGAGACATATTTATGTGGCTTGAATGGAATTTGGATAAATCATATTGAAAAAATTATGAGTGTTGTTTATGAATGCGTAATGAGATTTCTCTCAATAAAGGTTCTTGGGAAATAGATAACTGCACTCATACTTTGTCTTTCTCATTTGTGTGTTGACTTCTGGAGATAAATGAAATGCAGCAGAAAGGTAGTGACATTTAGATAAAGGTCAAAAGAGAAATCTCACCTTTCAAATGGAACCTTTTTGAATTCCGAGTCCTTTACATAATCAATCACCTGCCTTTGTGTGCGGCCACTGATGAGACAAAACATGACAAACAACAGACAGGTTCAAAAACAACGTAATGTCAAAACATTAACCATCTGGAAAGAACTGAGACCTTCCTTGACTCTATCATTTAGCAAATAAATCCATGTGGAATATATGCTGAACCAAGTTACAGAGGTAAAATATATCTCTGAAATGTACCTTAACGGGTTAAGTTAATTTCTGATGATGTGCTGAACTGCACTATTTGTTACCTAAACCGGAAGGAGGAACCCCTGGTGAACAAAACCGGTTTGGGCTTAGGGTTTGGGTTCTTCGTACAGGCGGAAAAAGGCATGGTACTCCACACAAATCTTCCAAAACACCTTGCAGCAATCCCTGCTTCCCATCATGAACTCCAGAGTGTCCTGACAGCTACTCTGCTATAGAGACGGAAAGGAGACAGAAAATTGTGTCTTATTTGTCCCAGTAAAACTATATATTAGAGGCCAAATGGACAGAAAATTATTTATTCAAGTACCAAAAGTTATTTAAGAATCCAAAACTTTTTGAGTATCATTCGCATACTGCTATAAAATAATCTAACTAAAAAAAAAGAGCACTTACATTTAAGTCAGGTCGTAGTTTAATGAGAAAGCGCTTTCTCTTGAAACTCAGCTTGCGGACTTTTGACCAGTTGAACGCATTTATTTTGGTGTGTCCCTTTAGAAATCATATAAAAACAAGATATAAAAGTGCATTCAGTTAGAATTTAAGAAAAAAAGCTTCAATAAAAGCAGAAATTAGTTAGCTTGACTACAATGGGTGAAACTTTAAATATGCTTAATGGAGTAGTTCACTTTAAAAAAACTTTTGCTGATAATTTACTCACCCCCGTGTCATCCAAGATGTCCGTGTCTTTCTTTCTTCAGTCGAAAAGAAATTAAGGTTTTTGATGAAAACATTCCAGAATTTTTCTCCATATAATGGACTTCAATGGGATCCAAACGGTTCAAGGTCCAAAAGACAGTTTCAGTGCAAACTGCAACCTGTTCAAAGGACTTTAAATGATTCCAGACGATGAATAAGGGTCTTATCAAGCGAAACAATCGCTCGATTAATAAATAAATAACAAAGTTTAAGTTTTATAAGCTCAAATGTTCGCCTTGCTCTGTTCTGTGATGCTCGTTCGTGACTCTCCTGTTCTTTTTCTCTTTTTAGAGTCATTTGGTTCATTCAACGAACAAAATGAACGAGTTGACTCTGGAAAAGGTTCGTTCATTTTGATAAAACAAGATAAGACCCTTGATAAGACTTGATAAAAAGACCCTTATTCATCGTCTGGAATCGTTTAAAGCCCTTTGAACAGTTTGCACTGAAACTGTCTATTGGACCTTGAACCATTTGGTTCCCATTGAAGTCCATTATATGGAGAAAATCCTGGAATGTTTTCATCAAAAACCTTAATTTCTTTTCGACTGAAGAAGGAAAGACATGGACATCTTGGATGACATGGGGGTAAATTATCAGCAAAAGTTTTTGTTAAAGTGAACTACTCCTTTAATTATTTGGACAAAACTCAGTTAACTTACTTGAAAAACCAGCACACCAGAATGAGCCACGGCGAGGCTGAGCTTCGTTCCCTCTCGATCTTTAGCGGGTGAAGAGCGCACTCCGTACATCTCAAGTCTCCGTGCAATCTCCAAAAGCTGGTAGTCTGATTCAGCTGGTGTCTGGCCGCTGTGAAATGGTTAAATTGTACAAAATTAAGCATCTTTTCTTTGCAAAAACAAGTTAAGTTTGACAGATAAATAAGCTTAATTACGACCAGGAACAGAACGTTTATCATTTATTATAATTTCAGATGAAACTTGATGAATATCACAGTACACTGCACCTCCTAAATTAAACGTGGGTTGAACTTTAAATGTCAAAGCAATCCACAAATTGTACACAATTATCCCAGTGCCTGAATGTCTGTTTAATCAGCATAGAAGGATCTTCGATTAACTTTGCTTACAGATGCACCATATTGCATTAAACATCCTGTAATCCAAACTGGTTTGACTTCACTTTGAGACACTTACACGTGTTTCCGATGGTATTCAACGATCTTGTCCATCAATGTGTCCTGCTCTGGAATGTACTTGTTGTTGAGTAGATGCTGTTTGCACTGAACCTCGTCAAAGTCTCCAATCTCAGCTGTAACCATAGTAACAGAGACGGTTTTAATATGCATCTTTTTATCTATGACACACGAATGCATACATACTGTGCATACACCTAAATATGTGTGTAATAAATATGCATGTATGTATGTACTGTATGCATCTATGCATGTATGTCTGTATTGATGGATGCATGCATGTACACACATACACAATGTTTTATAGAGTATATACAATGTTAATGCCAGCCTATATGTAAGAGCGTTTTAATATAGTTTAAAAAAGGTTAATTGTAATAAATTCAATGGTATTATATGAGCTTTCCATTTATACACACACACACACATATATATATATATTTTTTTTTTTTAAATGTGTGGGTTTCTTGTAGCACTGGTCAGCCTAATGATTCTGCTACTAGTCCTTATTCATGCTCAACAGTGGTTTCCATAGCAACTAACCAGTCTGTGATTATGTGATGTGGGAGCAAAGCATGTATGACATGATCGAAACATGGTTCTGCATGAACGACTACAAAAAAATGAATCCGATCCGTCCATCCATTTACATAAACCATCAGAAGTTCTGTTGGAGGATCAGCTTGACTAAGACAAGATGAATGCACTTAAAGAAACATACTTTTTAGATTTAATAATATAATAATACTATATATTGATTATTATAATAATACCCGATGTATTGTGTTCAATGCATCTATTGTCCTAAACACTACTCTTGACCTATTTTACGCTCTCTGCATCATGCGTGTGAATGTAAAATGACTGTATTGATAATCAAACAGAATAAAATTGAAAGTGCAAGACAACCATAATGACCGAATGATGAAACTCTAATGCATCTATTGCATAATGTATTCATCGATTATAATTACTATAATAGTATGCAATGCATTATTCATTTATTTATTTTTTTTAAATACAATTAATGACCTACTTTTAATCAACTATCGACCAAATCTAGCTTTCTAATTAACTTTAGAGGCAGATGCACAAATTAAACCACGCATCAGTGTTTCGTAAAGTATCAATCAAATTGAATCTTTTCACCCGTAAGTGTTATGAAAAGGTCTGGAATGTCTTACACTGCACTATATGAGCCACCAGCAGGGCGGCGCTGCTTTCATTACAGGTCAAACGTCCACAAGCCAGGTCGTGCTTGATCTGCAAGGCGAAGAGATACCTGTGGACAGAGAGGACATCATTACACCTCATTAGCAGACACAACCAATCAGAAAGACAGACAGTAAATCAATGCAAAGGTTTCAGTACAGCTGTGACTGAATTACAGGCATTTTAATGCGTGCAACAATTACATAATTGAGTCGGATGTTAGCAAGGTAACAAGGTATTTTATGTAAGAGCATACATTTTTAATTTAATCGAACTTTTTAAATCAATACTGAACCAGATCAGACAAGTCCTTGTGTTTGAAGGTTAGCCTCATGCTTTAATAGCATCTTCTCATGGCGATAAACGCAGCCGTGAACTATAAAGAGATGGTCTAATTGAGTTTGGCAGCGTTTCTCTCTCGGTTTGTCCATCTGTTATTGTGCTGCTGCCAAACACATTTACTGAACCACAACACAATGGTTATTCAGAACAGGACTCAGCTCAACAGTAAGGAGATTTCTGCAGCCCCAGTTGGACAATAGTCCATATTTTTGAACTTGGATTGACAATATTTTACTTTTACTGTCAGGAAGAAATGATAAGTTTTTATTTTAATTATGTTATATTTAGAGCTGTCAAATCGAATTAATCGTGAGTAATCGCATCTAACATAAAAGTGTGTAAATTCATGCTGTATACACACACACACACATATATATATATATACAAACAAAATTAGATACGATTAATAGCGATTAATCAATTTTGACAGCATGTATGTATAATATCAGTTTCTGCTATGAAAATAATATAAACGAGCTATAATAATTTCTTTATCTATAATAGAAATTAAGCTTAAATAATATACTTATTAGATAAACAAAATAGAAATGTTGCTTTTGGAACTACCTGAAATAAGTTTAAGTACTAAAAATATATATATATATATATATATATATATATATATATATATATATATATATATATATATATATATATATATATATATATATATAATTTAATTGCATCCAAAAGAAAAGTTGGTGTTTACATAACGTGTGTGTGTGCTGTGTAAAATTATTTTGGATATATAAATACACTTTACATGCATGTATATATTTTAAAAAAATGTGTTATTCATATATAAAATATTTATTTTTATATATATAATATAGATTATGTCTATTATATATATATATATATAAAGACATAATCATATATTATATATATATATATAGAATTTACATGCAAATAATTCTAAAAATATATACGTGCATGCATATGTATTTATATATAGAAAATAATTATACACAGCACACACATATATTATGTCAACACAAACTTTTATTTTGGATGTGATTAATCGCAATTAATCTTTGCATAGCCCTAATAGAAATATTAAAAAATTAAAATGGCTGAGGCACATACAATTACTAAAACATAAGAAAAACCTGAAAATTTACAAATCAAAATATTATTAAATAGTATAATATTTAGGGCTGTCTAAACGATTAATTAAAATGTTTGTGTTTACATAATATATGTGGGTATATTAGATTAGGGTATATTAGGGTATAATATTTTTTTCTTAAATATACATGCATGTGTGTGTATTTATATATTAACAACATAATTATACACAGTGCACACACATATATTATGTAAAAACAAACTTTTATTTTGGATGCGATTAATCACGATTAATCGTTTGAAAGCCCTAAATATAATACAAATTACACTTCTTCAAAAACGTTCAGTTTTCAAATCAACCACTCGTTCTTCAAACTGATTTCCAAAATATTCTAGTATGATGTCAGCTATGTTTACATAATCCATCAAAATGATTTTTACAGCTTGGAGTGTTTTGCAAAGCCATAATGTCCTTGGACGAAGGTTTCAGGTTTGGCGGAAATATGATATCGCAGCCATCTCAGGAAAATAAAACCCTCTTTCTGTGTTGCCAACAGCTACTGAGGGTCCGGCCAGAACAGCGTGTGTATCCGCAGAGACTCCAGGAATCCTGGGAGACCCAAACACAGCCTTACACTTTCTCTCAAGGCATCAATTGTTCTCTTGACTGATGCGTGACTCTCTCACAGCCGACAGGGAAATGTGCCACAAGTCATTCTGTCAGAGAAGACTGCATGAAAGTGTTGTAAAATTCATTACGCTTGTCAGGCAAGAGCGTGTCGACACAATCAGCCGCAGAATATTAACATGCAGTTTGGCCATAAATATGTCATCAGTTAGGGACATTACAGGCGGCGCCTGATTTAACACACATTCACTTTCTACATCAGATGCGTTATATTTATATGGAGCGATCGAGGCCAAACTGAGGCCATTACAACCAAACTGAACATTTATTTGCTGAAATGCAAACTGAGAAAGGCCTGCACTGCAATATTTATCTTTTTTTATAAGACGATATGGACAACACACTAAGTGTCTCACGGCATGAGAAATTAAATCTTAAAAACAATGTTTCCCGACTTGAATTCATGCACAATTTATGAAATTTATAAAGTGTGTATACTTTTAAAGAATATAATTCAAACATGACTTATCCAATCAGAATTTACGTTAAGACCAGTGTTAGTTTTGGGTAATGAGTATGATAAAAATATGATTTAATTACTTGAATTCATGCACAATTTATTAAATTTATAAAATAAGTCTCACATTGTATCATACTACCTATCACACACACACCCTAAACCTACCCAACACACCAACATTTTGTCCTTATGGGGAAAATAAATTCCCCATAAGGACAAAAAAAAAATGATATTCAAATGATATTCATTTGGACGTTAAACTCGATTCCACATTGAAATATATATATATATATAAAGATAAAAATAAAAGTAAAGGATAAACATTTTATATATTAAAAATATTGTATATAGTATCAAAGAATGTACATTTATAGACATGCACTTATATATAATATTTTTTTTTCATTTATACACATAAATATATACAGTATACACACACATATATATATATATACACACACACACACACATATATATATATATATATATATATATATATATATACACACACACACATATATATATATATATATATATATATATATATATATCACTACACATATATATATATATATATATATATATATACATACATATACACACACATATATATATATATATATATTTTTTTTTAATTATTATTATTTTTTTACTGTCAGTGTATGAATGAGTGTGTGAATGGGTGATTGTGAGGCAAATGTACAGCGCTTTGGTGGTCATTGGGTCGGTGAAAGCGCTATATAAATTTTGGTAAAATTTGGTAAAACCAAAATTTTTGTATTTTGGTAAAAAGGTAAAATTTACCATTTTATCATTTTTACCATTTTTACGATTTTAAAGATTATTATCTTGAATATTCAATTATCCAAGTATGATAACTGGTTACAATTAAAAATATAACTCATTATAGCAAGTGTTGGTTATCTAAAAGCGCTTTAAATGATAACACAGATCATACCTGGTCAGCTCCTCTAATAACTGTGTGTGATCAGGAGGGAAGAACTTCACCACGAATCTCAGGATGATGTTCTTGGGTCCTGCAGACAGAGAAACATGATGACGTGCTGTCAGATCGAGTCGGCTGGTGTCATGTTCAATATTCACATCAGAGATACGTACGTCTGATTTGCTTTAGAATCGGCTTCAGCAGATCCAGCCACACCTGACGCACCGATCAAACAAAACAACATGAGAACGTTTGTCGACATATAGGTGTTATGTATTTAAATGGAAAAATCTCTTTAAAATGCTAATCTTTCAATTAAAATGAGTTAAAATGTTTCTCACGGTCATTTTACGCTGGTCCAGGTACTCCAGACCAAAGTAATCGCCCTCGACGAGGTTCATATGAGCACACACCAGGTCGAACAGCACCTTCCCCGGGGCACGTTGCTGTTCAAACAGAGGAGAAAAGCACTTATGAAGCAAAAAAAAACATTTATTTTAGTGTTGAATCGAGTTTAACGTCCAAATGAATATCATTTCACTGGTAAAATAGCTGATGAAAATGCAATTTCATTCCGACTTCAACATCAACCTTCTCAGTTTCTATTTACTTTACGCAGCACAGACGTCACTGCAATGTATAATTACAGTAAACGATGTCGGCAAACACTAAAGACAACAGCAACAAGAGTTTGGCATTCAAACAAACACTCCTAATTGGCCATTGCACAACAGATTTAACAGCTGGTGACCCCTGACCTCACTGTTAAAACTAGGCCAGACGATACAAACACACACATGTGTGGCACAGCTGACATTACAGTCCTGTCAGGCATGAAAACACACACTCCGAGTCCACACACTGACCGCCATCGCCATTACCAGTCAAAAACAATAATAAAGAGCCGACCACAGCTTTCATTCTCAACCTAATGGGAATTTGCATGTGTGGGAAAACTAGATTCATTATAAAAAAAAAACCCCTTAACTGCTAGCAGGATATTTAAGTTTACTTCAATATTTTCCAACTAAATCCTAATCTAATCATGGCAAACTATATCGTTGGTACGTTCTAAGACTCAATTATTCATATTTGTTGATTATTTTTCAGAACAAATATATGAAGGAAGAGTAATGGATTAATATATGACAAGAGTGCGCATAAAAAAAAGTTTTCACCTTTTTAACAAAGTCAACAACCACACTTTTAATCATTCAAACTTTGATTTGCATGCTAAAAGTTCACAATAAAACATATATAATCTAGTATGTCAATAAAAAAAAAAAAAATATATTATCCTCTATGGGGCTGTGAAACGATTAATCGCGATTAATCACATCCAAAATAAAAGTTTGTGTTTGCATAATATCTGTGTGTGAAGTGTGTATAATTATTTTGCATATATAAATACACACACATGCATGTATATTTATAAGAAATATTTGCATGTATATACTTTATATATATGAATATTATACATAAATATAAATATTTGATATATTAATAACACATTTTTCTTAAATATATACATGCATATGTGTGTATTTATATATATACAAAATAATTATACACACTACTCACACATATATTAATTAAACAAAATTTATTTGGATGTGATTAATCACGATTAATCGTTTCATAGCCCTAATCCTCTAAAAAGTTATCCTCTAAAAGATAATATTGATATATGATTTTTATCACCTTTTTTATTGCATGACATATTTAGTAGTTATCATATATTATGTATCATTTAAAATCTTATGAACTTAAGAACTCATCTTGTGGAAGAATGGAAACGATACTCTAAATGTTGTTATCAGGCTCCGCCCCTTCAGGGCATAATTTGTGATCAAAACCTTTTCCAATCATGACACATATCGTCAGAAAGGTCTGAGTCTCAAGATTCCATATTTTGCAACAGAAGTGATATTTGGGCAGAAATGTATTAATATGTTGCGGCAGAATGCACACAATTAAATTTAATGGAATTCAATGTCACCCGGTGGCAATTTTTGGTATTACGCATAAACAAAATCTTCAATTTTTGTGATACCAACTTCAAATTTGGAACACAACTTGGTTAGATATATACATTTTTATGGCTGAAACCTATATTCATTTATATATATTTTTAATTAAAGATAAAATATATATTTATTACATTTTCATAACTATAAAGTTAAACTTCAATAACTTTTATGATAATTTAATTCTATTATTATTCAATAATCTGCCAAGTGTCTTCTTTTAAAAGAGACCAACCATAAGTCTTTAGTCCAAAGGGACTAAATCTCTATAATGCACAAAAAAAGCATTGAAAACTGAACCTTTTTGTACTTAAAACTCAAAGCTCAGACATTTCCTTCATTTCAAGGACTTTTGCACTGAAGGCCATGAAGAGGTTAACCTCACCAAACCTGCGTAAACACACCGCCACCCTCCACACGCGCTTTAAAACTTCTCTGAACTCCATCACCTGACATCCAGCCAAGCAAATGTCCAGAAACACACATAAACACGGCACACGGAGGGCGAGCTGAGGTTAGCAGCCGTTCATTTAATATATGGAGGATTTCCATTACGGAGGATAAATGAGCCGATATATCTGGCGCTGTGTGCGTGTTTACAGATAACGCCAGGCTAACCACTCCCCGTGAATAATAGTCTCGCAGGACGACATGAAAGCGTGTTTGGATGGGATATTTAGTGCATGCTATGCTGCAGTTTCCATGTGTGATAACAGATGATCATAGAGGTCAAAAATAGAGAGAATTCACAGTCAGGATGATCATATTAATAAGATTAGTGGATAGTTTGAACACATTTCCCATCATTCCCATGATACAATACACTCTCACTTTGCATCTGCTTTTCACTTCTGGATGCCCTTGAGGTAAGATAAAACATATCAAAAATTAATTTCAAATTGAACCATCCCTATAATATTTGTTCAAAATAGAAGCACATATAATAAATGAGGCAAGGGTGTGGAGTTACATTCATTTTTTTATGTAATTATGTAAGTATGTAATTTTGGTGATCAAAGATGAGTTTTAAGGGATAAAATGATTGACTACAGGGAGACTTTTAAGAAATTAATACTAATAGGGCCATCCTTAAATATATCTTGTTTGCCGTAACCCGACCGACCCTGTCAATTTAGGACCGACCCAATTATTATTATTTTTTTCCTTTTAGTTCTACGACTTGCCGGTTGTAACTTGCGTTAAGACGACTGACTTTTTTTTTTTACTCTTCAAACGACTAATTCAAATTCAATAAAATAATATTAATTAGGCTATATTTTAGTTAGTATTGTGAAAGTTGCTTATGTCTACATACAAACGTAGGCTTTTAGGAAGAATATATAAAAAACAAAAATGGAAAATGGAAATGTCTTTAAGACATAATCGATTCAATGAAAATTATTTTCACATTTTTTCATACACGTGACTGGCCTAAAACATAACCGGCTCTATATTCTGTAGGTTAAATTAACTCCTGAGCAGTGGATGCACTTGTTTGAAGATGCAGTCAGTGACGTCAAATATGCAATTTATTAAAAATTCATAATGACCATGACCAAAATTGTATTTTTTTTACATTGAATGTTGAAAAAAATAAAAATAAATAAAAAATAATAATAATAATTAAAAAAAATAATAAAAAACAAATAATGGACCTACCTGACCGACCCTTTGTAAAAAAAGAATGTTGCTGTTACTTGCAACCAAAATATTTTTAAGGATGGCCTAGTTTTAAGCAAGGATGCATTAAATTGAGCAAAAGGCTTTTACACGGTCACAAAAAATCTATTTCTATCCATAAAAAGGCATTTAAGTGAGTATTATTAGGATTAAATAGTGAAACATTGAAACATCTAAGAGGTTGGCTGAGGATATTTCACAAGAGCATCTAGTTTTCCTCTTCCTCAGTCTACATCTGCGGTCACCAGCTGTTTCCGAGCAGAAGAGCCCTCGAGCCCGCGGGGAACCGGGAGACATGCCAAACCAACACCGAGCCACCGCCGGCACGGACCGGGTCACGCAGGGGTCGCTGGGAATCTGACCTCCAGCGTAAACAGCTGATGTCATGCGAGCCGAGAGATCTCTGCCCGGCGTGATGTGTTTGCTCAGATAAGGACTCGGATAAAGAGCTGGAACATCCATTGACTTTCAACACAAACACACAGGAAACATTCAGTGCTTTCACTCAATATGAAACAGAACGCACTTAATTAATCGCTGCTGACGTGTCATTGTGTGCTGATAAATCCTGATTTAGACCCAGACAGCTGTTCCAGTCCGGATGCGTCCTAATTCCCTCTCTATTGTAAATTGTGGGAAATAGCAGCCAGCCATAAATAAAATCCAGACATGCCGAACAACGTGACACATGCATCTGTGGTTGCAAACGATGAAAGCGAACAACAAAATCACTAAAGCAGAATTAAACCTTCGTGCAGATCAGGAATGAGTGATGCAAACACTCGCTGTATGTTTGGGAAACGATTAAAAAAAGAAGCGTATCATCTTTTCGGGGCGAGACCTGACGGGCCCCAGTGGATGCGGTCACAGTAGCTCTTCGTTTCCTGGGCTTCCACGTGTTGCTTTCATTGGATCCAGATGTTTCTATCCCACAGTCCAGCTGCTGTGTTCAGAGCCTCACTGTTCTTCTGCAATGCAATTAAAACTGAAGACGTTATCAGACTAGCGACTCTCAAACGCTGACCTTCATCCAAAACACATCTGGCTCTAAAAAAATACTGTATTTATAGTGCATTTAGCCACGCTATTGTTTTAAAGACGCATTACAGGATATTCTTATAATATGATGACCTCTTGAGACGTCAAAAGCTCAAGGAAAATTTGATTTCTGAGTTCATCACCCCTTTAAATAAAATAAATTCTTATTTTCTAGACAATGCACTATTTTGGCATTTTTTTGCAAAAAAATTCGGTGCACAACAAATGCCAACATTATTACCCATAATGCTATTGCAAAGAGGACTTCCAAGTATTAAACATAAATAAAATAAAAAAATAAAAAAGAGTCAGTTTACACCCTGTTTAGGAGAAACTTTACAACGGCAGCAAATTTTTAGTCATTGAAATGATTGTGGACTATTTCCATTTGGCTCCGAAACTCTATTAGAAGTTCCTCCTCATTGGTCTCTTTTAAATCTCTTTTAAAAACTCGCCTTTTTTCTCTGTCTTTTCTGCTGATATGTTGGTAGCTTTTTTGCTTGATGAGAGTGTGAGATGTATGTATTGCACTGTATAAATGTTCTGTACATTTCGCTTGTTGCATGTTTCTACAAATTGTACAAAACATTTGGTCAACTACCAGAGTTGTTTTAATTGACCTATGGCTAAGCCACGCCCTCATACGCAATTAGCCAATCACAGAGCGCAGCTAACCCAATACACTCGGACATTCTCTACTTCCACATCCATTGAAATGCATTGCAGTCAGTTTTCATTACGTTTTTTCATCTTTCAGGTAACAGAACAAAAATAAAAGTAAATGTGTGCCGGCACGCAGTCAAGAAGAATGCACAATGGAAACTCACAGATGTAAACGACATCTTCCTCAAGAAAGAAAATGAGGCTCCAAATGAACATAAAATGTAATCCAGCCATTAATCTTGGCAGCCAGCGGGAGTCAGACTCGCTCTCATTGGCATTCCAGTCAGCTGGAGATGCACTACAGCAACAGCCTGACAGAGGATCCAGATTCACGATGGGAACTTGCAGAAAGAGCACGCAGATTCATTCACTCGGGAAATATTCACAGTCAGAGACAGAAGGGTTGATCACATTTAATTCCGTATCGTGTTCATCATTTCACAGTCAAAGCAATGAAGGAGCTTCATAGTTCACTGTATCTGAAGTCCATCAGAGGTCATGAGCAACAGACCACATGCCAAATATATCAATAAATAAGTCGTATTCACTACACAAATAACCAATGAATGAACATTCATGTGGCTGGATGCGCATTAAAAGCTCAAAGATCAAAGCATGGTGTATCGCATACAGAATTTAATTTCACAATGCTCAGTCTTTCAGTCATCAAATGGTTAAAAAGGTGAAAATATTGTGGACTAATTCATATACAGTCAAAAAACACAAGTTAATGTGTGCCGGCACTGAACAATGAAAAATGCACATTGGAAATATAAAAAAAAAACACATTTATTTAGTGTAAGATGACAGCAGCAAAGGTAATCTGGGTGTAAAAACAGGGGAAATGAGCATGCACACTTAACTCTTTCCCACCAGCGATATATAAATAAAACACTTTTGATTTCACAAAAATGAATGTAATGGCCCCCAGAATATTTTGTTTTATGAATATCTGAACATGCCATACATCAAAAGAAAGAAGCCTCTGCTTTAAAAAGTAGGGCTGTGCAAAAATTAATTGCGATTAATCGCATCCAAAATGAAAGTCTGTATTTACATAATATATTTGTGTGTGCTGTATATAATTATTTTGTATATATAAATACACACACATGCATGTATATATTTAAGAAAATGTGTTATTCATATATAAATCATTTATATTTATATAATATAGATTATGTATTTATATATATATATATATATATATATATATATATATATATATACAGAATTCAAGCGCAAATAATTCTTAAATATATACATGCATGCATAGGTATTTATATATACAAAATAATTATATACAGCACACACAAATATATTATGTAAGCACAGACTTTTATTTGGATGCGATTAATCGCAATTAACTTTTGCACAGCCCTAAAAAAAGGTTTTATTCTAGCTTCATGCATTCTTTTAATATCAACACTTGAATGTGGGTTAAAAAAAGCAGCATTTTGAACAATAAGCAGAGGAAAAATGCATTTTTGCACAAGCAATGCTTTTATCACTTGTTTCTGCTTATTTTTTCCACGGTTTGATCCGGAGCTTCTCTACTCTTTCAGAAGACCCATACCATATAACAGGGAAAACATGGAAAGCTGGAAAATTCCATCAATGGCAGGGAAAGAGTTAAATATCTAATATTAATCAGTCTTTACTACTCTGCATACGTCACTGCAAAACGTGGAATTTCTTTGCTGAGGAAAACTAGATGATAAAGACTTGAAAACTATCTGAATGAAAAAATATATAGACGTAGAGAACGAAAAGCACCATAGTGAGTCTCTGACAGAGCTGCATTCATCAGCTTTTAGATATCCCCAAATATCTGCCACCTCTTCAAGTGTGTCCCTGTGGAGGAAGGACAGAGCTGTCCCTCACTGAAGGCCTTTCCACAGATCCGATCAGCAGGAACATACGGACCCGGCCGAGCTCGCAGACACGACACTACAATGATCCATTCATCCGCCGCTGAAAGAGCTTTTCTCCTGCGGGGCTCTTTTATTTCACCATTCCTCACATCTAACGGGATGCACAAGATCTGACAACTGCTGCTCGCTCACAAGAGGAGAAAAACACTCAATCTTGTGATCGGTGATGCAAGAAATGAGGAAACTACTGAAAGTTTTCTTGAAAAACAAGCCTTGACATTGCAACAATGTCATAATATATTAGAATGCATATAAAAAAAAACTAGATTTTCAGAAGAAGTGGAAGTTTGGTCATGATGTTCTGAGTGGTTGCTAGCCTGTTGCTACGTAGTTGCTCAGGAGGTTCTGGACAGTTGCTAAAGTGTCCAGAGCAGTTGTTAATCAGCTACGTGATTGCTAAGATGTTGTTTGGGTGCCGGGTGTCGCTATGCAGTTGATAAGGGTTTCTGAGGGGTTGCTAAGGTGTTGCTGAGGTGGTCTGAATGGTTGTTAGCATGTTGCTATGTGGTTGCTAAGGTGTTGAAATGCATGTTGCTAAAGTTTTCGGAATGGTTGGAACACCAAGCCACTAAATTGCAACACACTAACAACCATTCCAAACACCTCAGCAAAACACATAGCAACACATTAGCAACCAATAAGAACACCCAAGAAACTACATAGCAACAGAATTCAGTTGTTGCCAGGTGTTGCTATGCTATTGCAAAGGTGTTCTGGGAGGCTGCTAAGGTGTTGCTATGCAGGTGTTTGGAAAGGTTGTTATTCTGTTGCAATGTGGTTGCTAGATTGCCAGGATTTTGCAATGTGACTGCTAATGCAATCTGAAGTGGGTGTAGAGTCCATTGCCATTGTAGTTGGTGTGCTTGAATGGTTGCTAGGTAGATTGGGTGGTTGCAAAAATATTGAAATACTGTTGCTAAATGGTTATTAGCCAGCTTGCTATGAGTTTGCCAAGGTTTTCTGAGTGGTTGCAAAAATGTTGATATGTGGCTGCTATAGTGTTCTGAATGACTATAAACTAAGTGGTTGCTAAGGTGTTTGCTATAGGAGTTTGGAATGGTTGTTAATCTGTTGCTGTGTGGTTGCTATGTGTTCTGAGTGGTTGCTATGGCATGTGGGTGGTTGCAAGGATGTTAAAATGCAGCTGGTAAGGTGTTCTGAATGGTTGTTACCCATTCCAGTTGCTAATATGTTCTGAGGGGTTGCTAAGGTGTTGCTATGAAGCTGCTGAAGTGTACGGAATGGTTGTTAGTCTGTTTCTATATGGTTTAAATGTGTTCTGAGTGGTTGCTATGGCATGTGGGTGGTTGCAAGGATGCTAAAATGCAGCTGGTAAGGTGTTCTGAATGGTTGTTATCCTATTCGGTTGCTAAGATGTTCTGATGGGTTGCTAAGGTGTACGGGAATGGTTGTTAGTCTGTTTCTATATGGTTTAAATGTGTTCTGAGTGGTTGCTATGGCATGTGGGTGGTTGCAAGGATTTTAAAATGCAGCTGGTAAGGTGTTTTGAATGGTTGTTACCCAGCCAGGTTGCTAAGGTATTGCATAATGGTTGTTAGTCTGTTGCTGTATGGTTGCTATGTGTTCTGAGTGGTTGCCAGGCCATATGTGGGTGGTTGCAAGAATGTTGAAATGCAGTTGACAAGGTGTTTTGAATGGTTGTTACCCAGCCAGGTTGCTAAGATATTATGAGTGGTTGCTAAGGTGTTGCTATGCAGTTGTTGAAGTGCTCGGAATGGTTGCTAGTCTGTTGCTATATTTTTGCAAGGAAACTCTGTTTGTGTGTATATATATATATATATATATATATATATATATATATATATATATATATATATATATATATATATTAGTCTGTGTGGAATCACCCAGAAAATGCACATGAAAATGATTATTGATGCTACATTAATATTATTGTACATGACTGAGTAAATGACCAGACAAACACTTTTACTGAAATCCAACATAAACATCTGAGCTCTACTCCACATCAGCAAAGAAAATTATACTGGTTAATATTTCATCCCTATTCTGACTGAGTGAATTGTGGTAAATGAGGCAAAATAATGTAGCATGAACATTTCAAACTATAAGAGGGAAGATATAAAGACAAATTCACAATTTTCAAAAAATTCAAGATATATTTTCTCAGCTCTCGTCCCTGCTCAAGCACAATTAGCTGACCATTAATCCAACTGTGAAACACAGTTTTGGTTCCAGGATAACGAGGAATCCCCTAATACGATCTGACACACCCGTCACAGTCTGTCACGGTGTGTATAGTTGGATGAAGCGTGTATGATTCTATCTTAAGCCCAGCCGTTATTAAAAGCCACGGTCAGGTCATTTAAATGCAGCTCACTTCACCGAGTCTCTGAGGTTATGTTAATCATGACTGGGTGCAAATGAAACTGCAATGAGAAACACTGCAAGTCACGCTTGCAGCTAAACTGGAGATAGTAGATTAGACACGGAAAAGCCCCATGGGTAAAACCACATTATGCTCTCAATATTATCAAATGAGGAAGGAGGAACCATCGCAGCAGCGAATCAAAGACAGCTAAAAATGTCTTTCAATGGCATTTTTACTCTTGTTTTGCTAGAGCTAATGCTACTAATTAGCTGCTAATGCTAGAGCTAAATGCTAAACTAAAACTGGAAATATCAGATCTTCCACATGCAAACATGTTCTACATTCACTCCACAGTAATAATAGTTCATATTTCACGCAGCTGTTCTCCTGGCCTGATCTTTGGGGTGAGTTGCAGGTCAGGAATGACCATTTCAAAACAAGCATGAAGGTTTAATGAGAAGAAACCAATCTAAGGTCAGTTTTGGTATGTTGATGATGTTTGTGATTACTCACAACTGACTGCAAATCAAGACAGTAAATCAGCCTTGTGGTCCAGCACAGAAATGTGGAGAAGCTATGCTAACAGCAAACACCTACGGGATGAGGTTGAACTTCTTAACCTACAGCTCCACAAATCCAGTTGCTATCCTGTCCATTTTTGTTGGGAAAACTCCAAGGCTCATTATACAATATCCAAGCGCACATGAGACAATAAGTTGGGTGTAAAATTCAACTGACACCCTGAAAAATCATGATGTTACTGCATCTGTGTGGAGACTGACTTCACAAAAAAAGGTACGAAAGCCGTCTCTGGGGCTGTACCTTTACATAACCAGTACCTAAACTATACATATTAGCACCTAAAATGCACATATTAACACCTAAAATTTACATATTAGCACCTAAAATGTACATGTTAGCACCTAAAATGTAACACGTTAGCACCTAAAATGTACACGTTAGCACCTAAAATGTACACATTAGCACCTAAAAATGTACATGTTAGCACTTAAAATGTACATATTAGCACCTAAAATGCACTATTAACACAAAAAATTTACATTTTAGCACCTAAAATGTACATATTAACACATAAAATGTACATTTTAGCACCTAAACTTAATATTAACACAAAAAATTTACATATTAGCACCTGAAATGTACACATTAGCACCTAAAATGTACACATTGGCACCTAAAATGTACATATTAGCACCTAAAATGTACATATTAGCAGCTAAAATGTACACATTGGCACCTAAAATGTACATATTAGCACCTAAAATGTACATATTAACACAAAAATGTACATAATAGCACCTAAAATGTACATACTAGCACTTGAAATGTACACATTAACACCTAAAATGTACACATTAGCACCTAAAATGTACACATTAGCACCTAAAATGTACACATTAACACATAAAATGTACATATTAGCACCTAAAAGGGACAAAAGTGTTTGTTTCTGAGAGTCTAGAGTTGGAAAAGAGGGAATTCAACTGCAGATTCCAAGAGTAATTGGATATTCAACAGCAGACGGCCTCCGAGGAAAAGGAAATTAAAGCATAAATCTCACTCACTGATCTTCAATAAATTCAGAGGCTGTTTTCAAATCAGGAGATATTAAAAATCATATTTCAACCCCCTAATCACTGGTCAAATATGCACCATGATGCAGAAAACAAAGCTTTTTAATGAAATTAATTCTTAAAAGAGTGATCTTACATGCACACCAACATTGTGAAAGCCATCAAAAAATACCTGACATGAACTTTAAATAAACAGACATGCACATTAAAAAAACATGTTCACATGCAGTGCATTTAAATAACATTACATGTTGAAGGCTTACGTAATATAACTGTAAACATGCTCAAATGTGAATTAGTCCTTTTTTTTATTTGATCAGATACTCTGAGGACGTGTTTAATCTATGGTGGAGACATGCCATGATCTCGCGTCACCTTTGGTAGTCCAGCTCATTACACCGCTAAACACAGCAGATTAAGGCTAACCACAACAGGTCCTTCTAGTTCCTCAATCCCTGTTCATAAATCAAACCGAGGCTGGCGGTAACACACACTTGTGTTCGACACACAGCTTAATCTGCTTAGCTGAGGGCGTATGTCAGAGTCTCACGCGACGACACTGCTGAAACACACAGATCTGCAGAAGCGCTTCCTTCTAATACACTTCCTCTGAAATCAGGAATATAATAATGACGGTGCTGAATAATTGCCATATTTAATGAATATTTTATAAGCTACCATGTCCAAAACAGTTTATTTTTTTATGTGTGTGTGTGTGCCATTTATTTATAGAATATATTTACTTACCTATTTTTATGCACAAATAAAATCTATATTTTTTACTAAAAGCTTACATTTTTTATTAATATTTTGACATTTTAATATATACACAATTAAAATAAAATAAAACTGTTAATTATTTCATTTATAAATTATATAATATAAATTATAATATATTATAATTATAATATATAATTAAATTATAATTAATTATATTATTAGTTGTTGCACACAAAATAAAAATAATTATATTTTTTATTAATATGTATTAAATTTTTAATATACAATTAAAATAATTATTATTATTATTTTACCATTTATGATTTACACAATAAAAATTTTCATATTAGAATAATTATTTTTTGTTTCTAGTAGTATTTCCTACCTGGGTTTATCCATAGCAGACTGGTGGGAGTGGCCTTGGACGCAACATGCCCAGTGCATTGTGGGTGTTGTAGTTTTTATACCTATTCAGCAAGTGAAAAACACTGACTTTTTGTTTTCTCTTGTATAATTTTTTTTTAAATACATCTATCTACTATATAGGCAGCCATGTTTTATTGAAAGTACCCCTTTAACTTCCTTTACTGACTCATATGCACAATTTATCTAGGCTAATATTTGTCCTACCAAGGTTAATAAAACAGTGTACACAATAAAACAGAAGAACAGTGTTCCTTTAATCAGTGTGGATGACTCTGAAGGCTATGAGCTCAGCACTCTGATAAATACAGACAGACACAGATAAAGTGAGACTGCTGTCTGCTGAAACACCAGCAAAACATCACCAACATTCCCATTTATCTGATCCTACGAAACCAGGAATGTAAAGATACAGCCACTGAAAAAGTTGCACACTATTAAGTGTTATAGAAAACACACACACACACTCCCACACAAACAGCTTTTGATAAAGGCCAGCTTTCTCTTAGACTCTGAGTGAATTTCTGCCTTGTTAAGAAAAGCGCAGGGAGTCTCTCGCATGAGGAATGAAAGTGGGGATCAGATGCCAGCCGAGCCGAGCGATCTGTGAAGTGTCCGTGTGAAGGGTCTGTTGTCCATTACCAGGACCAGCACTTCCCAAGATAAACACCCGAGCGTGAAAGCTGAGCTGAGAGCTGCACAAACGCTCCATTCACAAACAAGAGGATCTGGTGGCCAAACGTCTCACACACCCCTGGTGTGAACTCCCAGTTATTCTAAGACCATCCATCAATTATTAAAGCTAAATATTGAAAGAAAACATAAAACATGAATGTGCATATAAGCTAGTTAAAGGAGTAGTTCACTTTTTAAAAAACTTTTGCTGATAATTTACTCACCCCCATGTCATCCAAGATGTCCATGTCTTTCTTTCTTCAGTCGAAAGAAATTAAGGTTTTTGATGAAAACATTCCAGGATTTTCTCCATATAATGGAATTCAATGGAAGTCAAACCAACATTTGAGATGCTGTGATGCGATTGGCCCGCAGGTTAGTCCAGTTGTCCAATCACAGCCTCTGCTGAGTTAAAGCCACAGTTTGTTTTGTGCATCGAGGGATTTATTCAGTAATTGTGTTTTCCTCATAGTTTATATGCTCATGTAAAAAAAAATATAATAATGTATCCACCCTAATTGAGAGCAGAAGTTTGTTATGCAATTTTTGGGGGAATTTATTAGCATCTTGGTGCTTTCATTCATCCAGCGTTTCATTTTTTCTTCATGCAATATCATAAATATAAAATGTGCATTAAATTAGGTTTATGGAATGAGCTATTTTTTCATAAATTAAACTATTGAGAGAACTATTGTTCAGTGTTCTCCCCAAAAAAATATATAAAATACATTTTTCATTAAATAATAAACTGCTTTAAATCGGACTATTATACGTGTTTTAATTTATATATACATAAATTATATGCATATTATATTAATTTTAAAAAGTTAAAAAATACTAAATATTAGCCTAAAATAATACAATAGTAACACTTATTAACATAATAAAATAGAACAAATAATTATAAAAAAATTTTTTTTATTAATAATATATTAAAATCCCCCCAAAACAAACAATAAATAACAGTGGCTGGTTCATTACAGTATCAGTGGTGAAGAGCAGTTTAACAGCGTCCGGTCCTACATATGGCCATGTCGTTTGTGGCTCATTAGCGCCCCTGATTTCAAAGTCACGAACATCTCCACCTGAGAGAACGAGAGCCCTCCGGGAACAACGCTCACGAAAACCTCCCAGACACCGTCCCTCCCAGACATGTGCCCTACACGTGAATATTAATAACCCTCCCTGCTGGGCCATACGCACAGGTAGTCCGAACACACCGCATAAATCTGAGCTTCCGCCAGTAATAACTCAGAGGACAGGAAAAATCTCTTCAGTTTCCATAGGAACTGTGTGTGCAGATGGTGATGCTGAACCCCTGCACCGATACAGTGAGACTGGCAACATGTGAATACCTTCTGCTTTAAGAACATGAAATTAATATCAGACATGTTTTTGTCAGTTCATTCATCATGAAACCATTACTTTCTCAATGCATGTTCCTGTCCAAAAAAATAAAATAAAAAGGTTTGTGCGATCTTCCATCACAATACGGTAAAATGAGTTGCAAATGTCATTTCATGTAGATTGGGGTTGAGCCATTCAGTTTAGTTTCATAACTTATTTATTTATATATATATATATATATATATATATATATATATATATATATATATATATATATATATATAATTAATATCATATTTAGAATATATTGTATTAGTATATTATTCAAAAATGATTTTACAAAAATAAAATGATATATTCTGTATATAATAACATCATATTAGTTGTTTTAATAATTATTTATAATATTCTATCAATAAATAATTGAAAAAAATATTAAAATAACTATATTTACATATAATAATCCTTTTTAGCATATTTATATAAATATATTTTATTAATATATTTATTTTTAATAAGAAAATATGTTACAGTGAATTATATTCATATTATATATATATATATAAATATAATTATATCATATTTAGAATATATTGTATTAGTATATTATTTAAAAAATGATTTTACAAAAATAAAATGATATATTCTGTACATAATAACATCATATTATTATTATTATTATTATAGTTGTTTTAATAATTATTTATAATATTATATCAATAAATAATTGCAATAAAATATAAAAAAACTATATTTACATATAATAATGCTTTTTAACATATATATTAATATAATATATTAATATATTATATAATAAGAACATATATTACAATGAATTATATTCATATTCATATATATATATATATATATATATATATATATATATATATATATATATATATATATATATATATATATATATTTTTATATTATATATTATATATATATATTATATATTATAGAGTAATTCAGTTACTAACTCTTAGAACAAGTAGTGAGTAACTATAACTAATTACTTTTTTAAAGTAACGTTCCCCACAGTGATTACCATAGAGATGATGAAGGAAGTGAAGTTATATTGTTTCTTCACCATTTGGGCTGATCACACCCTGAACAAATGGTAGTCAACAGTAGAATGGGAACGGGTGTGGGACACGAGAACCTTCTCAGGCGATGGGGCGTCTCAACTTCATTAACATACAGAACACAGGCGTTACAACAAGAGCAACGCCATTTACATTAACAGTGGTGAACGTAACAGGATAAAAGGTTTAAGATTCAGATGTTTCTGGGTTCATTCTGACGCCGGTGAACCCAAAGTGCTTTGAGTACCTCCGCCAATGCTATGCTGTAATAAACTTCATTTTTTGAGATCTTCGACGTTCACATCATTTTTCTTACACCTCTGTGATTGTTTATGTGTCTCTTGTGACTCCTCATAACACACTCATAACACACTGCCGGAGGAGTTTTACAGTCACTCGGTGTCTGTACACCATCTTTACAGACTCACAGGATTAAGCAATGAATCTCCGGCTGCATGTACAACACACACATGCTCCACATAAACATTTGAACTCAATGAAGTGTGAATGCAGCACACGGCAAATAAAGAGAGCGTTTGGTTCAACGAACCTGAAGATATAAAAACATATCATATTAAAGAGAACTGCTCTGGCTGAAGCATATGAAAAAATAAATCAGGAAACTGGATATTCAGTTTCAAAATGAGGCATTTAAAAGTTCAATACTTAGTATAATAATAGCAATCGTACTACTAAAAGACACAGATGTACACGAACAGACAATTTGAAATAATGTGCACTTATGAAACGCTCACAATAAGACCAGTAACATGTTTCAAGAAAGAAAAATGTTGAATTAAATGTAATTTCAAAGGCAGCAACCAAGTTTCACTAAAATAATGTGCATCCGAAAGCTTCAGCTCTCTTTCTAAGAGGAAAGAATGACATAGACATGAAGTCAAAGCAGCACTGAAACACATTCATGCATATTAATGTCGCCGATAACACAAATCCAGCGGGGAAGCAATTTCCTGCTCACGAATAAAAGCAGTGGACAGGGCCTGAATGAACCAGTGTGTTCAGATGACCAGTTAAAGACATGTTTCATTGGGTGGGAACAGATTTTTGTGGCTTGAGGTCACATTTTCCAAAATGAAGTTCGTCTCCTATATGAAGGACACTTTCAGGCCTACATCCAGAGAAACTGGATTATCCCACACACTTACGTTTAAGCTATATATAGAGACCACCAGGGAAACATTATTCACACGATTCATCTGTCTTTCGTGTGTAATGATGCTGAAAGAGTTATTCTCTATATCCGTGAAACGCCTCCATTGTAGTCTTGAATTTTATCCGGGAACAAAACGCCACAATATTCCTCATTATAATAATTAATACGCAGATTAAAGGGCGGGGCCTGGTTGAGTTAGTAGTGCGTTGAAACTGGCGGTTATGGTCATTTCCCAAACAAGCTCAAAGCGCTCGACCAATCACATCACACTGATCCAGCAGACCAATCAGAGCACACTGTGGTTTTTAAAAGGAGGGGCTTCATAGAGACAGGAAGTAAACAGAGCGTTACTGACAGACTGGGAAGAGAGGAGCCGCAACAACGGAGAATAATCAAGCATGACAACCTTTTCTAGTGGAGGCTAAAACAAATCAAGACTGAAAAGAAAAGTTTCATGAATCCGGCTCTGAGAAACCTCCCATCAAAAGAAAATAACGGGGTTCAGGAACGGGCCGGTCTAGTAGCAGTGTTTAATAGGTCGGTTGATGTTTCCTGTGGCGTTCAATCAAAGATGAAAGAAGTGAAGAGGAGTGTGAGCGAGTGCCAGCCGCTGCGGTCAGTGTGTGATCATCACTGCAGGAAAACACCAATTACCAGCACACACACATCCACCACAGGCCCTCATACACTGTTGTTTACTATACAGGAATCAAACGTTCAGGACACAGACACGAGTCAGGCTGCGAGATCAGAGATTGTGTTATGCAGAAACAACAATACATGGTTAATAACGTCCACAAAAACACTGACTTCAAATACATACATTGTTCTACACGTGATCATTTGCTTCTGCCGTTATATATGTGTGTGTGAGTGTGTGAGTGTGTGAGTGAGTGAGTGAGTGAGTGAGTGAGTGAGTGAGTGAGTGAGTGAGTGAGTGAGTGAGTGAGTGAGTGCAAGTGTGAGTGTGTGTGAGTGAGTGAGTGAGTGAGTATTAATGATGAGTGAGTGAGCTGAGTGAGTGAGTGAGTGAGTGAGTGAGTGAGTGAGCGAGTGAGTTAAGTGAGTGAGTGAGTGAGTGAGTGAGTATTAATGTGAGTGAGTGAGTGAGTTGAGTGAGTGAGTGAGTATCGAGTGAGTGAGTGAGTGAGTGAGTGAGTGAGTGAGTGAGTGAGTGAGTGAGTGAGTGAGTGAGTGAGTGAGTGAGTGAGTGAGTGCAAGTGTGAGTGTGTGAGTGAGTGAGTGAGTGAGTGAGTGAGATTATGTGAGTGAGTGATGTGAGTGAGTGAGTGAGTGAGTGAGTGAGTGAGTGATGTGAGTGAGTGAGTGAGTGAGTGAGTGAGTGAGTATATGTGAGTGAGTGAGATAATGTGAGTGAGTGAGTAGTAATGTGAGTGAGTGAGTATGATGCTGAGTGAGTGAGTAATGTGAGTGAGTGAGTATGAATGTGAGTGAGTGAGTATATGTGAGTGAGTGAGTGATGTGAGTGAGTGAGTATTAATGTGAGTGAGTGAGTGAGTGAGTGAGTGAGTGAGTGAGTGAGTGAGTGAGTGAGTGAGTGAGTGAGTGCAAGTGTGAGTGTGTGTGAGTGAGTGAGTGTGTGAGTGAGAGTGAGAGAGAGTGAGAGAATGAGTGCGAGTGTGAGTGTGTGAGTGAGTGAGTGAGTGAGTGAGTGAGTGAGTGAGTGAGTGTGAGTAAGAGTGTGTGTGTGAGTGAGTATTGATGTGAGTGAGTGAGTGAGTGAGTGAGTGAGTGAGTGAGTGAGTGAGTGAGTGAGTGAGTGAGTGAGTAGTGATGTGAGTGATGTGAGTGAGTGTGAGTGAGTGAGTGAGTGAGTGAGTGAGTGAGTGAGATGAGTGTGAGTGTGAGTGAGTGTGAGTGAGTGAGTGAGTGAGTGAGTGAGTGAGTGTGAGTGAGTAGTGTGTGTGTGAGTGAGTATTAATGTGAGTGAGTGAGTGAGTGAGTGAGTGAGTGAGTGAGTGAGTGAGTGAGTGAGTGAGTGAGTGTAGTGAGTGAGTGAGTGAGTGTGAGTGAGTGAGTGTGTGAGTGAGTGAGTGAGTAGAGAATGAGTGCGAGTGTGAGTGTGTGTGTGAGTGAGTATTAATGTGAGTGAGTGAGTGAGTGAGTGAGTGAGTGAGTGAGTGAGTGCGAAGTGTGAGTGTGTGTGAGTGAGTGTGAGTGAGTGAGTGAGTGAGTGAGTGAGTGAGTGAGTGAGTGAGTAGTGAGAGAGTGAGTGCGAGTGTGAGTGTGTGTGTGAGTGAGTATTAATGTGAGTGAGTGAGTGAGTGAGTGAGTGAGTGAGTGAGTGAGTGAGTGAGTGAGTGAGTGAGTGTGAGTAAGAGTGAGTATTAATGTGAGTGTAGTGAGTGAGTGAGTGAGTGAGTGAGTGAGTGAGTGAGTGAGTGAGTGAGTGAGTGAGTGAGTGAGGTGAGTGAGTGAGTGAGTGAGTGAGTGAGTGAGTGAGTGTGAGTAGAGTGAGTGTAATGTGAGTGAGTGAGTGAGTGAGTGAGTGAGTGAGTGAGTGAGTGAGTGAGTGGAGTGAGTGAGTGAGTGAGTGAGTGAGTGAGTGAGTGAGTGAGTGAGTGAGTGAGTGAGTGAGTGAGTGAGTGAGTGAAGTGAGTGCAGTGAGTGAGTGAGTGAGTGAGTGAGTCAGCAGTGAGTGAGTGAGTGAGTGAAGTGAGTGAGTGAGTGAGTGAGTGAGTGAGTGAGAGTGAGCTGAGTGCAGTGAGCGATGTGAGTGAGTGAGTGAGTGAGTGAGTGAGTGAGTGAGTGAGTGAGTGAGCTGAGTGAGTGAGTGAGTGAGTGAGAGTGAGCCAGTGTGTGTGTGAGCGAGAGTCAATGTGAGTGAGTGAGTGAGTGAGTGAGTGAGCGAGTGAGTGAGTGAGTGAGTGAGTGAGTGAGTGAGTGAGTGAGTGAGTGAGTGTGTGTGTGTGAGTGTGTGTGTGTGTGAGTGTAGTGTGAGTGAGTAAGTGAGTGAGTGAGTGTGTGAGTTTTTTTAACTTTATATAAAGAGCTGATAAGTTTACACTGTGCAACAATATAAATCAGTTGAGATTTAAAAGAAAGTTGTTTTTCTCTAGTTTTTTTCTAGTAGCAGCTTGCATCATCATCTGTGTAAAACATCAGATAAGCATTTGTTGTGCTAATGCAGGAGATTCTAGCCATGCAATCACACATTTTTTTCATTGAAACCTGTCAAAACAAGTGCTTTGCATTCTCAGTATGGCTTTAATCTGTAATTGGATGTTGACGTTTATAACTCTATCTACCTGAACAAAACACACCAAATCCCCTGTGCTCCTCACAACACTGAAACAATCCCGACCCTTCACGAGTTTTTCATGTAATCATAAAAACATGAGCAGGATTGAAGCACATTCCATCCAGCGTCAACAACGCCATGATCCCGTTAGCTGGAATACCGGCGGATTGGCGGGGCAGGAAGCAGACGGGATTGTGGGATTGTTGAGAGGATTATCCCGTGGCGGCTGAGGCCTTGGGCTTCCCTTCTCTTCCAGAGATGATTAGTGCATTCATGAGAGCACACTGCTGCATTATTCATCAAAGATTCACCCCAAAACAAGCTTTTCCATCATTAGCCACATGCATTATGCTAGCTTTAGCGTAATGAGGTAGCAGGGTTTGGCATTGCTAAGCGTTTGTCCGAGGGATATTACAGTAAATCTGGGAATGTGTGCCATAGTAGCGGTACCTGGCAAAAACTACTTCAACAAACACATTTCAGATTTTTTAAATAACAGATGCACGAACATTCAATACTCGTTAATCATCTAGATAAAAGATTAGCATAATGAATCAACTATTTTCAGTATTATATAGGTTGCAATGCACAATATGAACATATTTCGTGTTTGCACTGAAAAAACAATACTACATTTGCCAAAATTTCACACAACGTAACTCACTACATCATGCATTCCCCGTGTGACAAATGAGCCTGAAGTAATATCAACTTCTTGACTCTTTGGTTTTTGACCTATATTTAAAGTAGTGATCACATCTAAAAATCAGGCAAGTGCTCAATCAAGTCAATATTAGACTCTACAGAAAGAGGAAAAATGGATTTAAAAAGAAATTTAAATTTGATAACTGGATGCATCTTGCTAAATCAAAAATGCATATTACATTATGTGATGTTTAAAGCATTGCATTGCATAATATCACATGCTATCTTTACAAAATAGTTAGTGTACTGAGAATAAAGTGTGCAGTGTGTAGTGCACTACACAAGGCTTCATTGAGAACAAATGTGTGCAAAACATACAAAAAGCGAATTGTTGCATTCATTTGTAAAGCTATTCATTACAAAAATTTTTGCAAATTACAATAAATAAATAAATATAAACACTTTGCAATAATGTTTAATTAGTTCATGCTTCGGGTATCAAGAATTAAGAAATAAGTCTTTATTTCTACATCAATACATTTTTAACATTTGATTTTTTTAATGTACACTACTGTATTTTGAGTTTTTGACACAGACTTTAAAAAATACTTTAAAAGTCTGTATTTTTTTAAAGAAACTTATACTTTTAATTAACAATGATGCATTAAATTGATCAAGTGTCAGAAAAAAAGCATTTATAAAGTTACAAAAATTATTTCAAATAAACGCTGTTCTTTTGAACTTTCTATTAAAAGAATCCTGTTTAGAAATATCCACAAAAATATTGATAATCATGTTAAATTGTAATAACTTCACAATACTATTGTTTTTATGGTATTTTTGATCAAAATGTAAGTAGACTTTTCAAAGACTTTAAAAAACTTTTGAATGGCAGAGTATTATAAATGAACAATACTATATTTACCCTAAATGATTTGTTAATTAAAAGATGATACTTAATGCATTAACTAACTAAAAACTGTCTTGCCAACTATTCTGCCAATTGTCATAACAAAAAAAAATACTGTAGTAATGTTTATAACCCTAAAACAAATCAAACCCTATAGTACATAAGTACATATAGTTAATGAATATTTCTCAGTTCTCAAATGCGTAATTACACTGAAACTTTCAGATAAAGTGTAACCCGATGAAAAATTTCCACCAAAAAAAAAAAAAAGTCCCTTCGTTTTCTAATACAAGACAAGATAAATAAATAGGCCTACAAGTTGACACTTTTTGCTAGATACATCCTTCAAATGCCATCTGAGGTCAGAGGTGAAGATGAACTGTGACGAACAGATGAGAGATTACCCATCTGCCGACTCGAGAGCCATCTTCATCTCGCCACGACTAGCCAGCTTAACACACACTAGCGACCCACAGCTGAGGATCTATTTCCAGATCTCTTCAGGAGGAGACTGTGACCCTGTCACACACACACACCAATGAAGGGGACAGCAAACACGGCCTGCTCACTCCTGAGGGGGTCGATGCACTCAGAGAGGGAAACAGGAACCTCACACACTGACTAGCAATGAAATCTAGAGACGTCCATCAGATTCAAACAAATGATTATATAGGATCATGTGACACTGAAGACTGGAAATATGATGCTGAAAATTCAGCTTTAATCACAGGATATAAATTACATCTCACTATATATTCACATTGAAAACTCCCATTTTAGACTGGAATAATATTTTCACCTTTTTAACTGTATTTTTGATGAGAAACATCTAAAAAAAATCTCTGCCATTCATTGGGTTTAATGAATCTTGGGGTTCTTCTATATATGAAGCATAGGGTTCTTTACTCAACTCCAAGGACCTTTTATTCTAAAAAAGGTTCTATAACAAGAAAGAACCCTTTTGGCACAAAGGTTCTTTAAAGGCTATTATTCATTCACATATTACATTTTTCTGCAACATTTTGTAGTTGTAATTAAATTATTGTTTATTAAACTAGTAATATCACATTTTAATCATGATGATTTTTGAAAGGAGAAAAACTGGAAATGGCACTCTTCGTGTGATATTGATTAACTATATTAAATTTTATAAATATCTACATTTTCTAACCCCCATATCTTGAATTTTGTGATCATTCACATGCATTCATAAATACATTTTAGGGTATGTCAATAGTATGAAATAATTAATCCGGAAAGGACAAAACAAATGATAATGAATGAACCCAAAAGGTTCCATTTAGAACCTTTTTCCTGGTTACAAAGAACCCTAAAGTGTTCTTATTGAACCCTTGAAACGGCTCCTGTATAGAACCTTCTGGGGTTCCGAATATGTAGCGCTGATGGAACCTTCTAAGGTTCCATATAGAACCTTTTCTTCTAATGTATCTATACATCCTCTGTTGCTATGGAATCCCAGATTTGTTGAGCTTGTTGTGTGTATTGTGAGGTGTATTGCACTTCAACGCCTTTGCGGTTCAGTGTATCCAGTAAACGTCGCCTGTCCTGACAGGATGTATCCGTGTAACATCAGATGTACCTTTGCCTGTGTGAATTATTCAGACTCCGAGAGATGAATGCGAATACACTGCTTTTCTTGTCTCAGACGACTTGCCGTCTACATAACCACTTACACACACACACACTAACTGACAGATGCCATTACACAATCGAATTTAAAGGGATAGTTCACCCAAAAGAAGATTACCTCATGATTTAATCATCCTCAATCCATCCTATATGACTTTCTTCTTTCAGACGAATACAAGCAGAGTTAAATTAAAAAATGGCCTGGCTCTTCCAAGCTTTATAATGGCAGTGAATGGCCATTTCTGGTTTGCATTATTTTATATAACTCTGATTGTATTCGCCTGAAACAAGAAAGTCATATACACCTAGATTGGGTTGAGGATGAGAAATCATTAGCCAATATAGTTCTTTTCTAGCTGAACCAACCCTTTTAACGCTGCTGGGACATTATATGATTTATGTATATATATATATATATACAGTATATATACATATACCCCAAAAATGTCCATTTAAGGGACTGGAATAAGAGTGATCATACCATGAAACTGTACCGAGAACAACACATTCTTCAATAAGAAATAAACCTTGACACAAGTGAAGCTTCAGAGCTTCTGAATGGGACGTCGCTCCAAAACTCAAATTGAAAGTCAGTGAAGTGAAACATCAGCTACGCTCGGTGGCATACACATAATGTCTGGCTCAAAGCAGTTTAGATACACCACAATCTGGATATGCAAATGAAGAACTCATTTGGTCACACAACGTGAACCCGTGTGTGTGTGTTTCCTCTAAGGGCCGTGCTGTCCCTGTGTCTGGACATTCCACAATCTGGGAAAACAGGGACGAAGTTCTCCAATGTGAATCTTCACTGAGATCTGCTGCTTATATGAGCATGAACCCCTTCTTCTACTTCTGGACTTTGCTTGAATACTCAGTATGTTGGTTCTAGATTATTAACCTTAAGATGGAAGAATCTAGCTACAAGATTTAGTTATTTGTTCGTCCCTATAAACAAAAAATATACGGGAGAATCTTCAACATAATTGAATAATCTGTTATCCCTAAATAAAATAGGCTATATAAATTATTAATTTAAAAATATATAGGAAATTCTCTCATGAAATTTTGTTATTTGTTAGCCCTAAAATAAAAATAAAAAACATACATATCTACACTGAAAAATATTTTCATGATTTGTAATCACAACATTTTTTCTTTTGTCAAATCAACTTAAATAATTTATGTAGTTCATTTAACATAATATTTTGAGTTTCTGGTGATTAAATCAATCTTCTTCATTGTATTAACTCATTTTTTCCATTTCAGTGAACTTAAAATTAGGCAACCAGGTTACTTATTTTTTTAAAGTTAAACCAACAATATTTTGTTTTACAGTGTACATATACGTCATATAGATATACAATGACACACACATATATATATATATAGCACAAATATATGTGAGAATCTCTCAATAGTTCGTTCCAAATAATAAGTAAATATATATATATATATATATATATATATATATATATATATATATATATATTTATATAGTTTTATAACAATAAATGCGAGAGAATCTCTACGAAATTTAGTTTTTTGTTATGCATAACTAAAAAAATATATATATAAAAATGTTATTTTAAAAATAACGCAGTTAAAAAAATGCAGTTTAAAAACTTATTTTATTAAAAATATATTAATTTCTCATTAAAATAATACATTTAAAAGCATAAATCAAATATACAATATACTACCAAAATCAATTTGCACATTTCCAGATAACAATTTAGAATAACATAAGAATTTAGGATCCTCAAGAAAGTCACAATGGGAAAAATGTGCTTTCAAAAACGTTAATTCTTATTTTTGAATGTATATTTGGGGTTAAATATGACATGAACATGTTTGTGAGATTCATCCATACATGTAAAATTCTGAGGCCGATGTGTTTTCCCTAAAATGTTGTGTTAAAATACAGTCTGTACACCATAAACCTCTTTTCCTCAATTCTAAATGACAGTCTTGCATGAAGAAGGAAACCACAGACTCCAAGCATCCAAACACTTCACGACACACCCTCCATTATAGGAATACTTGGCATTTTTCTTTTTCAACAAACCAGAGCATTAGAAAGCATAACTGAACCCGTGCCGTGTGTAACTGGTAAAGATGCAGCTGTATGAACACTGACCAAGACAAAGTCTAGCACGGTTAACTTTAAACCAACTCAAAACTAGCTGAACGCTTATATCTCTGAATCAACGTTTGCTGGAAAACTGCAGTTTCGTCAAACACCCTCATTAAGCCAATTTAGACAATGAGCCGTTCCGTACTGTGGGCTTGTAATTGCAGACTAACACAAAAATAGAGAGTAATTCCATAACTGCATGGCTTAAAATATTATGCACGCATTTGAAAACAGCCTGGGACACTTTTAAACACTTTAACCTGTGCTGATGTGGCATTTTATCTAAACTTCAGAGATACTGAATCAAAAGACAAGGCCAATCCGATTGCGAATAACAGCATGCCCAAAAAATACCCCACAATTCGATCGATTCAAGACAAGGTTTCAATCCAACATCAAAACCAGTTGATTCTGTGTGAACTGGGAAACAGGAACTGAGCCAAGACTATTGGGATTTCCTTACTGAGATCCCATCAAACCCGGATATCCTGAACAGCTGCAACAGGGCAATATGATGATGACAGGCGTCCGCCTCAACGACACACACTACGTTAGACTCACGACTCCAAAATAAGAGTTTGAATTCAGCCAGGGTGATCAAATTAAATTGATCAAAAAGTGAAAGTTATGACATAAATGTTATATTGAAATTTCTGTTACTCAAAGAATACGGTTGTCATGGTTTCCACAAAAATATGAAGCAGCAGAACAGTTTACAACATTTATAATAATCATAAATGTTAGAGTGATTTCTAAAGGATCATGTGACACTGAAGACTGGAGTAATGATGCTGAAAATTCAGCTTTGATCACAGGATATAAATTACATTTGAACATATATTCACATAGAAAACAGATATTTTAAATTACAATAATATTTCCAATTTTAACTGTATTTTTGATCAAATAAATGCAGTCTTGAGTGAGCAGAAAGTGACTCCGTCAATCTCTCCCAACCTCAAATGTGTATGTATTTTGTAGATCACAAAGATGTAACTTTGGTGTTCCCTCTTAAACCAGTCAGCACCGGCTGATCTACTCGAGACCAGTATGAAATCAGACTGGGTTCAAGCCCTCAGAAAGCTCCTGGTCCCACAGGAAACCAGCCCTTTTCAATCCCAGCATGCACCAGTCCTGCTAACAACAATCTCCCAACACAGATCAAAAAAGAGTGCGGGAGCTTCACACACCCGAAAACAGACATGGCACAGATTAAGTATTTCTATCTTTTTGGTATTATTTAAATAATCAGATTTTCAACAAGATTTTATTCAAATGGATTCAAATCTGTTAAATATTAACCAGTGTGAACATGGTTTTAATACGGCTGATTAAGAAGTTAAACATGTATGACTGAAAAAACTGATTTATTGCTGATAAATATACTGTATGTACCAGGTTATTGTGTATCTAAAAAACATTGTTTATTGGTTATATTACAGAAATATTATTCTTACTTGATTTCTTTCATTTATGCATTACTAAAAACATATGCATCACATTAAATGTTACATTAAAAATATTACATGCAATTAATTTTTTTTAGGCTATTGTTGTAGGTGACACAGCCTTATATAAATAAATATAAAATGAGATGGTTATGTATACAGTATGTGAGTGTGTCTGTCTTCTCTCTGAGTGTGCGCATGTGTGTCAAACATTAATATAATAAATGTCTGTAATAACGTTTCTCAGTTAATATCTGGATTCACTCACAAATGTGTGACACTACAAAAGTACGATGGGTTGTTTTTATGTTTCATGTTAACTTAAAAATACTTTAATATATTCTCCATAGAAAGCGACCTCAACGTGTATGAAATACAAAACCCTCCATACACACACACACACACACACACACACACACTGTTTCCACAAAGTCACAAGCGCATGATAAATATTTATGATTTTATACCTCTGGCCTTTGGGGAACAGATAAAGTCTTTCATCCATTTTTGATCCATTCCATTATTAATTCTTGCCCAAAGAGGGTGTGTGTGTGAGGTGTGTGTTAGGTGTGTGTGTGTGTGTGGCTCAGACTGTCAGATTGACTTTGGAAGATCTGGAGAAGTGCAGTGGCTTCACTACGGCTACTGAACACACAAGAGCGACTCAATCGAAACGGGTTTTTAATAGCCGTTATAATAACAGACACATCTGAACTATATTTATTTGATGCTAGCACGTTCTTGATGTCTTTCCTAGATGTTTGGGGAGGTTTAAGACATTTTTTAGGTTATAACACTTAAATAGACAAGGTTATGAGGTTTATTGTGATCTCAAAATCATAAATTCTGCTTTCAAAATATAATAAAATCATGAATTAGAGATAATCTGCAATTATTGGAAATAAATTGAATAATATTAAGATCGCACACCGAGCTGAAGCATTAAGCCAGGTAAACCAGACTAAAGCATCAAAAGCTGCAGGTGATCTGGTGTCACGTCTGGATGGAGATGTGGATCGCCTCAGGACACAATCAGTGTAAGTGAGACTGACAGAGTTCACTGAAGCACCTCGAGGTGATCACTACACAAAACACAGCACGCGCTTTTATAGGCCTTATCTCACTATTAAAACTGCCGTCAACAACCGGCCCTCGGCATCAGCGGAGCACAGGGTGTGTCTCCAAACACACGTCACAAACCTGTCCGTTTGTTCACTGCTTTTCCTTCAGCTCAAGTTAATATTCTCCTGTTGAGATCCCAGTCAGGTATTCTGATGAATGTCTTCTCTTTTCTCCTACCCAACATGCCTGAGGAGCTTATGGCTCCCTTGGTAGCGATCAATGAGGGCATTTTCTTCATTAGTGAACAAGACTGGGCTTTTCAACATCATTACCATTCCCAAGGGAGATTAAGTGGCGAAAACGGGAGAGCAAGCGAACACAAAAGAGTCTAAACTAGAGGGGAAAGCAGCAGACGCTTTCAGTGTGTACTTGCTGGACTGCTGGGATACACAACACATCAAAACACTTCTGAAATGCAGCAATTAAACATGTGCTGTGTTAGGTTACTGCCTACTATTTATTTTAAATAATATGAATTAGTATGCATTACGCAATAGGAAATTCAAGCAATAGTGTGCAACACTGTTGCATGACCTCATTACATGCATTGTCCACTGCAGTCCAGTTATTGTCTTTGAATCAAAAAAAAAAATTATTTTATTTATAAAATACAATGTAAAATAAATGTATTTTTTTTACAAAATAAATAAATAAATAGATTAAATAAATTAAATAAAAATGCAACAAGGTAAATATCAGTCAGTGAAGTAAAATAAAATAAAGTGCAATGCAATAAAATAAAGCAAAATGCAATGTAGAATAAATAAAAAAAAAGTTTAAAAATAACTAAATAAATAGATTAAATAAATTAAATAAAAATGCAACAAGGTAAATATCAGTCAGTGCAGTAAAATAAAATAAAGTGCAATGCAATAAAATAAAATAAAGCAAAATGCAATGTAGAATAAATTTAAAAAAAAAATAAAAAATAAAACAAATAAAATAAATAAATAAAATTAAATAAATTAAATAGATTGAATAAATAAATTAAATAAATACATTAAATAAATTAATGAATTAAATTAAATGCAACAAGGTAAATATCAGTCAGTGCAGTAAAATTAAATAAAGTGCAATGCAATGACCTCATTACATGCACTGTCCACTGCTGTCCAGTTATTGTCTTGGAATTGGAATCAAAAATCGTTATATACATATATATATATATATATATACATATATATATATATATATATATATATATATATATATATATATATATATATATATATATATATATATATATATATATAAAATGCAATGTAAAACTACTTTAAAAATGTTTAAAAAAAATGAAAATAAGAAAAATATATTAAATCAAATAAATTAAATAAAAATACAACAAGGTAAATATCAGTCAGAGCAGTAAAATAAAATAAAGTGCAATGCAATAAAATAAAATAAAGCAAAATGCAATATAAAAAACCAAGCAAATTGATATGCAAAAGAAAATGCTTCAATGTCAAATAAATAAGTGCAATAAAACGCAATGCAATAACAAGAAACAAAATACAATGCAATACAGACAGAACGAAGCAAAATGCAATAAAGTAGAAGAAAAACAGTGACTTACCGAGACCTCAAAGACTTCCTGAGTGTCGTCCAGCATCTGGACCCGGATGGAGACCTGTCTGCCCGGAGGCATGGTGGGGGGCGCTGGCCCGGCTCCAGTGTACTAATGCCCAGGCTCTCAGGGGCCCCGAGCCTCTGCCCCGCCCCCGAGGGCCGCTCCTCTGGCTCCACCATCCTGCTGCAAACCCACCTGACAACAACAGAGAACATCTCAGCACTTAAAATCAGGGCCAAAACGTTCCATAGGGGATAAACACAGACTCACACATAGCTTTCCTTTTTATAGCTGGAATTCAACCTCGGGAAAATACCAAGGATGATTTATGATTCCTGAAATGTATATTTCTGCTGTAATCTACTTGTGCTGCTAGGCAATGTCTTGATGTTAACTCTCGTTCTGTTTGGCTGCTAGTTATACACATAAACACAGCTGTTAGTTAGTTAACACACTCAACCACCACCACTGGTAAAGAACTGAACCTTATATATGAACCTGGAGGAAACAGGTCGGGCACATTTGCAAAGGTCAATGCAATGCAACAATGCAATGCAATAAAAAAATGCATTTAAATAAAAAAACATTTAGTTTCACAGACCTATTTTGTGGTTATGATCCCTAAATCCTGTTCAACTTTTGCAAAAATAAATAAATCAAACGGAGCACATTACAGTTTTTCGGCATATTCCGTCCAGATATAAATGTTTGTGATTGCACAATATTACACATGAACGCAATTATTTATTTTATTGCATTGCATTGTTGCATTGCATTTACCTTTGCAAATATGTCCAACCTGTTTCCTCCAGGTTCATATGTATGGATTCTGTTTCCTCCAGGTTCATTTATATGGTTGCACATTAATGCACAATAGTACACTTGCACGCAACCCCAATAACTGCAAATGAAATATATTACATTATGGACATATAAATACAATGAAAAGGACACCAATTCCAGTGGGAACATCCCATAGCAAACATGTGGGTTTATTCAAACACGACAAATCCTTATTACTGTTGTGACGGCTTAAATTCAAACAATAGGCCCACCGTCTCTCACCGTTGGAAAAACACTGAGTTTATGGGTTTAGGAAATCATTAGGAAGGGTTTAGAAGCATTAAATCCAGGGATTTCTAACTCTAAACAACCAAATCGTGCACTGAGACTCTAACATGATGGATTATAAGCTTGTGCGCTTCAAACAGAACAACAATTTAAACAACGAAATGGGAAGATTTGCATTGATGCACCTTATAAAGCTGAAATTTTCATTAAAGATGCTAAATCTAAAAAACACTTTTTACTAGTCCTGTCCTCATGCTAACCCATCTTTCTAAGGAACTGAGAACTTCATGAAATGCAAATGTGTCCACTTACATCTAAAGTTAAACCCTCTTACGGATATCCTCTGAAATATTTAAAGCCTTTTAGAGGGATTCAGAGAAGGAGAAATGCATAATGGCTGTGAATGAGTACATTTGAAGGGTCTAAATTATACAGAACTCAGCAGAATTAAAGTAAACACCACAAAACAAGTCCCACTCTATGTCCAGTAATCAGAGCGCCGCCTCCTCGATCCAGAGCTTCATTTAAACGCTTATTCAAAACATTTTTAATTGAGCATTTCTGTGGTCAGTCCTCATAAACCGAAGACTTATAGTCTCTCCATCTCGGCAATTTGGCAAATGTTCTGACACTGATGTTATGGAGTTGTTTTCTGAATACAAAAATGACTATAAACTTTGATAATAAATGAAAAGATAACATTGTGACGAGTGTATGACGTATGCATGGCACGCGTACACACATACATGCATAGACACATGCATACAGGCATACACGCATGCATACACACATGCATAGACACATACACACATCCATACACGCATACAAATCATACAATCAGGCATACACACATGCATACACACACATGCATAGGCACATGCACAAATGCATAGACACATACACACATGCATAGACACACGCATACACGCATACACACATGCACAGACACATACACACATGCATACACGCATACAATTATACAATCATGCATAGACATACACACATGCATACACACACACAAATGCATACACACATGCATAGACATATACACACATGCATACACACATGCATAGGCACACACACATGCATACACGCATACAAATCATACAATCAGGCATACACACATGCATAGACATACACACACACAAATGCATACACACATGCATACACACATACACACATGCATACACACACACATGCATAGACACATACACACATGCATACACGCATACAATCATACAATGATGCATAGACACTTACACACATGCATACACACATGCATACACACATGCATAGACATATACACACATTCATACATGCATACACACATCTACACAGTCTGTGTTCACTCCTTTTAGCTTCCATTTTCACTGGCAAAGCATGCAAAGAAAGAAAACAGCTGGCCATATTTTGACACAAACGTCAGTTACATAAGATTAACATCTTGTTTATTGACCTCTTGTATAAAGCAATATCAGTGTGTATTCAGTGCAACAACGCTCTAGCTTGTGTTAACTAACAGTCAGCTCTCAGATGTCCACCGATGGAAAACACAGATTGCTCAAACACAAGAGAAAAGAAGAAGTCCAAGAATCACAGATGGAAAATGGGCCAAACTGCAGCATTGAGGCTGATAACAGATGTGTGTGTGTGGTGGTCAGAGATGATCCGAGTGTGGCACTAAACAGCTACTCTATGACAATGTAAAGTGTTTTTCACAGATACAACACTTTCAATTATTCTACACAGACGTCAGAAGTACGGCACAAACAAACACGTACAGTAGTGTATTCCTGTGTTCACGCGACACAGGGGATTTACACACAGGAAACAAACATGATAAGCGAAGAACGGCACTGTTACATGACAAAGCAAAGGAACGTGATTCAAAGAGCATGCAAATGACACGGATCTGGATTCAAACACACACACACACCATCTCATTCCATGATCACAGCGAACATTAAATATATAAAAGTCTTTTAAATCACCATTTAAAAGTAACTTGAAGATTCAAATAAACATTGTATCAATTACATGAGTACACCAGTCGGTGGAGACAAGTCAAGGTTAAATTGTCATTGAATCGTTCATTGAAAAGATTAGTTAAAAACAAACACTGATTCACCCAGCACTGAGACAAGTCTTTATTTATGAGTCATTGAATCATTCATTCATGTGATTTGTTCAAAAACACTGATTCATCCAATAATGAAACAAGTGAAGTCTCTATGAGTGAGTCATTGAATCATTCATTCAAATGATTTGTTCAAAAACACTGATTCATCCAGTAATGAAACAAGTGAAGTCTTTATGAGTAAGTCATTGAATCATTCAAGAGATTTGTGCAAAATACTGATTCATCCAGCAATAAAACAAGTCTTTAGTAATGAGTCATTAAATCATTCATTCAAGAGATTTGTGCAAAATACTGATTCATCCAGTAATGAAACAAGTCTTTAGTAATGAGTCATTAAATCATTCATTCAAGAGATTTGTGCAAAATACTGATTCATCCAGTAATGAAACAAGTCTTTAATAATGAGTCATTAAATCATTCATTCAAGAGATTCGTTCAAAAACACAGATTCATCCAGTAATGAAACAAGTAAAGTCTTTATAAGTGAGTCATTGAATCATTCAAGAGATTTGTGCAAAATACTGATTCATCCAGCAATAAAACCAGTGAAGTCTTTATTAATAAATCATTGAATCATTTATTCAAGAGATTTTTTCAAAAACACTGATTTCTCTAATAATGAAACAAGTCAATACATTTTAAAAAGAAAAAATTATCTAAATATATTTTAAATAGACTTCAGCAATTAATATTTTGTCAGAACCTTATTTTGTCTATTCAGAATCGCGGGAGAATCATCAACCTCTTATTTAAATCGTGATTCTCAGTTTATCCAGAATATCGTGCAGCTGGAAAGAATATGGTGGAAACAAAGAAACAGCAAGTAACCGATTAAATGGACAAATGGACAGGGTGACACAAAGAGGACGACACTTCAACACTGAACACTGACAGGAGCAGCAATGGACAAACACATTCCAGCACTGATTGAATCTCAGATCCAGACGCTGAACTCTGAAATCTGATTCTGCACTCAGATGTGAGCTAGAGACGAGTCACAACAGGTTAACAAGCATCACACACAGTCAGAAACCCCCCGACAGCACTGGAAGCTCCTCAACACACACACACACACGTCTGAGTGTATCCTGTGCTATCATGACACTGACCCCAGAACATCAGTGGATGAGGAGAGATGATCAATAGAGCTTATCAGACGTCCACAAGGCTTTATCAAGGGGATGAGGGAGTGTGAGATGATGTTCAATGTAACAAACACTTCCTGTGATGGAAGAGGATCATGAAAATGCCATTTTAATATTGATTTCCATCTGCAGTTTGACAGAAAGGAGAGATGATATAGATGATGAAAGGAGATTATGCGTCTAATATTTTTTGGGTAATTTTATAACATTACATAAGTAACATAAACTTGTATATCGATGACCCATTTGATGTAAAAACTTTTATTTTGGATGCGATTAATCGCGGTTAATCGTTTGACAGCCCTAGTAAATACTTTTACTCTATAATAAGAAGATATTTATTTATTTATCTATCTATCTAAATAATAAGTAATAAGTCATTTTGAATATAATTACAATAAATAAAAAAACATGTTTATTTATTTATTATTTAGATTAATACATCTAAATAAATAAAACATAAAAATGTACTTTAATAATTAAAAAATATATAATATATATATATATATATATATATATATATATATATATATATATATATATATATATATATATATATATATATATATATAATAATAAAACTTATTTTACACAACTTACTTTCATAACTTTCTGAAACATAGTTGGTTTAAAAAGAGTAATTATCCACTGACAAGCTAGTCAGTAGATTATTAAACTCACATATTGATAAGTTAGTAGAGCTGTCAAATCGCGATTAATCGCATTCCAAATAAAAGTTTGTGTTTACATAATATATGTGGGTGCACTGTGTATTATTATTTTGTGTGTATGTGTATATATATATATATATATATATATATATACATACATACATACATGCATACATACACACACACACACACACACACATGCATGTATATTTAAGAAAAAATGTATTTATATATAAAATATTATATATAATACAAATTATACATAAATCTATATACAGTATATACATGAAAATATTTCTTAAATATATACAAGCATGTGTGTGTATTTTTATATATATATATATATATATATATATATATATATATATATATATATATATATATATATATATATATATATATATATATATATGTATAACTAACTTATGCGGTTGCCCTATAAGTTAGTTATACATATACTTAAATTTGCTAAATATTGTCTGATTAATCTGATATATCACTAACAACTTTTGTTATTCAAACAAACAAGGGTAGTTAGCAGTCAATAATCTCAAAAGGCCTTATTTACTGCTTGTTTACCAGTACACACGACCACTTGGGCGCGGTTATCAACCAACAATAATAATGGATGACAAAAGCAAAAGAAAGGAAAGAAATGGAGCAAGAATAATAGACACTACAGCATGGAGAAGAGGATGAACGGGATAGAGACCAACAGGCTCCCATGAAGTCTTCAGGGGCCGTCAAATCACAAACACCACAATAAAGGGCCCATTCTTTCCTGTCCCGGGCCGAAGTTACTGGTTACACACGTTTAAACTGCATGAGTAATTGAGAAGCGGCTCCTCTGGGCCTTTAATGCCCCTCGGCTAGCAGTTTCATTACCCGCCAAACCCTAACTTATGCCCTGACCACTGAACGTCTGCAGCTCTGTTAGTGTTAGCAAACCCTCGCTAGAACAACGCAAACATAAACTGCATAAAGAACTGGATTTCCATTCCAACAAAAGCTATTAAAACCCACTTACAGAAACATGATGACAAATGCAAGGCCATTATCTTTAATCTTTCTTGTGCTATCTTTAGCTCGCCCATTTTTAACAGCTCATCTTGGAAAAGTGCAGGAGTTATAAAGAGGAGAAAGCTTTTAACCATGCACTAATCTGGGTTATGGTTTTGACATGAACTGCACTGTTACTGGTTCAACAGGTTGACCTTCTTTAGCAAGAACAATCCACATGACTTTCTCACACTTTTTATGTTTTCTCATGTCTCAGAACACTTAATCTTTCCCAAAGGAGATCGTACAAACATAAAGACAAGGGATCACGTTCCCATAAGTGTGTTTAGATCAGCGAAACGCAATCTATCAGGTTGCAAAGGAGTCTGCGTTTTGCATTAAGGATTGTCGCTAGGCAGTTTGAACTCCAGCCAGGACATTTTGGTGGTCGCTCGGGGGTTGCTATGCAGCTGTTATGGTGTTCTAAGTGGTTGCTAAGTTTTTGTGCCATTAAGCAAATCGCTATGTAGTTGCTAGGGTGTTGCTCTGTAGCTGCTAAGGCATTCTGAGATGATTTAAGCACATTGCTATATAGTTGCTAGGTACAAAGGCATTCTGAGTGGTTTAAACATGTTGCTATGTAGTTTCTAGAGTATTCTGAGATATTGATATGATGTTGCCAAGGCATTTAGAATAGCTAAAGCACATTGCTAAGTTGTTGCTAGGGTGTTCTGGGATGTTATGGTTGCTAAGGCATTCTGAATGGGTTAAGCACATCGCTCTGTTGTTGATGTGTTATGGAATGTTGGTAGGGTGTTGCCAGGGTTTTCTGAAATGTTATGTGTTTGCTATTCTAAGTGGTTTAAGCTCATTGCTATGTAGTAGCTAGGGTTTTCTGGGATGTTAAGTGGTTGCTAAGGCATTCTAAGTGGTTTAAGCTCATTGCTATGTGGTAGCTAGGATGTTCTATGATGTTGCTAGGGTGTTGCCAGGGTACTTTGGGATGTTATGTGGTTGCTAAGGCATTTAAGAGGTTTAAGCTCATTGCCTTGTAGTTGCTATGGTGTTCTTTGATGTTGCTAGAGTGTTGCCAGGGTTTTCTGGAATGTTATGTGGTCGTTACTGGCATTCTAAGTGGTTTAAGCTTATTGCTATGTAGTTGCTAGGGTGTTCTGGGATGTTGCTAGAGTGTTTCCAGGGTTTTCTGGGATGTTATTATGTGGTTGCTAAGGCATTCTAAGTGGTTTAAGCTCATTGTTATGTAGTTGCTAGGGTGTTGCCAGTGTGTTTTGAAATGTTATAATGCATTCTGAGTGGTTTAAGCCCATTGCTATATAGTTGCTAGGGTGTTCTGGGATGTTGATAGTGTTACCAGGGTTTTCTGGGATGTTATGTGGTTGCCAAGGCATTCTAAGTGGTTTAAGCTCATTGCTATGTAGTTGCTAGGGTGTTCTGAAATGTTGCTAGAGTGTTGTCAGGGTTTTCTGGGATGTAATTATGTGGTTGCTAAGGCATTCTTAGTGGTGTAAGCTCATTGCTATGTAGTTGCTAGGGTGTTGCCAATGTGTTTTGGCATTCTGAGTGGTTTAAGCCCATTGCTATATAGTTGCTAGGGTGTTGCTATGGCATTCTGAGTGGGTTTTAAGCTTGTTTTACCCTGTCCTGTGATTTGTCACAGTGACACAACGAGTGAAAGGGAAACCTCTGCAAAAAGGCCACAGACTGGAAACTTGTACTCTAAAAGGAAGCACAAAATAGGAAGCAAGCAAAGCACAGAAGGATCGTTACACATGCAGAGATAAACATGAGGAAACAGGAAGTACTTCTATATCTGGAGCAAATTAGGTCTCATTAAAACCAAAGTGCAAACCAACACATTTCATCGCATGACTGCAAACTCCAGCTGACAGAGACTGAATGATTAAGGAGAGGCCCACTTCAAAAGGGAAAAAGGGTATTTATGCCTTCCCAAACAGTTACTTTATTTAAACACACTCAAACAAAAATCTTTCTTTTTCCATCCTATACAAACACACACACACCCTTCATAGAGAACAGAGACAGAAAAGTGAACTAGCAACAAGGGTTTGTTCCCAGACTCACGCTCACTGAACTAGTTAACCTGCCTTTCAACTTGTTTGCCTGAAAGTTCCCAGAGATGTGTTCAGCGAGGCGGACACGTGAAACAGAGGGTTCACTGAGACAGACTCACACACACACACATCTGACGACACTGATCCACACCGCTGGCCCAGACTCTTCAAAACACATTTTGAGGACACTCGCTCACTAAACAACAAGTATGGCACTCATCATATCAGCCAAGTAAACACAAAGCTAAGCACAAATGCTAAAACTAAGGGTGCGTCTCAATCAGCTCCCTAGATCAGTAGTCAGGACACTGATCAGTAGGATTGGGTATTGTTTGAATTTTAGATCATTTGATTCTTATTCATTTCTGATTCTTATTCGATTTCAATATGGTTAAAAAAAGTCAAACACTTAAGATTAGCAGCCTAGAGAACAATTGAAGTAATAATTAATAAACTAGACTAACTAGTGTTTGTTGTTGTTGAATGATTGCTCAAATGAGAAGAGTTGGTAAAAACCACTCAGAACATTAACTAGCACAATGTGGTAGTTTAGATGTGTTTACTTATCAAGATCACTGAAGATAACTAGTTTCCGCCAACATATCTACCACCATATTTACATTTATTGTTACTATTTGGTACAATTCACCACTCAAACATTAAATAATATGTAATATATTAATATATTAAATTATAATTAACATGGTCAAATTGCAATTTGGATTTCAAAATCTGTGCTGAGTTGTGTATATGCATTCAGCCGATGTAGGTTAGTCGAGTAATCCTTGAGGTTCAGATGTTAGTAGGTTAAGCTGTATTCTGGACTGTGTGTGTGTGTGTGTGTGTGTGTGTGTGTGTGTGTGTGTGTGTGGTGTGTGTGTGTGTGTGTGTGTGTGTGTGTGTGTGTGTGTGTGTGTGTGTGTGTGTGTGTGTGTGTGTGTGTGTGTGTGTGTGTGTGTGTGTGTGTGTGTGTGTGTGTGTGTGTGTGTGTGTGTGTGTGTGTGTGTGTGTGTGTGTGTGTGTGTGTGTGTGTGTGTGTGTGTGTGTGTGTGTGTGTGTGTGTGTGTGTGTGTGTGTGTGTGTGTGTGTGTGTGTGTGTGTGTGTGTGTGTGTGTGTGTGTGTGTGTGTGTGTGTGTGTGTGTGTGTGTGTGTGTGTGTGTGTGTGTGTGTGTGTGTGTGTGTGTGTGTGTGTGTTAGCCACATCAAGAATTCATGTGACAGGGAAATCCCATTATGTCCAACTGACTACCTGCACACCCCTTAAAACACATCACCGCAGCTCTCATGAATATATAGTGAACAAAAAAATAAAGCAAAAAAGGAAAACTGTAAATACTGATGTTTAACCTGGTTCTGGGATATTTATGATCATTCCACACATTAATAACCCCATGCAGTGTTGCATTAGTTTCAAAAATACAGGCTGAGGGGAAAATATGTAAACTTACAAAACTGTATTGTGGTACTACAATGGTGATGCTATCAAATAATGCAAAAAGTAGCCTATTGGAGTCCAAAATCCGTGCCACATTTACAAAATAAGGGTACTCCTGTGTTTTGACATGGACCAATGCATTCTTGTAAGTGCTTTGAAATGCCATTTAAATAATCTAGAGTGGTGATATAATCACTAAAGCATGGTACCGCCACAGCACTTTTTAAAAAGCTCCAACAAAGCATGGTATTACCATAGTATTTGTTAAACGTAAAGTACAGTAGAGCACTACAGTAAATCTTTGATGTGGAAACGTACGATATGACGCGTGGCAGCAGCAGAAGGCTCGTGAGATTTAATCATGTAACCATGGAAACCGCTACAATATATCAGCGTGTCCAGCGATTGTAAGATTAATAGTAACTCACATTCGCTGGCTGCCGGTTCATAGCGAGCCAATAAAATTTTACAGAATCTTACCTTTACTGCTGAATTAATACTCCTCGTTCCTGGATATATGCGTAACTAAGTTGTTAAACGATGTTCCGTGAAAAATAACACACAGAGCAGCGGCCGGAGTCGCGAAGAATCGGTGTATCGGCGGTTATTCACGGGAAGCGCTGAAATCCACCGTCTTCCCGGACGCCATGACTGAACCACTGATCCCAAACTGAACTGATACAATAAAACACCGCCTCCAGCCTCCAACACCCGCACTACAGCCTCACACAGCGCGGAGGGGAACAGCGACACCTGGCGGACGACTCAAACTCGTTACAGTGTTGCCAAGTCCGCGGTTTTCCCGCGAAATTATGCTCCTTTTGCACTGTTGTCGCGTGTTTTATTCAGTAGTCAATATTTGAAGTAGATCAAAACCGTTCATAAAAGTGATATGGATTTTGGACAAAACCCGTTTTTGTCTTAGGAAAACTTTAACTTGTTTTATCCACTTCAAATGTTGACTACTGAAGTCTTATCATCTGTTACCATCACTGCCATAGTATTATTTTATTTTTATTTTTTTGGTAAGGGATGGTTAATGGCTTTGCAAGCAAAATGGTACCAAACCATCTAACGGGGATCATTCTAAAACGTTCTGGTAACGTTCTTTTAAAGTAAAGAACAAACGTCCTTCCCAAAAACAGATATGTTTGTTCAAAGTCATCCGATCTTTAGTACTGTTCTCAAAACTTTAGCATTTTTTTTATTGAATTTTCAAAATCAGTTTGATATCAAAAAAATGTTATCAGGAAAATTTAATATTCATCAAACGAAGTGGAGTAACTCAAAACCCAAATTGGCTCATTTCAAAACAGCCTTTAAAATGTATTTTGAGTCAGTAAAATGAAAAAAAAAAATCGAAAAGCCCAAAGATCCGTATCTCTGCTAAAGGAATTTAAAATGTCTGTGAAAACTTTAGCATTTAGTTGTGCGTCAGACATTAAAAAAATAAATCGTTTCAGAACGTTCAGAAGTGACGTAACACGTTTTTAGAACTTTTTAAAAATGGTAGGACATCAAAAAGAACTCAGTTAATTCAGGAACATAAAATCCTATTTATACAGTTTTATAAAGTAGTTTGATGAGTAACAGCGCCACCAATCTGTGGAAGCAACATTGTCTAAAAATGCATTACTTTAGGTAACACTTTATTTTAGTGTCATGGTTTCATGTAATTATAATAACTATGAATCATGCTTACATGCAACTAAACCTAAACCAAACCAAACCTAATCTTAACCCCCTGAGTAAGTGCATTACTCTCAATATCTCTCAGTACTTGTATAACTACGCTGTAACAAAAACGTTAAATAAAGTGTAACCAGATTTTATGTAACACACTGAGACTTTGTAATAAGAATTACTAAAGGAGTTTGGATTTATTTAAAAAGGACCCAAGATAAACTAGATATTTTAGTTTCCTATAATGCATAAATTCCCAACACAGCTCCCAAAGCACTGATACACTTTCAATCGCTGTCAAAATACTAGCCTTTGGTACTGTAATCATAAAATAGAACTAATCAGAAAACAATAAACATCTAAACTTTATTTGATCAAGTAAATGACTGTATTTATTTAGTATTGGACAAAGCAGCACAAGCTTCATATGCACTTTTGCAAACTATACACACTGATGTAAGACTGATTGTGCAAACTTACCTTTTCCTATTCACTTTATAATCTATGTCTCTAGTAGCCGCTGTAAAACATTAAAACCAACAATGTGAATAATAGCTACTAGTTTCTGCTTTAAAGAATTGCATCTTGTAAACTATGGTTAAAAACAAGCATTTAAGTGAGAAGACTATTGCCAACGGTCTTTGGTTCAGTAAGATTAATTTAAAGTTTAAATTCACATTTTAATTGAATGTAAATGAGCAAACTGGATTCCTTTGCATATTGACAGAGCAAATGAAACAGACGCAGGGTTCCTCATGTCTTGCAGCTTTAATACTGAAAGTGTTGTAAAATGATGAACCAGGATAGATTGAATACCATACAAATGTTCCACTGGACATGTGACCACCAATAAGCCAACCGGCTTCAGACTTGTGCATTTCCTTCATGAAGCCCTGAACCCAGAGTCCCGGTTTTCCCATGTTTATTTATTTCATTGCATGGATTTAAGAGAGCCAATGACAGACACAGACATCATCAGTGAAAAGGAGCAGATCCGACGCCCATTTCTCCCAAACATCACCACCGGCCCTTGGACCGGCTTTCAAGAGAACAAAACAAAAACCTAAAGAAAAACAAAAAAGTTGACGATATGACCGCTGAATCATCGCTCTATTGCATTCTAAGCTCAACCAACACGAGTCCATGTCAGACGGATTCCGTCTCAGAGTTCGGAGAAAACAGCTTCGGCTAGGATTGACAGACACACGAGTTGTGACAAAACAACTATAACTGATCTCGGAAGGGAGAAAGCACAATTTCTACACCAGAAATTCTTAAAGAACTACGATGGATGACGGTTAGTTTCATTTCATACCCATAATCCCCCTCACATCCACTCAAGATGAGGGTTTGTGAAGCCGTTGGCCCTTTGAGGCGACACACACAGCTGGAGCCTCGGCCCAGTTGTTGAAGACTGAGATATTAGGTCCAAACGGCTCAGAGGCCCAACACAGACTCAAGTCACATGACCATTCATTGTTCAAAAAGGGAAAGGGCCAAAAATCTAGATGTGGAATTCCAGGTGCAAAGTTTTTTTAATCCTCAGTAGATGGGCTGTTTTACAGGGTTAAGGCTTCGCCTCGTTCACTCAGGCCGAGTTCAGGAGGTCCTGGATGGCCTTCTGCTGAGTCTCGTCTGAGTGCCGTCACACACTGCGTCCAGAGGCCTCCAGAAACCTGAAAACATCAAGCACAGTCACATATTTGACTCTGAAATATCATGCAAATTCTGCTCGGGACACCCTAGAGCCAAAAAAAGTAAGGTTTAACCAGAATACGCATGCGTGTTTGCTCAAATGTGCTGAAAAGGGTGATTTTAAACATTACATTTAAAAAAAAAAAAAAAAAAAAAAAAAGTACAATATTTACTTCTAAATTTGAATGTTAAAGGAGTATTTCACTAAAAAAAAATTCTGCTGATAATTTACTCATCTCATGTCATCCAAGATGTCCATGTTTTCTTTCTTCAGTCGAAAAGAAATTAAGGTTTTTGATGAAAACATTCCAGGATTTTCTCCATATAATGGACTTCAATGGGAACCACACGGTTCAAGGTCCAAATGAGAGTTTCAGTGCAAACTGTTCAAAGGGCTTTAAATCGATTCCAGACGAATGAATAAGGGTTTAATCAAGTGAAATCGATCGCTGATTTAAAAAATTTAAGTTTAAGTTTTATAAGCTCAAATGCTCACCTTGCTCTGTTCTGTGATGTGCATTTGTGACTCTCCTATTCGAACTCGTTTATCAAAGTGAACGAATCCTTTTTCGTGTCATTTGGTTCATTCAACGAACGAAATTAACAAGTTGACTCAGGAAAAGATTTGTTCATTTAATGAACGAGTTTGAATAGGAGAGTCACAAACGCGCATCACAGAACAGAACAAGTCGAACATTTGAACTTATAAAACTTAAACTTTGTTATTTTTTAAATGAGCGGTCGTTTTCGCTTGATAAGACCCTTATTCATCATCTGGAATCATTCAAATCACTTTAAACAACTTGCACTGAAACAGTCTTTTGGACCTTGAACTGTTTGGACCCCATTGAAGTCCATTATATGGAGAAAATCCTGGAATGTTTTCCTCAAACCTTAATTTCTTTTCAACTGAAGAAAGAAAGACATGGACATCTTGGATGACATGGGGGTGAGTAAATTATCAGCAAAAGATTTTTTTTATTTTTTTTTAAAGTGAACTACTCCTTTAATTTGTATAATACAGATTGATGCAATTTGAAACAAAGATAATGTGATGTAAATGCATCAATACAGCAAATTTAAAAATTAACTACATTACAAGGGTGACTAAAATCAGATATTACATCCTGAAAACACATAGGTTTTATCCAATGTATGCTTTTGCATAAGTTCCATGAATACATTTCAATATAAAGTAACATATTGGCTAAAATACATTTTAAATCAGCCCTTTGATGCACTTTACTCAGAAAGCCACTCTTTTAAAAAAAACAAATTTATCTTGATAGAAGCAATGACTGTTCAAACTGATGGTTTCTCTTAATTATTTTCAATATGACACACAATGCTTATCCATTTTTTATGACCCGAGGTGTTGCCTGTAATAAAGCAGTTTGTTCATATTAAATAACACGAAACTCACTTGTACTTGACGAATAACGTTGGCTAACCGTTTGCTGCAGTCGGCATCACCTTTAATCGATTCATTGGCAACGCCGTCAGCGATTATGGTGAAAATCTTGGGAAGGTTCGAGTTATCAGGTCCGAGAACAATGGGATTGTTACTGCGGGAGGAAACCAACATTAAACTTAAACCGGCATCCAAATCTCCCAGAGTTCACGTCAGGCAGCAGACACTCACCTTTCAATGAGGTCACAGAGATAGTTCAACGTGTGGACCGCCTCCTCTTTATCCTCGTTGAGTGGCAGCCAGGACAGCCAATGAGGGAGGACCTCAGAGACGTTGACGCACTCGGGGCGGTACTTCATGACTTTGGCCACAGCGGAGATGCAGTTCTCGGTGGCGTTGACGTTTTCTTTAACTCTGGAGTCAGGAGACTGGATCACACCCACGAGCAGCGGGACAGCCTCTGAAACAATGACAACATGCTTCATTATGACACTCATTTCAATTAGATATGCTTCTTGACTAACAATGTAATTTAAAGTTAGGAAACTGACTTTATAGGGCCTAAATGTGTCATTTTTATTGTTCTGAGCCTGAAGTGCCGCCCACCTGTGAACGCAGGCCTGTAGTTCTCTCCTCCAAACTGAGCCATGACCCCAACACCGTAAGCGGCCGCCTGCCGGACCTCCGGGCTCGTGTCACACAGCGACTGCATCATGGGCCGCAGGAAGCACTCTGCGTATTTAAAGGAAGATGGACTGCAGTGCTCCACTATGTCATCGAATATGCACAGACCCCACTGTCTGTCGGCCCAGGGTCTGTGTGGACACTGTCAGGAACACAACAGGAGAACGTTAACAAGACGAGTTTCACTGCCGCTCAAATGCATAGTTACATTTAGCACATGCTTTTATCCAAAGCAACTGAGGACCAAACCAAACGAGTCGCCAAGAAGAGGCAAAAAACAGCACAAGTGCTCAAAACACAAAGTTCAGGGATTGCTCAGAGCAACATAAACCAGACCAAGGAGGATTTAAAGGAAACAAGGTTTTTGCCAGGCTATTTAAAGACAACTGAACTCCTATAGCAATTTTGCTCATTTGATTCGCAGTAGCCCTCAAACCGTATTCTCTTATAGCCCTTAATCCTGTAATTGTGGGCACAGAGGACTCAGGTGTGATCCTAATTTTTATTTATTATAAATGTTTTATCATTGTTTTCAATAAATTTTTGTCTATCCATTTATGGTGCATTATTTGTATTTTGGGGGTATTTTTGAATTTATTTACTTCAAAAAGTACCATATTTTCTATGTAAATTATGCTTATTGGAATGATTTTAATGTAGTTAATTTCTTTTAAAATAAAACAAAAATACCATTCTTAGAGCTAAAACCTTAAGATGAAGTGACTTTGCCGTATTATTGCGTCTTATTTTGGCTTATTTTAGAATGCTCTAAATTACTGTCTTTCCCCATTCATTTTTATGCGTGCCCATTCAGTAAAAAAAATAAAAATAAAAAATAGTGTGTGTTCAGGATGCAAACTTAGGAAAAGTAACATGTGGACTCAAATCCTGATCTTAAGCACAATAATAAACCGAGTATCTTTTATTTAGAATAAATACAAATGTCATTTAGATCCGAGTTTGTTGATATTTAATTGAAGTGCGCATGTGAACGTGATCTAGTACGCAAGAATGAGTCCTGATTGAATCTGGAAATAGAGCAAAATAACTGCGAAAACTGAATGAGCCAGATGTCATTTCTAATTTATAGCAAAAACTAGCATTTATCTGACCTCTAACATCATTAAAAGTAGTTATCACTCCACCACCTGAATGACAACGTCCAATTGCGACTAGTACGATGCATCGTTGAAGAAGAGTGTAATACGTTGCACGGAAAACACTTACGATCAGATTGACGATGAGCTGCAGCAGCTGCTCGAACCACGGCAGAACCTTCTCTCTGTAACTGCTGAAGATCGAGTGCAGGATGTCAGACACCTTGGTCAGGATGTAAACGTCATTCTCATCCTGAAAAACACACGAGACACATGGAGATCAAGAGGAGCTTTAAAACGAGGGCAAACAAACACTCAGAACCTGTTAGAAGAGCAGCTCACCTCATCCTGTAACGTCTCCTCAACCTGCTCGTCGTAGTCTTCATCCTGTCGCTTGGCTGCAGAGAAAACATACAGGCAGTGGAAATGAGTTCTGGGTCGTTTTAGAAATATCAGATGTGAGACTAGTTGAGTAAGCTCACAAATTTGAGCATTAAAGATTGCAAAAGGCCGATTTAAAAAAAAAAGTTTGAAACCTTTTCTTTTAGGAAAATGAACAAAAATATGAATTTAATGCAAGTTTAATACAAATCAAATTAGCAAAATTTTTATAGGAGTTCAGTTGTCTCACTGTAAAACATATTGTTGGTTTAACTTAAAAAATGAAGTAACCTGGTTGCCTTAAAATTAAGTTCATTGAAATGGAAAAAAGTTAATACAATGAAGGAGATTGATTTAATCATCAGAAACTCAAAATATGTTATCTGAACTACATAAATTATTTAAGTTGATTTGACAAAAGAAAAAAGTTATGATTACAAATCATGAAAATATTTTTTTACAGTGTCGCAAAAAAAGCCGCAATTTTAAATGAAAAACTACACTACAAAATATTCACTAAGTAAACAGTCATTTATATTTAAATGTTTTGTGATTTTTACTGAATTTGATTCAATAAACGTCTTTGGTGAGTATGGGTAATTCCTGTGCGACTCACCTTGTCTGACCTCCTGGTTTTTAAAATGCTCCTCTAGTTTGCCTTTCAAAATGCCTCCCAGCTCCTCAAAGTGTTCATTGTTCAGGCAACCATCTCCCATCAGCTCCACACACTAAGAGTGATGACATTAATTAGAATAAAGCACAATTAACATTTTCTATTTTTACAGTACAGAACCCAACTGAACAGTTCTGGAGGACACATGCAGAATAAATTACCTTAGCAAACGAGTGCATGATTTCTGACAGCACGTCCGAGTCGGGTTCGGTGCCGATGGCTTTGATGAGGGCATCACACATGAAGTGCCACATCTGAGTGAGGTATTCTGGGCCTCGGACACGAGCGCACTCCAGCAGAAGAGGCATGGACTCGGCGGCCGCCACTCGCACACGTCAAGACTGAGTTAAGGATGCAAACGACGTCTCAACACACTTCTGAAATAGTACTAGTGTAAACCAGGAGCGTCGCATGCACACAATATGACTATCATGATAAAAAAAAAAAGACATAAATAAAAATCGGCTGGAGTTACAGAAACGAACACGTGAAGAGGAAACGACTGAAGATTTGAGCGTGTTCGACTCAATCTATGTTTTGAATCAAATCGGGATGAAGTCTGACAAAAACATGATTAATTCAGGGAACCATGACTGTAGTGAATGACAAAATGTGCTGGCAACTTTTATCATAGCTGGGGAAAGTTGAAAACAGAAAAACTAGTAAATTCACTGAAATTAAAACCAATTAATCAGCCGATATTTGCGATTATCAATTGTGAAACTTCAATTAATTTGATTTTTTGGAAGTGAATCAGATGTAAAATTGTGCATTTCCTATTTGGAAAGCATTGTAAAGATGTATATATCAGCATTGGCTGATCATTAAACTGCTAAATGTACTGAAGACAAGTCATTTTAGTGTCATGAAGGATATCATCATGGAAATAGAACTTGAGCAGAGGGACCATCAGCTTGACGACTTGCTCAGTATATTCGACGAAACCTTCCTTCAGCTCTTTAGCATAACACACCTGAGGAAGAACAGACACAAAAAATACAATTTAAGTAATTCAAAAGGAACATTTTCACTGTAACAGGTAATATAACAGTAATCTGGATATTTGTGATTAGCAAAGTTGAAGGGTTGAGAACAGAGTCCAAAATGAATCAGTTCATTTAGAGTCTAAGGCTTTGGGAATCAAGAGTCGATCCTAAAGATTCAATCAAAGGGAATCGACTCCTCTGTAAGAGACTTTTGTACACTTCAGAGCTAAACATTCATTCTCTGCCTCGCTATTAGTGATTGGAAGCCTGACTCATTTCCGGTTTATTTTTTCAATGAACTGGTTTAAAAAAAAAAACTCCATGTGTAATGCCTAACCTAGAACTGTGTTAATGTCACACTGAAACATCGGTTTTGCACTCTTGATGTTTAACAGATTCACCCTTTTACTGTTGTGTGCTTTTTTTCAAGATCATTGCTGATTTGGTAGATTGTGTGCACAAAATAAATATATATATACATTTTTGCATACATATATAGAATTTCCCATTCACTTTGTAACTTATAGCTGAATCAAATTTGCTTAATTGAGGATTCAGATTGTTTTTTCAGTGCCATGTCAGCATCCAAAGCTATTTTCATGGTATAAAAAAATAAATAAATAAAAAAAAATCATAAATACAATAAAAACCAAGTCATATTGTACAAGACTTTTTTTTAAATTAAAAAAAAAATAAAATAATAATAAAGGCATAATTCTACTAAGTCCATAACTGAGGTAACTTACACGAACACAACAAATAAAACTGCATTCTGTTTATATTTTATTAGATTGTCCTGGTCTTGATATGTTATAACAGTTATAACAGTTATGGGAATCCTAATAGGGAATATAGAGTTGGGTCATCAACTTAATCATAATTTGAGCCTTGCAACACTTTTTGAACCTAGTTAAGTTAAACAGACGCTTCTGTAGAAAAGCTACTTTATAGTTGATTTTGCTTCATTACTATTGAACTTTGCAACTTTCACACTGTTACTGAACCAAAATTAACTCTTTTAGTTCAATTCGTTTTCAGTCCTTTTTGAGTAGATTCAGTTGAAACTAATGTTTCAGTTCAATTATAAAATGAAGAGTTTTCTTTAACACTGTGAAGCTGATGAAGCAAAAATATTAACCACCACGGTTTTGGTTTTTCAAATGCCAAAGCATCTTAAAGTTCAACTATAAGAGTTTGTTTTTGTATCTGCATGTCTGGGTGGTTTCCCATCTCACCAGCATCTGGCATGCCGTGGCCTTCTCCTCCAGTCCTGCGGTCTTGATGCCAAAACTCTGCTGGTCTCCAAGATTCACAAACTCCCAGCCATCATCTTCAGACATGTTCTCCATGTCCTGAGCTGAGAGAGCCAGAGGAAAAGGGACTTAAACACCCAGTTCAATTACTAAGCCAAGCCTGAATATGCACTAGGAACAGAACTCACTATCAAGCAGAGCCACTTCAGGTTTGATGGAGGCCGTCTTCATCAGCGGACCCATCACCACAGGCAGGTACTGCTGAAACTCCTTCCCCAGGATCTTACACATGCGCGCCCAAGCCGAGATCATGTAGGAGATCTGGAAGCGCAAGAGGAGCTCAGTAACACCATAAGAGAAACTCTAGTTTTTGGAATCAGGATCGGCTTGGTTTTTACTGACCTGTGGGTCATCATCCTCTAGGTCGTTGAAGTCAGTCTGTGTCTTCAGAAGGAGCTGCATCACAGCCGAAGCGTCCGGCATGAACTCACAGGACAAAACAAAAGGGGTTGGACAAATCAAACGCACTGTTCAGAACTTGCAATCACACAGGCAAACGTGTAATATTAAAAGTAGAGACTGGGATTAAATGAGATGTATTCACTTGTCAAAGTCATAATAAAAGTCAAATTAAACCATTTTTATTTTTTGCAAAAGATTAAGAGATTACTTAAAATGATCAAATTACATTTTACTTCTGGAGTTAACTTTAAAAAAAATGTTAATATTTTACTTATTTTCCTTGTGATGAATGTTACATTAATGGAATTTTTGATCTCATTTCATGACCTACTATCAAGTACGGCTGTGGTAAATGATCATTAAAATAATAATAAGGCGATTTTTAATTGGCCAATTAATATAACGATTATTTTTCTGTTGCTTGATATCTCAAATAAATACCTATTTAATAAACACTTCATATAAAAGTAATTATCAAACTACTGCTTAGTACAAACAAATCTTCTGCTTTACACAAAATAAAATAATTTTACTGTTTTACAAAATGAAAGGTCCTTAAGAGAGTCATAGTTACTCCTGCCGTTATAAAAATAAAAAGCTAAAATGCTTGCCTTGCTTTGTTCCTGTGTGACTCTCCTGTTCGAACTCGTTCATCGAAATGAATTAAACTTTTCCAGAGTAAATTTGTTCGTTGAATGAACGAGTTCAAACAGGAGTCACACAGAACAGAGCAACGTGAGCATTTGAGCTTATAAAACTTAAACTTTGTAATTTATCAATTAAATGAGCAAACGTTTCGCTTGATAAGAGTCTTATTTGTCATCTGGAATCGTTTAAAGCCCTTCTGAACAGTTTGCACTGAAACTGTCTTTGACCTTGAACCGTTTGGTTCCCATTGAAATCCATTATATGGAGAAATCCTGGAATGTTTATCAAAAACCTTAATTTCTTTTCGACTGAAGAAAGAATGACATGGACATCTTGGATAACACGGGTGAGTAAATCATCACCAAAAGTTTAAAAGTGAACGACTCCTTTAACTCTTTATGGCCAAATATTAGCGGCTGCCATTTCTCAACATTGGACATTTATAAAAATAATAACTATTTGAAATCAAATCTATTTAGTGGATTTATTTTAAATAAATTACAAAAGATAAATAAACTGGACCTTTAGGAATTTTGAATTATTTTTCCTGATCCGTGCCCCTAAAGCCACACACACCTTGTCTTTGCCCACAGCCAGGCCGATCAGGCTGATGCACTCGATGGTCTTCCCCGGAGCAGCCGGAGCTCCTTCTGGACGGCGTTCTCCACGATGTGTTTGAGGGAGGGCATGAACAGGTCGTAGTAGGGCACAAACTTCTCCTCTGCGGTATCAGCCACTGACGCGATGGACGTCACAACCTGCTCCAGAACCAGTTTAGTGCCTTTCTGGATCAGCTGGAAAAAGAAAAACCAACATCACAGTATGAAGTCACCAACATAAACATGATTGTGTGAAACCGCATGCAGTCAAACCATTTGTGATCACACGACATCTGAAATGAGGTTCAGCTGAATTTCAATTCAAGACACTTAAACTGAATTGAAGCCATTCATTATTGAATTGAAGTTTAACTGAACTCAACCCAGATCAAACTAAAGCTCACCATGTTAGCTTTGTGCACCTAACAGAAGGGAAAACAGACGTGAACGACGGTGCAGTTTCCACAAGCCAATAGGAGAGTTAAACTCATTAAAGGAGCAGCTTGGGATTCAAACTCCCGTTAACCAATCCAATAAAGGAACTGAAAGAGATAAGAGCACCTCCTGGAGTTTGCCGACCATGATGACGTGCAGGTGTTGGACGAGGCTGTCCAGATAGGGGATGAGGAGGGTTTTGGGACAGTCCTCTGTGAAGTTGATGAGGGCGGCCGCAGCGTGGGCCTGGACCCGAGGGTTCGACTGATCCTCCATGGTCTGCAGGAGCGCCGAGATCACCTGACAAGGGAAGAAATGAGAAAAGTGAGGATGCCAAATCCTTTAAAAGGGGTCATTGGACGCAGAATTAATTTTTATATGGTGTTTGCATGTGTGGACAACCACCATACACAATTTTTTTAAAAAAAACAACAACACTTTAATCAGTCTAAACACTCAAATCAAGCCATTTAGATTTTCAGAGCAATATGATGTCATATTAGGGCCTAAAATTTACACTCGCAGAAATATATACAGAAATAGCGTGTGCTCACTGTGAAACACATTCATAATCCAAGAACACATAAAAAAAATATTTAAAAAGCAATACCTTGTCGTGGAACTTCTTCTGGAAGGTGGGGGCGAAGTCTGTGGCCATCTGTCCAATCGCATTACAGGCAGCGTAGCGGACCCTGGGGTGCTGAGGGGTTTGGAATGAGGCTACGTTTAGCGTCTTTGCTTGTTCATACGCAAATGAAGTGGTGATTTATGGGCCATAAAATAATTCTTACAGGATCCTGACAGAAGAGCAAAACGAAGCTGACGATCTCACTCAGAATGGCCTCCATCTGCTGGTGACATCCCTCGCCGATAGCAGACAGCGCCATCAGACCCGCGTGCCTGTACTTCCAATCCGCTGCAAGAGGACTGTTTACATGAGCGATCGAACAAATGTTAATATTTCTATAAATGCAAAGGCATCTACTCACGGTTCTGCAACATCTGCATGATGTGCTGTTTGATCATGGGAAGGACGATCTTTCCTCCGAGTCCACAGGCAATCCTGTCCAGAGCGCCTCACCCGCCAGCGGCGTTACTGAACACCAGAGACATTGAATCACTAACAAGCATTTCAAAGCAATAACATTAACTCAAGAGATCAAATCCCAGCAACCTTCAATGGGAAATTACTAATGTTTACCAGTGGTCAACTGTGGTGTAGTGTTGATGCATATATAAAACTGACTGTAATGCAAACGTTCGCACCTGTCAAAATCATCATCTTCTAGTTCATCAGCCATGGCCCAATCCTCATCCTCCTCCAAGATCCACCATCATACTCAACATCTGAGGTACTGAAACATTCACAAGCAACAGATAAAGGTCACAACGTGCTAGTGGCGCTCAACGTCAAGAGTTACACGACGTGCTAGCAGCACCCAATGATTTCTTATTTTGGGTAGACATTAATTCATTGTTAAAAATACTAATCAAACTACTAACATAAGCAAAATAAGCACTTGTGTGTTCAGTGTGAGGAAGTGAAAAGTTAATTTGTATGGAACAGCACAGACTGTAGCTTGACAAGTTTCAGTAGCTTCAACGAAGGCATTTAGCAGAGTAACATAGGAAGTGTTAAACGCTCTCACCGCTCTGAGCGACGATGTTGGTGTGTTTCTCAGCATGGCAGCAGCAGTTTCAGAGAGTGTGACGATGACTTTCAGAGCCAGCTGACGCTGCATGTTTGTGAGGTTGGTGTCCGCACACAGCTGGTAAGAGAAGACAAATCAACATTCGGCGTTTCTTACAATCATCTACATCAGTTGTTCTCAAAAGTGAGAGAAAAAAAATAATTAAAAAAATGACAATGAAACTATTCCTGTTAAAAATAAATAAAAATCCATATATATAAAAAGGAAAAAAATTCTCGTTTTAAGGGAGGTGCGACCAAATAAGTTTGAGAACGGCTGATATACATCAAGGTATCGAGACAGTTTTGAGTGAATATTTGTAAGGTTTTAGCCTTATAAAACTTGTTTCTGCAACCGGGCTATGAAAGATGCATGAAACTGGCAACTTCCAAGCATTAAATCGCAGAGATGAATATGCGCCTGTCAAAAAAAACCTCAAGAATCAGCACAGACAAGCTGTCTCAAGGAACCACCAGGCACATTAGGATAGATATCTATATAATATATAGTTGATGCATTCATAAACTAATTCCTATTGGTCGAGATTTAAAAAACAACAACAAAAAAAAACACAAGAGTTTACCTTTAGGCTCAGTTGGAGGGTGGCTTCCAGGTTTGGTCTCAAGTATTTGGGGGCCGTGTCTGCAATTTCCACCAATGACTTCAGCACTGAGTCATCACCAGCATAACAGGATTCATTCACCGCCTGATCAGGGAAAGAGATTCTTTTAGTGCACTTTATCAACACTAGGGATTTTTTTTTGTGGTTTAGATAACTTGCCCTGCAAAAAAATATCAGACCCACTATTTAATAAAAAAAAAGTATCTTCACACATCAGGCTGTCCTTGTTTTTTGCTCTGATTTAAATGGAAAGCATTAACACAAACAATTAACCTCAATAAAGGGGTGCATTAAATTAAGCAATGGTGACTAGACAACTGTTCATATTTTGCCCTCTAGTTTAAACTTGGCAAAATGACACATTCAAAAGCACAACACAGGAACTAACAAGGAATCAAACATCAAATGTGACACAGCCCATAGCCTGCAGTATTGCAAATGCAGAAGTCCGAGGGGTTAAGAGCTCATCACCTGTAAGATGCCGGGAAGAAGGTCTGAAAAGTGTTTCAACAAAGCCGTGTTTCCCTCATTGGACAGGATGAAGGACGAGGCGGCACGTGCAGCTAGGGTTCGAATCTGAAACAAAGTTTAAGATTACAGGGCTTTTAAAAATTGCATGAAATTAATACCATATTCAGATTATTTTGCACACTTTAAACTGCTAATTAGGGAACCTGCAAGTTACTCAATATATACACATACTGAATGTTACACATGTATATTATTGGAATGAAAGCCATAAGTTCGCTGAATTTATCAGGTAACAAAAATTTGATGTAGTAACACGGGTCTATAATTATAAATGAGCCTAAAACACAGGGACTCTTATTTTGAAACATCTGCTTTACTATTGCTGGCTGCTCATTTAAAAAGCTGAGGAAGATGCAATATCCACTCTTAGCCTAAAACAATATATACACCATTAGGTAAAGTTCATCTACAAACTGAGATCATAAGCAAATCACAAACCTGTAGAACGTGCAGCACTCAATGTTTAATTCAACAGCTTTTGAAGTTTAATGATCACAGACTTGTTCTAAAATGCAAGACTTATGATTTGCATGACCTTAAATTTGATCAAACTGAACGCAAGCGCCAGTGGGAATCCTGAATTAGTCAGTTATCGTGAACAAAAGACAGATACTGAACAAGACCCTGACCTGTGGGTTCTCCTGATCCTGCATACACTGAACCAACATGCGCTTGATCACTTCCATGTAATGCTGCTGCTGATTGCCAAAGATACCAGGGAAGTTCCTGAACGAGGAGGAAACAAATGATTCAGAAAGAGAAATGCAACCGTAATTTTACAGCATAGTTTGAATCAGATTAGTTGCTTTAGTTGATCAGAGTAAAAATTCACACCAGAAAATATGCAGCGCTGCTTCTCTGAGGCCGACGTCCTGAGAGTTGACCGAATCAAAGAGGAATCTTGAGGATCTCTGGCCACTGATTGTTGCCGTCATCATCTTGAGATAAAAACAGAAGGCATTAGATCACCCCTACACTAGAGTGAGATCTTCAAAACTCACGTCCCACTCCCACAAATAAAAAAAAACCTTTTTTAATCATTAAATTTAAAAGCACACTCTTTAAGACAAAAATAACAGTGAAGGGTAAAAAAATACAAATTCCCAAAAAATTCAAACGGGCAAAAAAAAAAAAAAAAAAAAAAGGAATTTGGTAAAAAAAAACAGATTTCATAGGGCCCTAGCGTCATTACAATTCCCAGACTTGCAGACTTTTTTTTCCTGTACCGTCCCAACCACATTAATAGGGTGAGGGTGAGTACAATTTAAGAGGAAGGGGAAATTAAGAATAATAGATTTAGAACTACAAGGAAAAGATTGTTTATCAATTTGCATAATTAAATTACGGAATAAACTAAATGATAAACTAAAGCAGTGCTCAAACATATTCCTATTTAAAAAAAAAATTCTGTATAGGTGTATGGCTGTATAGAACAACATGATAATTAATAATATAAAATTGTAAATGTAAGACTGTTAGAATTTAGGGGTTAGGAGTATATAAGTCTTATTTCTTCCTACTCCTTTTCGCACATATAATAGAAGTATGTCAACAGCAAAGAATTTTTATTTATTTATATATATATATATACACATATATATATATTTATATATATTTTTTTTTGCAGCTCATTTGTTTTGAAGTTTTCCCAATTTCAAGTCAACCAAAAGCAAACTGACCTATGAGATTTCGGGAGAGCTCCGCGGCGATGTCGCAGACCTTCTTGCGGATGTTGGAGCAACCGTCGGACTGGATCCCAGTGAGCAGCTCTGGTCTTGATGGCCGTCTGCATGTCGATGGTCAGACTGGGATAGACCTCCTCGAAAGACGAGGACAGCAGACGCCGCAGCAGAACAGCGGCCATCTGTTTAACCTGTGGAGATACAGACACAGCTTCTGGAACCGATCGATCTGCACATGCTGAACAAATAAAGCCAGTTTCTCATCCGGGTGGAGATTCAGTCTATAAGAAGCCTCTAAAGAGCATTTTGAGGCAATGTGAAGAATTAGCATTATGGGAACAATTGGCCAATTAGCATTCAGGATCAAAACTACTTAATAAAGTGTGTGAAGCCATAGTCATCACAAACACTTAAGTTACCTACTTAAAACACAGAACACAAGGACTTTTGCAAGTAGACCCGATGCACTCTAGTTTCACAGATCTATAAATATCAGAGGTCAGGAGAGCAAATGAGACCGTAGGTGAAGAGGACAATTAAAAGATGCATTAGATCAGAAATGGCCAGGATAAGGTCTTTTGAGGAGGAGCATGAGATAGTCATCGTGACATCTGGGTGGTTAGTTAAAGATGTTTATCTGTGGGCTTTACACAATTGAAATGTAAAGTCAAATATTGCTGTAACTAAGGGTTATCAGTCCTGTTCGGTGTTTCACTGTTTGTGCTTACTTGGTTAAACATACGCAAACTTGTAATTCATGGTCTATAAATGATGATTCAGCCCTAGTGTACATTCGAAACCACTACTTAGGGCTGCTTGATTTAGAGAATTGTATACGATTTTGTATATAAAAAAATATTAGATGAAAAACAAACTAAACCAATGAAAAAGGTTGCTTCGCCAATTAACTGAAATAAGTTTAAGCACTAAAATGTAACTGGAAACCATTGTAATATTTCTCTATGAAAAATATACATGATTTAACAAAAACACATCAATTCACCATTTAACTAAAGTTACAATACTAATATTTATGCCAGTTTTAATATCTTTAGTGATGCATTTTCACACTGAACACTAAATTAAATCTCAGCCTTTGATTTAAAATTATGAATCATGCAGCACTACAACTCAACCACAGATTGTGAAAAAATGCTGGGTTTAAATGAGGATTAGTGTGCTGTTTTGTAAGGCCTCAACTATAACGCAAGCATCAGACCAGTGCAGGTTAGTCTCATCTTGAGCAATCAGTCGTTCCAGGAATAGGATTCAACACTGGTGTTGTTCAGACTAGACCTTGTTTACACCAGAGTCTCCATTTAACCTCACCCACTCACGGTCAGCACAATGCCGTTACTAAACTACTTACATCTCTGACTACGAGAACGACAGCACACCGACTGACCCGGAGAGAGCAGGTATGAGGAATAATGGACGGTGTAAACAAAGCACTTTCTGCCTCTTTAAAGGCACTGCATAGTCTAATTGGATGCCTGGAAAAACTATCACAGCTTGATGACAGTAAAAACTTCACGTACCTCCTCAGCAGCGGATGCATCACGGATGGCCTGCAGCAAAAATGTGATCTTCGTCTGGCCAGGGATGGTGATCGCACGCTTCCTACAAGAGCAAAGAGACATTTACAAGACATGTTTGCAATTAACAATCTCATGGCAGATGCACAGAGTGGCATCACAGCTGATTTCTATGGGCTAGTCAGGCCGTGTCATGCAGTGATTCTGAGTCAGTTTCCGCTCAGCATTAGAGGCATGCTGGTCATGTATTGTCTGTGCTAAAGGAAAGTGCTGACCGATGGCAGAGATGAGCGATAAGACCCAATGACCCGTCCTGATCCACATGAGCTCGGTTTGAACTCCACACACCGGGGCTTTAACACAGATAAAGAAGCTCCAAACAAAAGAGCAGTGGAACACGCGCCAATGAGGCCCGAGTTTTGGTGGGAAAATTCGAATTTGCCGGGAAATCTGGAACGCTGTAGATTCCATGCTTCAAAAGTCGTTAGAAGTGCTTATTTAAATTTAAATCTAAACGGTTAATTACGTATCCATGACCCAAATCCAAGGTGTTTCCATGACATGGCAGTATGAATAGGCATCTTTTGTGATAAGCTCACCTCATTGCGTGAAGATGAGTGTAAAGTTACCGTTTAATGAGTGAAATACAAGACTCGACACACTAGCGACGCTTAACAGCTTTTAAATATTCATTATTCTACTGGGATTGATTATCGGGTAACGTTTGAGATAAACGAGTAGCTAGAATGTACGCAAATGATACAAATAGATCTGATCAGGTTTTGTTTCGGTCGTCATTAGTGTTCGCCACACTGACTGGCAGATTTCGTAATTTAGACGCGAATGTGACTCGTTTAGATCTAAAACCCTTAACAGAACTGACACAACGATTTAACGTCCCGTTCGAGCAACTCAAGCCGATATGAGCGACACCTGCGCCCGGTTAGCAGCGCCACAACAGCCGCTCGAATAACACCACAAAAACAGTCAAGCGGACGTTGAAAGATTAGGTTTGGGGGTGGGGATTCGACAATAAGGCGTTTTTAAAAACAAGACGGGACATAAAATCGTATATATCAAATGTTTGTAATGTTTGAATGCTAGTTAGGCCACGTTGATACGCAACACACTGCCGTGCTGTCCCGATTCACAGAACCGATTCCTTTAAATGATTCGATAGAACCGATCCGCCAAAGGTTTGGCTGATTTCTGAATATCATACTTCTTGCAATACGTCTACAGTATATTTAGATAACAAACAGTACGAGTAATATATTATACGCCATTCCTTATTTAGCCTTTGTAAAACACTCGAGCGGAGGGAAACAAGTAGAAGCGGTCTTATATCTTAATAAATTAAAGCATCAGTGATAAACAATAGCAATTGGATGGTCAACTTTCCAGTCAAAATATCACATTAAATTTAATGACCAACTTAATTTGATCCCAAGCACATATTTTACATTTTAGAGTCGGCTCGTTGAAACGAATCGAGTCCCTGAAAAGATTCGGAGCCGCATAGCAGCAGCGCGCGCTTCACACATGTGCTGGGCCAGAGCGAGGCTGAGGGGCCCGCGCTAAAACTGCGAGCCGAGCTCGAGACGAATACGTTACGTTTCCCTTTACACATCCACACAAAGCGGTCCCAAAACGACTCTCCTACCTCTGATTGCTTCCTGACGGTGTTGTCAGGGCTCATCAGGTTGCTCAGTAAGAGGTAGAACTGCTGCTGCTCCGCCATCGCTGCTGGATTCAGAAAGAGAGATGAGCGAATGAAAGCCGGCAGGGGAAGCGACCTCTGACACCGGACGGTATGAATGGAGGGACGCGATTGGCCCGTATTGCACTGTCTCCTCGCCGCTGATTGGCTCACGCTGTTGAATGAGATTAAATGATTGGCGTGTTTGGTGCGTTGGGATGTCAGTCATCGTGACGCACATATAATTCAGCTGTGGATCATCCCGTTGGATGAGGAACGCGGGTAAAATTAAAATGGGTGGAGTCTAGATGAACGCAATGATGTCATTGCAAAATAAGTGTAAGTGACCGTAAACGCGGGAATTTATCAGTCGTTTTTCAAATGTACGTTATCCTGTATATATTTTTTTATTTTATTATGTTTCCTTTGATGCTATTATGATACTAGATACTAGTTTGAATACATTGTGATCTTCTGAGTAAATATATATATATATATATATATATATATATATATATATATATATATATATATATATATATATATATATATATATATATATATATATATATATATATATATATATATATATATATATATATATATATATATATATATATATATATATATATATATATATATATATATATATTAGAATGTGCAGTAGTTAAAATAATATAGTAAGTGATAACCCAATAATTTTTTTTTACTTAATGTGAATGCAAACGTTTGAACCTATTCTTTTTAACCTAACGAGTTGAATTTATCATAAATAATAGTAATTTATTATAAGTAGATAGTCTGTTTTCTCATCGTTCAAAAAATATGTGTATAACCAAATGTTTGTAGTAATTGATTTTTTTTTATTTTCTATTTATTATTTCTGCCTGCTAAAATCCTGTTTAATAATTTTGATTTTGCCTGTTTTGTATTGTTCGAAATTAATTAAGGACGTTGAATAATGCAGGATAGTTTACGTATGGTCACAAACGTGAAAGTCAATGATTGTTAAAATCCATTTAAAAGGTAAGTAGAATATGTGTCATTTTGCATAATAAGAATATCAGCTGTATATCTGGCATATTGGGTCAATGTTATTGTTATGGATCTTTACGTTGTGCTTTAGAGGTCAACGGGAGGCAAATATTGGTAAAATCATAAAATTTCATAAATGCATGTTTTATATAGATTCACCAACTACTATTTTGTATTTGAATAAAAGTAAAGCTGAAAAAAAATTATGGGCAGAATGAAGTTGCATGCATGTGCTTTGGTCTGTGATATTTTATCATACCTGTTAACTAATAAACATACGTCTTATAAATCCTTGTGCAATGCGACTGCAGTAGAGACATTTCGATTTTGAAGCTGAGAATGACACTGCTGTAGAAATTAAAAACGTTACCTTTATTTGTCCACAAGAGGGCGCGAGAGAAATTCTTCGACAATCTCCAGACTCGTGCAGTGCCCTCAACAACGATTTGTTCACTTCAGTCACACGTAAACATTTCTAATTGCATTACATTAGAAGGGGGAAAAGCCAAAGCAAGTATCATCTGTTCTCAAATGATATGCTTTCCATGATATGACAATATGGCTGCTTTTCTTAGCATTTCAAACCTCTTTTTGTCGTACGTTTTGCTCAAAAATTTAGTTTGATATTTAAACATATTCAAGGTTCATCACTCACTAGGAGGACATCAGGCTCAGAAATGAATTTGACGTGTCAAAATGTTTGTTTACTCTTGAGCACAAGTAAATTAGACATACACCATCAATGTTTATGTTCAGTTATTGTTTATTCACACTTTTATGGCTTCATTATGTTGTCGACAGCTATTATTTTCAAGCTCACAGCCTGTGACGGGATGCATTGGACTGACTTCTGGAAGGTGTCCAGTGTCTGTGTGTATCTATAACGGTCACTTTGAGCCTTTACACACACACTAGAACACAGGGCATGAAACTAACTTTCTGACACACAATGGCCAGAGACAATTTTCAGGTACAGAAATGGAAAGCAATCAAATGTAAAATAACACTGCATAGTCTTCACTGTATAATTTAAACATAATACTTATTGAAGTTACAAACGGTATTCAGTCAAGAGCATTGAGTGATTTTTCTTTGTCTTTTGTTGTTTGATTACATTGATGTCATTAAGTCAGCAGGCTTATTAGTCTGCCGTCACTTTAAGAGCTTTTACACGGATCTAATATACTGACACAAGCGTTTTCTTTTTCAACTTCACTAACTGACTATGTTTAGGACGGTACTCAATACGTGCATTTTCAAGCACAAGAGGACGTAAAAGAAACTTCAATTCAGGGCGTGCAATTCGGGTGTTTAAACCTCCCACACGAGTGCGGAGTTACGAATTGAGTTCACTTTTGAATATTTAAATCGGTAAGGCTTAAACTTCACTGTCCCGAGCGTCGTTCATATTTGTTCACGTTCATGTGCATTGCTGGAATACAAAACTTTACCAGCCAACTGGCGTTTGACACCATTTCATATACTTGCCAACACTGGTTTTTACTTGCATTTGGCACTTGGCTAGTGTTAATTAATTAACTAGATTTCATTTTCTGAAGTGAGTATAAGTAATGCTTTGATAACTCGCCATCACATGTTTCCATGCTGGGTAGTCACAAGCATGTCCCATGTAATTGATTGGCAGTTAAGTGGTTGCTAGGGTGTTGTTAGGCAAGATGTTTGCTATATGCACGAGTGTTGTGGGTTACATTTAAAAACATGTGATTGGTTAAAATCATAGTGCATTCCATATTTATTCTCCATATCTATTTATATGAAAAACCTGCAATTTAAATCAAATTCACAGATCATTTGCCATGGATATGTGTGTGATTGATATTAAATAGATACACTCTCCGGAGGTAGCAGCTAAATGTGTATAATGTCGAGTGAGATGTTTGTGAGCCAGGCCACATCAACTGACAGACTGGGGAAAGCGGGATCTCCCACGACCCTTTGCGGTGTGGGATGGAGATGTGGAAATAGCACTCAGCGTTTTGGCAGCAGTCGAGTCCCTCTGGGGAAGTTTGGAGAGCAACCAAAGCGGAGTGGAAATAGAAGCACTGGAAAAGAAAAAGACATGCGTTCTTTAAAGTAAAACCACCCGTCATGAATCTGCCATTGAATATAGGTTAGTAATAAAAAAAAAATCACTGTATGTACAGTTGACTTTATAAATCTAAACCAAAAATGTATGTTTGTAATGCGGCTTAAAAATTGTGCTAACAACATGTATGCCATGAACCATGCACAACTACTCAAGTCACATGCTAAATGTGCTAAAAACACCCAAAACACATTTTGCAACCACTAAGAAGAATGTAGGACTTTGTTTTTGGCAACCACATAGCAACGTGCAATCCTACTCAGAACAACTAAGCCACCACATAGCAACACTCGTGAAACTTTCCAAAACAGCAGAGAAACTGCTTAGCAACACCCTGGCAACCACATAGAAACACCCTGGAAACAACCCAAAACAACTCAGTACATCTTAACAACCCCCTAACAAACAAAGATAACACCCTGGCAATAACCCAAAACATCCTAGTTATCGTATAGCAACCCTCTGGTAAGCAACACCACAAAACATCCTAGCAACTATAGAGCAACTTCCTGGTAACCATCCAAAACATCTTAGTAACTGCATAGCAACACCCTGACAACCATCCAAAACAGCCGAGTAACTGCATAGCAACACCTTGACAGCCATATAGAAACATTCTAACAATCACACAGAACACCTAAGCAACTGCATAGTAACACCATGGAAACCATCCAAAGTATCCTAGTAACTGCTTAGCAACACCCTGGCAACCACATAGAAACACCCTGGAAACAACCCAAAACATATAAATGCAATATAAACTACTCAGTACATATTAGCAATCCCCTAACAAACAAAGATAACACCCTGGTAACAACCCAGAACATCCTAGTTATCGTATAGCAACCCTCTGGCTAGCAACACCACAAAACTTCCTAGCAACTATATAGCAACTTCCTGGCAACCATCTATATCATCTTAGTAACTGCATAGCAACCCCCTGACAACCATCCAAAACAGCAGAGTAAATGCATAGCAACACCCTGACAGCCACATAAACATACTAACAGCCACACAAAATACCTAAGCAACTGCATAGTAACACCATGACAACTATCCAAAGTCACCTGGTAACTGTATACAAACACCGGGGTACTACAACAATCTGTAGTATCTAAGCAACCTCATAGCAACATGCTAACAATTACTCAGACCACCTAAGCAACCACATAGAAACACCCTGGCAACCATCCAAAACATTCTAGTAACTGCATAGCAACAGCCTGGCAACCACCCAAAAAATCCTACTACATAGAAATACAATATGAACCAAGATAACACACTCGCAACCATCCAAACATCCTAACAACTGCATAGCAACACCCTGGTAACAGCATAGAAATGCACCAATAACTAGTCGTATTTTTAACACCTAACAACCAATGATCAACACCCTAGCAAGTTTTGTATGAAAGTTAATAATTTCCGATTTGTGTTATGATGTCTAATGGTATGTGTGTCCTTCAGAGACGTCTTCAGCACTCGTCCTCCACAGATGCCCAGAACAGAGGGGCGCCTGGGTATTATATAAAGTGTGTGTAACGTACGTGGGTGCATTTGGGAGAACAGGAATAACAGGAGGGGAAGTATTTATGGATGTATCCAGGGGTTATAATAAAAATATTTTGTTGCATCGTGTTCAGAGATGTGAGACTAATGTGTGCTGTGTATTTACTGTTATACTCTCATATACTGATCATTTCAGGTGTTTTCAGAGTATTATACTAGTAGACATTATAAACTATGCTATTCAGAAGTCCGAAATCACATTAAGTAGATTTGAACAGGTAATTACTTCACGGCCACATATATTAAGTATGTTCTCGTATGTGTGTGTGTACTATTATGGTAGTAAAATTTTCCAAATATATGGAATAATAAATATATATAATATAAAACAAAGAAATAGGCCAACCTCAATGATCTAATATGCATGAGGGCTTTGAGGTTTAAGGAAACACAAGGTGCATGGAAATATCTTATCTAGATTGTCTCTCCAGATGGTGCACACCCTATGGATGTTTGTTAGATGTGACAGATCAAAGTGTGTGTGTGATGAAAGAGGAGAATGAGGTGTGTAAACATCACTAGTCCTGATGTGGAGTTCATCGAGTGTGGTTGTGGCATTTTATTTTTCCACTTAGTCAAGGTTTCTGGAACCAAATATAGTTTTTAACAAGCATTTTCCACCTCATTTCCCAAAACACCCTAGCAACAGCAGAAAAATGCAAAAAGCAAGCATGACACCATGGAAACCACCCTAAACGTCCGGGTAACTGCATAGCAACACCCTGGCAACAACCCAGAACACCACATAGCAACACTCTGGCAACAATCCAAAACATGTTAGTAACTGCAGAAACACGCAGGCAACCGCTCAGAACATAGCGATCACATAACAACGCCCTTTCCACCACCCTAAACACCCTGGTAACTGCATAGCAACACCCTGGCAACAACCCAGAACACCACAAAGCAACACTCTAGCAACAATCCAAAACATCTTGCTAACTGCAGAAACACCCTGGCAACCGCTCAGAACATAGCGATCACATAACAACGCCCTGTCCACCACCCCAAACACCCTGGTAACTGCATAGCAACCCCTAGGCAACAACCCAGAACACCCACAGCAACCCTCTGGCAACAATCCAAAACATCTTAGTAACTGCAGAAACACTCTGGCAACCGCTCAGAACATAGCGATCACATAACAACGCCCTGTCCACCACCCTAACACCCTGGTAACTGCATAGCAACCCCTAGGCAACAACCCAGAACACCCACAGCAACCCTCTGGCAACAATCCAAAACATCTTAGTAACTGCAGAAACACTCTGGCAACCGCTCAGAACATAGCGATCACATAACAACGCCCTGTCCACCACCCCAAACACCCTGGTAACTGCATAGCAACACCCTGGCAACAACCCAGAACACCCACAGCAAACCTCTGGCAACCAAAACATCCTAGTAACTGCATAGAACCACCCTGGTAACAGCTCAGAACATCTAACGGTCACATAGCAACACCCTGGCAACCATCCAAGACATCCTCGATCTGGTCCTAATCATTTTGCAGGTAGGTGTTCGACTCTCTACAAAGAAGGGATTTTTTTGAGCCAATGACCTGAGTATAAAATTACTGCAACCAAAGGTTTATTTGACCCAGAACTATCCATGCAAAATTTATTTGGTCAGAATACACAACTTTTTGTGTATTCAAAAAACTTTTTAAGAGGTTTTTGTTTTCATAATTTTTCCATTAGGGATTTTAAAATAGTCTTCATTAAAATAGTTAAGTCATGAAGACAATCAGCTATTGTGAATCAAAACACTACAAACTTTGATTTGAAACAAAAAGACAAGACTGTGTAAAAAAACTACAATCCCATGATGCATTGCGCAAAGCATAATGCAATTAAAACGGTGGAGCAAAATAAAACTACTAATTTACAAATGTTGATTATATGTAAGTCAATTGCAAAATATGCAGCGCTTCATGGAAGTGGGCGGAGCTAAAGAGGGTTTAGCTATTATCGACTCTGATTGGTGTAGTTTCTGTACAGCATCATGGGTAATGTAGTTTTCACCAGGAATTCCACTGTTAAACACGATTATTTTAAAATTAAAAGGATGCGGGCTGACAGATTCAAATAACATCAATAACATCGTAGCTCACAGTACGTCTATCTGCACAGGTTTCGTTCAAAATTCATTTTCTTTTGGAGAAAATATAAGACGTTTTTACTTCCGGACCCCAACTGTTACACACTTTATATCTTCCAGCAGGAGACCAACGAATCTTAATCCATGTTTGATCTTTTCCAAAGAACCAGTTTACCAATGCCTTTGAGTTCACTTAAAAATCATAGACAGGTGTGTTTGAGCAGAACTGGAGGAGGATTGCGAGAGCTTCCCGACAGTGTGACTCTCAGCATGGAGAGCCTTTGAAAGCCTTGACTTCACAGCTTTCTTCATCTCACACACACCATCAGCTTCAGACAGCTTTCCCAAATTATGACCCTAGATCAGCTTTCCCCAAATACTAATCTCAACATGTGTACTTCATGAGGATTTGCTGTGTGTACTTTCACAGCTTTGAAGACATGATTGAATTATCAGTGAGGTATTTCCCTGGAGAAACATGATCTGAAAAAGGTACAGAAGCTGTCACTGGGGCTGTACCTTTTCAAAAGGTAAACTTTTGTTATTTTTAGGTGCTAATATAGACATTTAGGGGCTAAAATATACATTTTAGGTGCTAATCGACATTTTAGGTGCTAATATGGACATGTAGGTGCTAATGTACATTTTAGGTGCTAATATGTATATTTTAGGTGCTAATATGTAAATTTGTAGGTGCTAATATGGACATTTTAGGTGCTAATATGGACATTTTAGGTGCTAATATGGAAATTTTTTTCTGAGAGTGTAGGTGTCATTTCTGACCTTTATTTTTATTTGTATGGTGATCGTGAGTTTTGCATTGCACAAACCATTCGCATTGTCTCTAGAAACGGTTCAAATCTGGGTTTTTTTGTTTACTTGCAGTTGCACATAAAAAATAACACCTTGTTTGTGATGTTTGCATGAACAATGTTCTTTTCATAGTAGCAAGTTACAGGGCTTTAAAATACACAGATGGAAACTTTAAACTTCTCCAGCGTGTTTTGGAGGTAATGGCCATAATTAGCTTGACAACGTCCCAACAAACTCTCAGACTCTAATGAAGCATTAGAAAGTGATTCATATCTTGCCTCCGCTATAGCTGAACCAGCGGGATATCTTGGCCCTAGTCACTGCAAATAATGTGTTTTAAAGAGAATTCACTAGGGCTGAAATGATGAATCATGGGAAGGTGTTTCCAGATGTGACTTCTTGTTTCTAAAAAACACAGCATTCTGAATCTAAAGCCACTTGTTTTGGAAACTTCTGAAGAGCTTTTTAGATCACTTGCATTTAGCTGTGCTTTGTAACAAATAAAACATAGTTTTTTTACTGTAGTTGTTGCTGTCATATTTTAAACATATAGGCCTACCAAATTGTCAAGTGGTTTAACCATCAATTAAAAAGTAATATAGCCTAATATATATAAAAATCATTCATATCTTGGAACATAAACTCTGTTTGTCATATTCATTCACTCAAGACATTGTTATTATGATTGTTATTATGATTTTTTAAATAAGTATAAAATACCCCTAAACCACTAAAGACATTATGAAATTCATATAAACTGCAAGCCTCAGAATACAGTAATCAGAGTTATCTGACAAATAAAGTAGGCTAATGCATTACTTTTAAATTTAAAACAACATATCTGAGTTAATTATATCTGAGTTACTAGTTAAATATTTTACTTTTTTCCCCATTTATTTACCTCTACTCTATACAGCTGTGAATTTGCATTTCATTTAGCCCGAGGCTTATTCATTTCACTTTTGGTGTAAAAAGGCCTTTACATTGAGTAGAAATATAGGCTACCATCCCAGCCCAGGTGAGAAAAAGTAACGCAAAAGTAAAGTAACACATTACCTTAACCATAACTAATGCAACAACAGCAAGTATGACAGCAAATTCGAATTATGTAGCCCCGCCCTTTTCAGCGTTGCGCAGCGCTCGTTGTCTTCCGTATTTTCACAGCGATCTTGACTATTTATGAATGAACGGCTCGTTTTAAAATCTTCCCGGTCTACTGACATTTGACATCTGCTTTAAACATTACAATCCTCATGATAACTTTCGTTAACTTTAGTAAATCCACTTTCAAAAGCTAATTACTCCCGACCGCAAAAACGGAAGTTCAAAGACTATTCTAAAGATGGCGGCGCGCTTGTTTCTCTTCAGTTTCACTTGTGCCTAAGGGGGCGATTTCAAACACAGATTCATTTTCAAGTATGAATTCCTTTTAATTCAACTTGATTTGTATCACATTTGTTAATGCAGACAATTGAAAATGAGATTTTTTTCTGAGATTTTGAAGATAGAGGACAGGTTGTTAGCGAATTAAACGAGGCTGCGAGGGATTGGTGTCTATTTAAATTTTTTCACAACACAGCGTTGTCAAGTGTGAGCAGTTTGATTCTTCTGAAATTCATGAGACTCCATTTAATGTCATTGCTGTGTGTGTGGGAGAAAACACTGACACATTAAAGAGGGCTTGAGAGAAATGTAAAGCCTCTGCACATCACATACAAAACCCACTTGAACATAAACAGAGATACCTCGTGATGTTGTGTTATCGTCCTGTTGCCATGACACCCAGCACTGTGGCCTGAGGCGAATCCTGTCCTCCATAGACCTGTTCCTCACACACACTGATCCATCTCTCCATCACTGCAGGATCTCAGAGGAGGATGAAAGCTGTACAGTGGGTGGTGTGTGAAATCTCCTGTCAAACGTCTCACTCATTCCACCAGATAACAGCACATTCACTCCAAGCACTGCGAATGCAACATTAAAGTCAAGAAATTCATCATTTTAATATGAGTGAAAAAATATGTGAAGGTATTTAGAACACACAGAACTGCTATTGGTAATTAAAACATGTCATTTTGGTCATTACAATATGAAATAATAATAATACAATATAAAATAATTCTTAAATATATATTAAATAAAATTATAAATTATATATTATTTAAAAATATATATATATATAATTATTTTACATTATAATTCCATATTGTGTGTTTATATATATATACATATATATATATATATATATATATATATATATATATATATATATATATATAGCCTATATATCATGGCTTGTATGTCATTTTTATGTTATATGTATATATATATATATATATATATATATATATATATATATATACACACAGACACACACACAGTATATATAATATATTACATAATTATATGAATTATATTTTGTTATATATACATATAATTATATATATACATATACACACATATATACATATACACACACACACACATATATATATCATATATATATATATATATATATATATATATATATATATGTATAATTACCTATTATATGAATTAATTATATATATATTATTAATTTGTATTATTTTATATTATCTATATATAGCAATAATAAAATATAAAATAACTATTAAACAAATATTACATAGTTTTAATTATATATTATTTTAAAAAGATACATACTGTATATCGTATATAATTTTTTAAACATATTAATTAAACATGTTAATTTGGCAAAAAAACTTAAATAAAATAAGCTAAAGTTGGAAAGACTAAAATAACTAAAACGGACATAAAAATAAACTGAAGCTTAATAGAAATATTTTTAAAAAGCACATAAAATACCTAAAACTCAAAACAAAATTTAAATGAAAATATTAAAATAAAAGTACTATAATAGTAGGCTATATAAATCATACTAAAATAACACAGATATTTTATTCTTAATTCTGATTGGTTGACAGACACTTCCATGTGATTCATTAAAGGGATAGTTCACTTCAAAATATAAACTCTGTCAGTTATTACTCTCCCTCATGTTGTTCAACCCCATAAGACTTTCGTTTATCTTCAGAACACAAATTAAGATGTTTTTGATTAAATCTGAAAGCTGGATCACTCCTCCATAGGCTTCTATTGTAATTGAAACTTTCCGGCCCAGAAAGTTATTAAAGACATCGTTAAAATAGTCAGAGTGACTACAGTGGCTCAATCTTAAGTTCAAGTACTTCTGTGTTGTACGTCACACATAGGCTCACTATTGGCCGACGCTGATCATGTGTGTGATGCGTGTGACGTACAACACAGAAGCGCTGCGCTGTTACACTACGTGAAACCTCGAGGCCCACAGAGAAGGAAATGAATTGTTGAATAAAATCATTACTTTTGCAGACAAACTCAAACCTGCGTCCACTTCTGTGAATAAGATGTTTTTATTGTCGTGTTGAATGAAACCGTATTCACAATCCATTTACCATGTGGGAGAGGGTAAATGTTCACTTAAAAAAATATAAGATCAATGATGAAAGTTAAAAAGGCAAACCCTTAGTTCACATGGCAAGGCAGAGTCACCCATAACTGATCGTCCAGGGCTGTTGAGTGTGTGTGCGCGTGTGTGTGTGCGCGTCTATTCCACTTGTTTAGTCTCATCTGCTGTAATATTCACAAATAATGATGTTTTAGCCATGCATATGACCGCTAAATCAACCGCTAAGTTTGGCATCTTTTTTATAAACTACACACAACCATCTTGAATGGTTTTCAATACAATTTTACACATTTTTACATTTCTGGATGATCTTACGGATCACAGACGTGATGGTCTGAATAAGAATTGCTCTGTAATACCAAAAAAAGACCAAACGACAATATAGATTAAGAAAACATTATTATCTTATATTCTAATGATTAAATAAACGGAAATAAACTGAAAAAAAAATCCTCATAAATATTAATAACAGATTTGGTAGCCTGTAACTCTCCTGAGAAAGGTATGATAAAATGATTTTTCTATTATTATTGTTATTATTCCTGTCATATTTGCTCAAAGCAGATGAATCGAGGAACTGATAATGAAGTTAGCCACTATAATTGTTTTCCTCCTTGTGTTTCTGTACAACATTCATGAGGTTGACTGCATTATGATTATTCCTGTTCCACAATATCATTAAATTAACAATCACATCTAGTACAGGCTTCCAGATTAATGGCTACTTTCCACAAACAGGGTTCAAAACAGCTTGAAATTGTGTTCGTCCACCTCAGGAGGTCAAATATTACAAATTTAATAACTACAATACATTTAAAATTAATTTATTTAACATTTTAAATGTAGAAATTGTGATTTAATTTAAATAATATCCCTAACCGAACATCATTATCAAAATGATTATTTTTAACAGCTGAATATGAAGACCTCTGAGGTGCAACAGGCCAAAATAACCATTTTAAAGGCTCAGAGTTGGTTGATTTGTAAGTTACATAAGTGTTTATCTAACTTATCAACTAGTCGTTTGTCTTTATTGCTTAAAAAAGTAACAGGACCCTTTTTTATGGAAAGTGCCGATTGCGTTTCACGAAATACTGTTCCTGCCTGATTCAAAGCTTTACAGTCTAATCTAAAGCAAGTCCCATGATTGTTTTACTACATTATTACAAAATACATAATTTGCAACATTCTACATTGAGGAAAAAAACACAACATAATCAGCTGAATATTCCCAGCAGTTTCGTAAATCAAAAATGGACACGAAGGTACAAAAGAAAAGTGCTTCTCAGGATCCTATTTGGCTTCCTCAAAGAAAATGTCCCTCAAACACTCAACATCGACATCTCAACATCTCAAACCCAGACGTCCGATAGTCCCTCGGATGAAACGTCCCTTCGCCGACGACTGTGGGCCGTTTGGAAGAACAAAACTAGCTCTTTCTGGCTCTTTATTTAAAGTAATGGCAGTTTAAGACATCGGGTTCTCTATGTGCAAACAAAATGAGTCTCTTACGAACAGCGTCAAACTCTGAATGAACGTGTTGAAAACATGCGGAGAAAGGAAAGACTCAAGTATGGCGCATTTTTATAACCCCTTTGACTTTTTTGTAGTTTCTTCCCAATTAATTGATCATAATTAAGGTGTTTACACACTGAAGAAAGCTGCGTTTGCAGGAAACATGGGATCATACGCGGTAAAAATGCACAGCCTGGGATCCCAGAGCTCAACTTTTATTTGCAGAATTGTCGCAAACAAGGTTTGCATGTTTCATCTACGTCTTTGCAAATCAACGGATCTGTTGAAGCATTGCCTAAAAGTTACATTTTTCAATTTGCACGGTTTTCGTAAACCCTTGCGCTTTTTATCTACGTCATTGCAAAGCAATGTTCCAATTCAAATCAATGGATTTGTAGCTAAAATTCTTCGCAAACCCTTGCGTGTTTTTTGTGTGCAATGCACCATTCCCATTGAAATCAATATAGGCGATCTGAAGCTTTGTCTAATAGTCCAAATTCTCAAAGTTTGCACAGCTTTCGCAAACCCTAATGTATTTCATCTACGTCTTCGCAAAGCATCATTCCGATTAAAACCAATGGATTTGCAGCATTTCCCAAAAGTCACAATTCTCGACTTTTGTTTGCACGGCTTTCGCAAACTCTTGCGTATGTTATTTTTTTGCAATGCACCATCAAAATATTTGAATCTTTGCCTAAACGTTGCATTTATCTAAATGTTTGTTCGAACACCCTACTTTACGTTTTTTTTCATCTACGTCAATGCAATGCACCATTCATGTTGAAATCAATGTGTTTGCAGCATTGCTTAAAGTTGCATTTCTCAACTCTTGTTTGCACGCCGCAACATCACTTTTGCAAACGTCTTTGCATCGCACCGTTCCCATGTAAATCAACAGATCGGCAGCGTTCTCGAGTGTGTAGACGGGCATGAGAGCGGATGCACCAGTTTTCGATGAGTCTCCACGTGGGTCCTGATTGCGAGGGTTATTGTATATTGCAGGAGGAACAGCACGGGTCTTCTTTATCCGGCTGCGAGGCGTCAGTCCATCTGCCTCACGATCTCTGAGAACAGCTCGTCCACCATGGTTTTGCTCTTGGCTGATGTCTCCATGAAAGGACAGCCCCATTCCTCCGCCAGAGCCTGACCCTCGCTCGACGAAACCTCACGCTCGTTGTCCAGGTCCACCTTGTTTCCCACGAGAATCACGGGCACTCGCTCATACCTGTGAATGCACATGACACGACAATGAGTGAACGATTCAACACCACATGGTGAAATGGGGCATTAAGTGCAATAACCGTTTTCAAACAGGTTTCTCTGATAGCCCTACTGCCATTGGTCAGGCAAACGGATAGTCCCGCCCCCAAACTCATGTCATTGGTTGGAACAGTGTTGGAAATCTCTTTTCCTGTCGTTGACGCTATTTTCCGTCGATCAATGTTCCTCCTAATAACTTTAACCAAACTTCTCCAAAATGGGGTCAAATAATCTTCAGACCAAGAGCGACACCTACTGGTCAAAAGTTATACTTATAATATTGAATATTTCTTAATAATTGAACTAAAAAAACAATGACCAAACAAATCTTATCAACCTGTGCATGCAATTAATGTACTTGTAAACATTAATGCTTGCAGCTAAAATAAATATTTACTCGGGGTCTATGGTTGCTCTTAAACTAATGCAGTTACAGTATACACTCACCTGAAGGATTATTAGGAACACCTGTTCAATTTCTCATTAATGCAATTATCTAATCAACCAATCACATGGCAGTTGCTTCAATGCATTTAGGGGTGTGGTCCTGGTCAAGACAATCTCCTGAACTCCAAACTGAATGTCAGAATAGGAAAGAAAGGTGATTTAAGCTAATTTTGAGCGTGGCATTGGAGTCTGAGTATTCACAATCTGCTCAGTTACTGGGACTTTCACACACAACCATTTCTAGGGTTTACAAAGAATGGTGTGAAAAGGGAAAAACATCCAATATGCGGCAGTCCTGTGGGCAAAAATGCCTTATTGATGCGAGAGGTCAGAGGAGAATGGGCCGACTGATTCAAGCTGATAGAAGAGCAACTTTGACTGAAATAACCACTCGTTACAACCGAGGTATGCAGCAAAG